>CM061226.1:82599398-83199398 GCA_030844895.1 Ambrosia x helenae
AGTAATGCTTGAAGATGTGTATCTAGTATTTTTCATTTTGATGTATAATTTCTTTTAGAACAATTGTATGTAATTTATTTAAATCAATTATTGAAATTTATTATTTACCATGAGCTACTGAACAATCATTCATACGTGACACCTCGATGTTTCCGCCATCGGTTGGGGTGTTACATGAAGCAGTGTCAAACCAAAATAACCAACAAACATTAGCTCTACCTGAAAAGGAGGTGATCCAGCCACACCTTCCAGTACGGCTACCTCGTTACGACTTTACTCCAGTCACTAGTCCTGCCTTCGGCATCCCCCTCCTTGCAGTTAAGGTAACGACTTCGGGCACGGCCAGCTCCCAGAGTGTGATGGGCGGTGTGTACAAGGCTCGGGAACGGATTTACCTTCGTATGGTTGATCAGCGATTACTAGCAATTCTGGCTTCATGCATGCGAGTTGCAGCCTACCAAGTAATCTTTACTTGTCCAAGTTGGACTTTGTTGGAAATTGTGTCCAAATATCGATTAATAATTGGACTATCAAAGTACGATCCAAAGACTTACACTTTGGACTGCGAACATAGAAATAATATTCAATTGTTAAATATTATTAATCACAAATGATTTCGATTGAGAAATAAATATTTAGCGAAATATTTATCGAATAGATTACTATGAATAATCGGTGTTGATCGTTTAGAGAAACAATAGATTGGAAGTGGATTGATTAAAGGAATTAATCAATTGAATCATTTAAAGTGTTGAACGATATAATAATTATTAGAAAGTAATTATTATGGAATGACCGAATAATTGTTATTCGATATCAATTAATAGTGATAGATAGTTGTCGGCACATAAAAATTATAGACGGGTTGTATATTTTGAGGGTTATTATTTAACGGTATTAAATAGTAATAATAATAATAATATTATTTGATAACAATATTATCTATATCTATATCTAGATTTCCTTATTAAGGATGAAGCATGTCCATGAAAGTAATTTCCTCTCAATTTTAAGATGGCATACGAAAAGCCTCTTTACAAATATCTATATTTTTGTCATTTCCTACCCTTTTTGCCCCTCATGTATAACATATTACGCACACTAGCAGGAAACCCACGCGATGCGGCGGCGATGACGATTTATAAAATGGTACTCACTTTATGTTGGTTTATCAATACTCTCGTGATATATGTGAATATATTATATAGTTCATGGGGTTGTATGCATCAATTATAGATTGTGGGCTACTTTCAACCTGTTTGATCCGTATGATGAAAAACAAACAAAATCAACCAAATGGGTCAAAACAGCCACCTCCCAAATAATGTTAGATGATATACTATTGAATACTTGAAAAGAGGAGTGTGTAACCTATAGTTAATGGGGTAGATCAAGATATGATATGTACAAGATGCGTGGGTTAGCACTTAGGAGGGTTGAATTATGAGTCAACATGGGATTCAACTGAACCAGGTCACATTTTAGTTTGTCGATCTATCTTATATAAGCTTACTTTTCCACTTTTAAATAATTTTTTTGTTGATTATGATTACAAAAATACAACTATAATAATAATAAAACTATTGTATGCATACTGGTTGAACTTACGACCTCCACATGCCTCTACAAACTATTGTTAAATGTTATTTGTGTTTAAGATGTCTTCAATAGAAAATAGGTCGATTCGGATTGACCGGTGTGAATCGATCTAGGTCGTCTACAACATTTAAATGTTTTAGGCATGACTTGCATATCGTAATGTAACGACCAATTAACAATAATAATCACCTACATCGACCATTTTCACATATATAAACATGTGTTCGGATAGTATGCACCTATACTCCATGACCATAAAAGAGCAATGTCTTTGAGAACTGCTAATTTTTACAATTTAGCAAAGGCTAACTGCATAAAGCAAACACCAAATCACATGTTTTGACTTTTCAAAGTCAAACAAATTACTTTTCAAATCCAAAACTCAAAATAGTTTAAAGTCTTTAGTTTCCCTTATGAAAATTATTTCAGAATCAATTGGAATTCATGCATATATTACTAACAAAAAAATAAGATTTTGGAACACAGGTTTGAAGTGAGATACCAAGTCACATGCTTTGACTTTATAAAGTCAAACAAATTAGTTTTAAAGTTCAAATATACTTATTCATTTTTCAGTTTCATTAACCAAAAGGAATTATATAATAAACTAATGTATTACTAAAAAATAACATGATTTTTGAAAATATAAAACCAAAGCAACACATTTAAGATACCAAAGGACCCTCTTGACTTTAAGACTCGACAGCGGATCTGTAGCCTCTACATAGCTGATCTTCATGAGCTTGGTAAGTGCATATTTTTCACAAAGGTTTACTCATCACATAGAATTGATCTCAAAAACCAGACACCAACATTTGATAAGTGCTCTTGGACAGTACTTTGAACTTTATCCAGATAATTCAAGTGTCAGCAGGCTATTCCAACATTTTACACATTGTTTTCAACCTATAATGGCCTCAGATTAGACCTTTCAACACCAGCCAAAGTGAACACAACATCTGAGTAAAAGCATGATTTAAATAGTTAGAAACAATTGTACTTATTATACATTCTTATTTGATGGACGTAAAAGAAAGCGCTAAAATAACACAACTTCGTTTACCAATGTTGAGTTCTTGCTAACACGGGCTTCAACAGGCATAGCTCCTACAGAATTAAAGCACCATGCATCTCAACATTTCTTGCAAAAAGTATGCAGCATGCACCTCTGTAGTATACCAGTAGGCCCGAAATGACACGTTTAACTTAAATCAAATAAGTCAACAATTTAGTAAATTCATAAATCTGACCTTCTCATTTTCCCTAGTTTTGCTGGAAGTTCTTAGGGCATCAGGGGTGTTCCTAGTGATCTAAACCTTTAAAAAAAAATTCACTTTGAGTGATTTTCATCTTGACCCGCTTACTTTTTAGCAAAATTTTGTTCTTTTGACATTAACCTAAACTGAGTCCTTGATTTTAACAAGCTAAAAGCGCCCCGAAACGAAAGATGAAGGCACATATTACCATACGCAAAGCGCAAGTACTTAAAATTTTCTAAATCATTTTGATATTCTCTTTAGCAGATTGTTTCCATATGAATTATTTGGTTACATAAATAGTGAACAAAGTATGTTTCTTGTTGAGAGAAATCTGAAGAGTCGGAAGAGTCGGGTTATCTAGCTACTTAAACATGTCAAATGGTCTAATGGGTCAAAAGTAGACCCTTGGTTTTAAAAAGAGCGAAGCGCACAAAAGCGTCAAGGTCAAAAATCAAGGCGCAAAGCCCAAAGCGCAAAAGCAGCGGGCTTTTTGGACGCGAGGCGCACACCGTATGTATATTTTTTTTATATATTTTATAGGTTTCTAGGATTATTTACCCAATGTTTAGACTCAAATAAGCTCTATATATGATTTAATATTGAAATATCATGCTAGTACAACTTGAAAAGCATGTTGTACCACCATCTGCTACACACAGATTTGGGCCATACATGAGGTGCGCGCCTCAGAGGCAGATTTGCAGAAAAAATGTGCCTCAGCTGCGCTTTCTGCACAGAGTGCGCCTCTAGGCACGCTTTTTAAAACCAAGAGTAGACCAAAGTGTACATTTAATGAATACACCAACCTGAATGGTTTTATACACCATAACATTATTATTATTATTATTGAAATATTTATTAAAATTGTATTTTTTTTTACACGTAAGAAATTTTGGACATTTTCATGCTAACCTAACCAGGCCCCTTTAGACCTGCACAAAAGGAACCCCTTTGACCCGAAACCATTTTGACCAATTATCCAACCCGTGCTTTTGTCACCTCTTAAGATAAATAAACCACATAGAAGTTTAGATACCTCTTAAAATGCAGGAAACTAAGAAAGAATTGGGACCCGAGCTTCTTTTAGGTGCCATTTTGCAGTAAGCTAAACAAAATGAACCATGGAAAAAACCATCACCAAGCAAGAACAAATTAATACAAACTTTGAACAGAAAAGGATAGAGATACTAAATGAGCAGCCAAAAAACACATAGATAGATTATTTGAACTAATAAACTGGTTAATTTTAGAAAAAATAAAAGAAAGAAATGGCCGAACGTGTTATGTTTATTTAAGAAAAATATATTATTTTTTCAATGGTATGGATTTTGCAACCATATTAACAAATTAAATATAAGATTCATGAACCAAAAGTTTTATGGTCAACAGAAACCATTTTGACATATAACAAGAAATTATCAGTTTGACCAGTTCCGCAACTCGACCAGCATTTCCCATTTTGCAAACTGTCCATATTGAATAAAACATGTCGCTACGCTACCCCAATCACACCAATATTGAGAAACCAAAAAAAAAACATTTACCATTTAACATTAACTATTTATATGTATTTTTAGTTATAACCATTTGACCCATTTGAAAGATAAGGATGCAAAAGAAACCTGATGGAAAAATTGACTAATGAACCAGGTAACAGAATGTCGCCAAAGCCAATAATACTAAATCTGCCCCACGGGTCAAACATGTGTGGTACCACGAGTCACCTATAAACAAATAATTATCTCAATCCTACCTTAATAATCAATAACACGGTCTGAAACTCCGTGTTATCAGTCAAACTCAAGTTCGGTAACTTCTAGATCTTCTCAAACTCCTTTTCATCCTTCATTCCTTCATGAATCAACAATGTCGCATCGCCACCGTTGCCTACAATCAGATCTGGTCCACCACCGGTCCCCAATATTCTAATGCATGCTTAGTACACCACCAGTACTCCTGTTAATAATAAAAAACACCGAATCCATTACAACATATAAAGCATGTAGGTTTGTTCATTACATCAAAGATCTGCTTATTACTTATTGCTTATTTCAATGAGGGCTAGAAATCAAATGCATGAAGTACACAAAATGGAATTTCACCTAAAATATTTGTGTTTGTGGTTTGACGGGTGGTTCAAGGAACAACCCTTTATATTGTTAAAACGCCTATATTAATCACATTTAATCATGATATTGCTTGAAGTTGGGTGACTACGAGTATTATGGATGCAGGTATGATAAAGGAGCCAAAATGACGGAAAACGGGCTTTGGAAATGGACCGGAAGGCATTGGAACAAGATGGAACAAAACAAAAGAAAAATGGAATTTTGGCCCAAGCCCACCGTACCCTTACGGTGGGGGCGTAGGCCTACGGTGGCCTCAGGCCATGTTTTTCCACCGTAGGGCAGTCTTGAACCACAGTCAGGATTTGAAGACCACCGTACCCCTACGGTGGGACAGTAGGGGTACGGTGGACCTGCAGAAAACATGTAACTCCTTCTTTAAAAGGGCCATTATGGGAGACTTATCATTATCTCTTCCACTTGAAACGTTTCTAACATCAACTTGGGCGATTTTTGGCTGAGAAGAAGCTTGGGAAACATATCACAAACATTGGTTTTAGCTTTTGATTCATATGAACATTTTTATGGTTGTTATGATGATCAATCAAGTCATGCTTGGCTAGAACTTTAGATGATCATCCTTGGTGAAGTTTTTCTTGAACTCTTTATGTTTGTTCCTTGCATTTCTAGAATGATAATTTAGTACATGTGCTTGATTATTATAGTGTTTGAACAATTGCTTGTAGTAGTTAATTAATTTCTCAATTTCTAGTCTTAATCGTACGTTCTTGGTGTTGTTGACAACCGGGATATTGCGGGAAGGATTTGGGTTGGATAATTGATTAATCGGTCATCGGGAAACAACCTCGCATTGCTATAATCCGAGTACTTTGTTCCCTTTTATCACAATAATTGTTTAAACATGAGTTATGTCTATGTAACTCTTTCTAGTGGAACTTTTGCATAAAGGTTAAAGGAAAATGGATCCAAGGATGGTCATTGTTTGTTAATTGGAAGAACAAAACTCATCTTAAATCATTAATTTAGTTTTCTTTTTATTAAAGTCTAAACCCAAAGCAATCAACAAATCTTTGATCTTTAATCTTGTTAGTAGTTAATTATTAGTTAATTCACAAGTTATTAGCTTACACATATTCCACAAACTCCCTGTGTTCGATACCTTTTTACCACTATACATTAGTTGTAATTGGGAAATTTTACGTGTACCACGACAAGCACGTCAAATTTTGGCGCCGTTGCCGGGGAGTAGTGCGCAACGTGTGTTAAGCTGTTTAGTTTTGTTTGTTATTTTCGGGTTTACACGGGTTGTGTTTAGTGTGCAGGTACTTCAAGTGTATGCATACTAGGGGCTCTCACGAGTCATCACCACTTTTGTTTGATCCGGAGATTGAAAGAACACTGAGAAAGAACCGAGTTTTGATTCGAAGAAACAAAGTCATTGATTCACCTACTTCACCGTTCACCCCAAGAAACATAATGCAAGACCCTCACATACCAACAACGGGTCAAACGACCTCACCATTCATGCCTACTTCTTCACACATTTCACCCAACACCACATTACCTCACTTGTCCACTAATTCTGAAACACCAAGCCATACCACCCAACCGAGTTCCACCCAATTTGATCCAAACCTTAACTTTAATCCATCATGTACCATTCCACCATTTTCCCATTTTTTTCCAACTACGGGTCAATCATCTTCTACCATCCCACACCCACAAGGATAAGGTTCAACAATTGTCCACACCACATCTTCTTATCAACCACCTAATCAATCGGGTTTTTACCATTCATCTTTTCAAGGTGGTCTAAATTCAAGATTTCAAAGAGATGTGTATGACGAGGGGTATGATGATGAGGAGTTTAGTGGGTACAATGAAGAGGGTTATTACTATGGAGGAGAAGGTGCATATGTGGGTTCGCAAGCTCAAACGGGTCAAGTAAGTCAACCACTTTTACAATATCAAGACCCGTCAAGACTACCGGTTGGTGTGCAACATGTTAGACCACAAGGATTGCAGTTTCAGCATCCCACGCCACTCAATCAAATGCGGCCTCCAAATATGCAAGCTCAACATCAAAGGCCAAATCACCAACAACAACCTATGCATCCGAATCAACATCAACAACAATTTGCACCACAAGGTGCAATGCAAGGGCAAATGGGTCAACCAAGAGCGCCATTGGGAGCACCTAGAAGACTCCACCGTGATGTTGTACGGGGAATTGAGGCACATTTTCGGCCTATCATCACTAATAATCCATCACCCATAGTGATTCCACAAAATGCAAATGGAAGAACTTTTGAAGTTAGAACAACCGCACTTCAAAGTTTACCAAAATTCAAGGGGCTAGCAACGGAAGAGCCGTACTTTCATTTGGAAACGTATGATTCAATTTGCAACACTATTGGGGGCCAAGGATTTACTCCGGATGATGTCAAGTTGGTACTTTTTCAATTCTCATTGGAAGATAAAGCAAAGAGATGGTTTCACACTCTACCATCCGCATCAATTTTCACATGGGCCGATATGCAACAAATCTTTTTGGATGAATTCTATAGTTCGCAAAAGACCAATGATGCAAGGAGGGGGTTGAGAAGCTTTCAACAACAGTCGGGAGAGATGTTCCATGAAGCATTTGAGAGGTTTAACATGATGCTACGAAATTGCCCTCACCATGGTATCCAACTATGGGAATTGTTAAATGCTTTTCATGAAGGTTTGACATCGGAGGATGCACGGGATCTTATGTCCATCACAAATGGTACTTTTGGTACAAATTTTGAACAAGATGATTGGGCATATTTAGAGCAAATGGCGGTGACTTCAAAACGGAAGGCCCAATCTTCAAGAAGGGCAAGACATGTGATTCAAATACCACAGGTACATGCAGTTGAGGGAGGTAATGTGCAAAATACTAATCAATTGTATAATGTTTGCAGCACTTGCCAAGAGATAGGCCACACGGCGGAGGTTTGTGGAGTGGGTGTGCAAGAAACACCAAGTGAAGAAGTGAATGCTATTCAAGGGGGTGGGAGAAACTATGACATGAACTCCAACACTTACCACCCCGGGTTACGAAATCATCCCAACTTTAGATATGGGAATGCTTCTAATCAAGCCAACCCGAATTTTCAAGCTGCTCAAGGTAACTTTGTGCCTCGTCAACAATACAACCAAGGGAATTATAGAGGCGGATACAATAGTGGCTATCAAGGGCAGGCTCAAACTGGACAACGAAATTCGGGTCATGATTCGTCAAGTGGAAAGGAGGTCATGGAGATGCTTAAAGCTATGCAACAAGATATGCAAAGGCGGAATCAACTTGATGAAGCACGAATACAAAAGGATGAAGTTCGTGATAAAAGCATTCAAGCATTAACAACTCAAATGGGTCAATTGGCAACCGATGTGGCGGAGTTGAAGAAAGGTAAAGGAAAACTTCCTAGCGATACGCAGGTAAATCCGTCACATGGCTCGTCACGAGGTAACAATGTTAATGTTAATCATGTAAGTGTTTTAAGAAGTGGGAAAGAATTTAAAGCGGACTTGTCACCAAGTTTTGTCGAGGGGGTAGTTGAAGATGTCACGGGTGAGGAAAGTGACAATGATGAAGTTTCACCGGTTTTACAAAAAGAAATAAATGTTAAAAAATCGGAAGTGAGTGAGAGTGAAAAACTGAGAATGAGCCGAATCAAGTTCCATTTCCATCGGCTCTACTTGACCCGGGTAAGAAAAATTTTATTGCATCAAGAGGTCCCCAAAAAGAAGAAATGTGGGACATGTTTAAACAAGTAAAAATAAATCTTCCTTTACTTGATGCAATAAAACAAGTACCCGCATACGCTAAATTTTTGAAAGAATTGTGTACACAAAAGAGGCAACAAAAGAAAAAAATGCCTAAGCGGGTAAATGTTACGGGTCAAGTGAGTGCAGTTTTGAACGGGGAGCTTCCTCCTAAGCTCCAAGATCCGGGCACGCCATTAATAAATATTCAAGTTGGTAATTTTCAAATGGCAAAGGCGTTGCTAGATCTTGGAGCCGGGGTGAGTATTTTACCGGGTGGGTTGTATGATCAATATGACTTTGGTCCATTAGCTAGGGTGGAGACAACGGTTGTTTTAGCCGATTTGTCCCATAAGTTACCCCGGGGGATGGTTCAAAATGTCATTGTAAAAATTGATGAATTTTATTACCCGGTTGATTTTTTGGTATTGGATTACTCATCCGCCGAGTCAAAACAACAACAAAATGTCATATTGGGTCGACCATTTTTGAACACCGCACATGCGGTAATTGATTGTAGATTTGGCACGGTCGACATGACATTTGGAAACCGGAAAATGCGTTTAAATGTTTTTACTAACAATACTAATGATTCCGGTGTTGAAGAATGTTTTATGGCAGATGTCATTGAGGGATGCAATCCATGTGAATATGAGAAAGATGGAATGGAACTGTGTGCTTGTAATTTTTCTGAACAGGTACATGCTTTTGATTTGGAAAGTGAAGAAGAAAAGCAAGATGTGCTAGCCTTGAAGGAGGGTCGACCACCATGGTCCCACCAGTTTGATAGTTTGCCAGTGGAGATTGATTCGGGAACCAAACCCTCATTAGAAGTGCCACCAAAGTTGGAGCTGAAAGACTTGCCAAGCCATTTGAAGTATGCTTTTCTAGGGGATAATGACACATTACCGGTCATTATTGCCTCTAATTTGGAGATGGCTCAAGAGCAAGCTTTGTTGGAAGTGTTGAAGGAGAACAAGGGGGCTATTGGGTGGACGATTGCCGATCTCAAAGGAATTAGTCCATCCATTGTGATGCACAAGATTATCACCAATGAAGATGCAAAGCCCACAAGAGAAGCGCAAAGACGGTTGAATCCTAACTTAAGGGAGGTAGTTAAAAAGGAGGTAATTAAGTGGTTAGATGCGGGAATTATTTATCCAATTTCGGATAGCTCTTGGGTAAGTCCTACTCAAGTGGTACCTAAGAAGTCCGGCATTCAAGTAGTCAAAGATGATAGTGGTGACCAAATTGCTACCCGACCCGTCACCGGGTGGCGGGTGTGCATTGATTACCGAAAGTTAAATGCCGCCACTTCCAAGGACCATTTCCCACTCCCATTTATTGACCAAATTATTGAAAAACTTTCGGGTCAAAAATACTATTGCTTTTTAGATGGGTATTCGGGGTACAACCAAATTGCAATTCACCCGGATGACCAACACAAGACCACCTTCACTTGTCCCTATGGTACTTTTGCCTTTAGGCGGATGCCATTTGGATTGTGTAACGCTCCGGCAACTTTTCAACGATGTATGATGAGTATTTTCTCGGACATGGTTGGAGAGTCGCTTGAAGTGTTTATGGATGATTTCTCAATATTTGGCACTAGTTTTGAATCTTGTCTCAACGAGTTACAAAAAGTTTTAAAAAGATGTGTTGAGAAGAATTTAGTGCTTAGTTGGGAGAAAAGCCATTTCATGGTGCAAGAGGGAATTGTGTTGGTCATGTGATTTCGGAGAGAGGTATAGAGGTGGATAAGGCAAAAATCCGGGTTATTTCATCTTTGCCACCACCGAAGAATGTGAAAGGGGTAAGGTCATTTTTGGGACACGCGGGTTTTTATAGACGGTTTATTAAAGGTTTTAGTGTCATTACCAAACCTGTATGTAATTTGCTTTTGAAAGATGTTCCATTTGATTTTACTAATGAATGTTTGCAAGCTTTCACTGTTTTGAAGGAACACTTGGTCAAGGCTCCTATTTTGCAACCACCGGATTGGTCGAAGCCATTCGAAATAATGTGTGATGCAAGTGACACTACAATTGGAGCAGTTTTGGGCCAACGAGTTGACAAGAAGCCGGTGGTAATTTACTATGCGAGCAAAACTTTGTCCGAAGCGCAACTGAATTACACCACAACCGAAAAAGAACTATTAGCGGTGGTGTATGCTTTGGACAAGTTTCGTTCGTATATTTGGGGGAGCAAGGTGGTGGTATATTCGGACCATAGTGCGGTTCGATATTTGATGGAGAAGAAAGACGCCAAACCAAGATTGATTAGATGGGTTTTGTTGCTCCAAGAGTTTGATTTGGAGATTCGGGATAAAAAAGGAAGCGAAAATGTTGTAGCGGATCACTTGTCTCGAATTCCGATGGAAGGGAGTGACGATATGACTGAAATAAATGAAAGATTTCCGGATGAGCAACTTTTAGCCGTATCAACCCAAGCCGCACCGTGGTATGCTCATTATGTTAATTATTTGGCCACAGGTGCTATTCCGGATCATTGGACCAAGAAACGACGACAACAATTCATGGTCCAAGTGAAACAATATATTTGGGATGAACCGGATCTTTTCAAGATTGGACCCGACCAAGTGATTCGAAGATGTGTCCCTGAGGCGGAAGTTAAAGAAATTTTGACACATGCTCATTCTTCCGCTTGTGGTGGGCATTTTAGTGACATAAAACTGGCTACCGGGTGCTTTCATGTGGGTTTTATTGGCCTACAATTTTTAAGGATGCTTGCAAGTTCGCCCGGAATTGCTTAAATTGTCAAAGGCTGGGGAGCATATCAAAAAGGGATGAGATGCCAATGCAACCAATCTTGGTTGTGGAAATATTTGATGTTTGGGGCATCGACTTTATGGGGCCGTTTCCTAATTCAAACGGGTTTTTGTATATTTTAGTGGCGGTGGATTATGTCTCAAAGTGGATTGAAGCAGTTGCTACAAGGACAAATGACCATTCGGTTGTTTGTAAATTTGTTCAATCCAATATTTTTGCCCGGTTTGGTGTGCCTAGAGTGATTATAAGCGATGGTGGTTCACATTTCAAAAATTTTAATTTTGGGAAGTTATTGAAGAGATATGGTGTGAACCACCGGATTGCTACACCGTACCATCCACAAACAAGTGGACAAGTTGAAGTGTCCAACCGTCAAATAAAGGAGATTCTAATGAAGACGGTAAGAGTTGATAGAAAGGATTGGTCGGGGAAATTGGATGATGCTTTGTGGGCATACCGAACGGCCTACAAAACTCCCATTGGTACAACGCCTTATCGGATGGTATATGGAAAGGGTTGTCATTTGCCAATGGAGTTAACGCATCGAGCGCATTGGGCAGTAACGACGGTGAATGCGGATTATGATGAGGCGGGCAAAACGAGGAAATTACAACTGAGTGAGATTGAGGAAATTAGAGATGAGGCATATGAATGTGCATCGGCTTATAAAGACAAACTCAAGAAAGTTCATGATGCCAAGTTGAGAAAGAAAACCTTTGAAGTGGGTCAAAAGGTTTGGTTGTACAACTCAAGACTCAAGATGTTCGCGGGAAAGTTGAAGAGTAAATGGATGGGTCCTTACATAGTTTGCCGGGTTGGTGAGTATGGTGATGTTGAAATTCTGGATGAGAACACTAACAAGCAACAAACGGTAAACGGACACCGCTTGAAACCGTATTTGGAGGGCAACGATATCAACTACTTGGAGATGGATAAATCGGGCTACATTCTAAGCCCGGTTGAGGAGACATGATCAAAGAGGCCCAGGTTTGGTAGTGTAAATAGTTAGATTTTTATTTTATTTTATTTTGTTTTATTGCATAATTTCGTTTCTGATCGAAACCCGTGTTCGAAACAAGTGTGGGGACGTTTCGGTCGTGAACGGTTCTAGCATTATGTTGAGGACAACATGGGTTTTTCGAGGGGTAGGGTAATTTTTGGGTTTGTAAAATTACTGATTTTGTAAAAAAAAAAAAAAAAAAAAAATGCCCAGGCCACACCGTACCCCTACGGTCCCACCGTAAGGGTACGGTGGGGTGAAGAAACCATACGGCCCTTTGCCTCTGGCCTACGGTGAAGAAAAAAGGCATTTAAGCCACCGTACCCCTACGCCAATACCGTAACCCTACGATGAATGTGCATCAGCAGCGATTTTGTAAATAAAAAATAATAAAAAATAAAAAAATAAAATAAAATTTAATGTCACATGTGAATATAACCGATCCATTTACATCTTTTTCACTTTTCATCTTCTTTTTCTTCTTTCTTTCTTCTTCACAAACCCACAAGAACCCCATAACCTCCAACCTTCAAATCTCCATAAATCCTTCAATTGTCCACCAAATCTAGTGATTTCTGGGTCCATCTTGGTTAATTTTTCACTTAGTTTCTGATTTTGGGGAGTAAAGTGGAAGAAAAACACGTTTTTGGGTTCGAATCAAAACCCTAAAAATCGCATAAATTGGGGTTTTTCTTATTTTCTTGTTTTCTTGTGTTCTAGCATCTTCTAATCTAAGGTATGTACTCTATTTGTGAATTTTTATGCTACATTGTAAGATTTTTAGGTTTTTGTTTTTACCTAGTTGATACCCACTTGCTTGTTAATGTTATAGTATGTAAATAGGTTGTTTGATAATATTGTGGTAGTAGATGTGTTGTTGCGATGGAAAATATGAGTTTTTGGTAATGTTATAATTATAGAGGCGTCATGCCCAAATTTTGTCAAATCAAAGAGGACTTGTATGATTAATATTATCTACTACCATAGTAACAAGCAAGTGTGGGGATGTTTGGTCATGTTAGCTAATGGTTTTGTTTTGCTTGTTTTTGGTTTGTTTGTTTGTTTGTGCCTTGTATAGGAAATGGCACGCACGGGAGAAGCCGCTGGGTCAAGCTCGTCTGCTGCAAAGGCTAAGGGAAAGCAGCCGGCTCAGCAGTACAAAAGAAGAAAGTATGTTCCTCAAAACAATGAATCTGATGTGGAGATGGAGCAAGCACCTCAAGCACCTCAAGCACCGGAGGCTCCAAGGCTAGACCCGGCTGAAAAGCCGGAATGGAAAACTGGGCCGTTGAATGCAAAACCAAGAATCTGGCAACCCACTCTATTTCATGACCAAATTAAAAAGCTGTCGGATAGGTCAGGGGCTTTCATCTATGAAAGAGAGGTGAGCCGAAAAGATTTCGAGCCATTTGGGGTTTTTGATAGGTTTAAAGCGCTAGGATGGGAAGCTGCACTTTATTGCTATGATCAAGAGGAGAGAAGGGTATTTTTGGACGAGGTAGAAGAATGGATGGCGACACTACGATGTCCGAAATTTGATTCACCTTCAAAGATGAAGCTGATTGGTGAGGTAAATGGAATAGAGGTGGAAATGTCTTACGAGACATTACGAAGGCTTGCAAAGTTTTACAGTTTACCGGCGAAGGAATATAAGAATCCGAGCATTGACGAATTGTTGCTTAATCCGAACAAGCATCCTCGTTGGATGGACATGTTGAGTGATTTATTTTTGCCGGGTACTTATCATGGTACTTTATATCGAAGAAATATGAAAATAGAGCCTAAACTGTTGCTGCATTTCATCATCTTGAACATATTACCGAGACGCGCTGATAAGGAACAAGTGCGCTTTTCTGAGGTTCCTATTTTATATGCGTTGATGCACGGTGGTCCAAAATTCTCTTTTCGGTACTTGGTCTTGAATCATGTGTGGATATGTAGAAATTCACCAGAGAGGACAATCATTCCTTACTGTCGAATAATTACCGGATTATTGAAGCAACAAGGTGCAATCACTGCTGAAGACGAAGGAAGAAAGAGGAAAAAGTTTAAACCTATTGATCTGGCAATAATGGGTTCTGGTTGGGTGTATTCTGAATCTGAAAGGTACCATAAATTGAAAAGTGGAGGTCAAAAGTGGAGGATGTTAAAGAAAGATGCACGGGCACTTTTGCCCGGTGAGGAGGATGACCCCGAAAGTGGAGCTGAAGCGCCACCAAGTGATGATGAAGAATATGAAGATAACCCGGCGGGTGGACATTTGGATATTGGCCAAGGGAGTTCGAGTGGATATCATGGTGGAGGATTTTATGATTTTACCGAGAGGGCATTTGTGGATGGTTGGGCCTTTGGGGGATCGATGAATGAGGTGATTGAAAGTCAACGCCCCCCAGCCTCGGTGTTTGATACTTGGTCGGGGTCGGAGCGAACATTATTTGATCATCAAACGATGATGGGAGCTAGCATGGAGCGAAGAATGCAACAAGGTTTTGATCGTCAAGAATTATGGAACCGTGGACACGCTTACGCTCAGCAAGTGGAGATTAATCACAGATACATTGATGATCAGAACAGGAGAATGAATGATGATTGGCACGCGGGGAGGCCCGTAGTCGCAAATCCACCACCGGTGGATTATGGGTCCCTACCGCCATATGATGGAAGCATCTCCTATCCGACTCCACCAGTCCACCATTCCCAATGGGTCAATCCTCAGCAGCAACAGCAACCCACAGATCAAGGAGGAAGCAATGATGGAGCATTCGGCTTTGGCGAATGGAATGATTTGTTCACTTCGGTGTTCGGGCCGCCACAGCCGCGCTACTATTGATCAGGTCGTGCTTCTTGTACATAGTTTTATATTCTGTTTGTTTATGCTTGTGTTTTTACCTTTGGGTTTTGGGTGGTTGGGTGGTGTATTGAATCATGTGAATTGTTGATGAGTTTGGGTTGTGGAATTGGATGTGTGTTTGTGTTTTAAAAAAAAAATGAAAAATCTAAAAAAAAATTACAAAATGAAAAAAATACAAAAAGAAATTTGTGGTTTGAGTGTACGAGCGTTTCTTTCCAAAGCCATGCATTGGGACAATGCATCCCAAGTGTGGGGATGGGAGGAAATTTTTGGAGATTTTAAAAAAATTCTTTGAGGTCAAGTGCAATGTTGTAAAAATCGGAACACCTTGATTCAACCCCCATTAGACACATCGGCAACCCTTAATACCTGTTTCTTTTTCTTGGTGAGAGTTGAAGCCACACATGTAAATAAATAAATTCTTCTTTTGTGAGAGTGGCAACGGGTGGGGGTGCACTAGAACTTGTGCCTGAATACAGCTTGAATCCTTGATTGAACATGAGTGTAAAAATGATAAGGGCATTAGGTAGCCTCATCATGTGAGTGCGAGTGTGGGTTTTGGGGGTTGGACCTCATACATTACAAATATGAGCAAGGTAGCGAGAGGGGCGGGGGTTTGGACATTTAGTTGCCCATCTTTGAGCCTAAAAGCGTATCGATTGTTAACCCTTTAGCTAGCTCCCTAAATCAATACCCAACTTGACCCGGTCTTGTGTGCTTAAATAGAGTGTTAGTGTGTTATTTTAGTATTACAAGTTGAAGTTTTAGTTGAGTGTGTTCGTATGTGTATGTATTAGTGTTTCTTGATGTATTGAAAAAAAAAAAAAAGGGGAAGAAGAAATTGAGAAAAATGATGAAAATAAAAAAAGAGAAACATGAAAAAAAAAAAAAAGAGCAAGTTAAGTTATGTTTGTGTTTGTATATAATAGTGTTTCTTTGTTCGCGTGTGTTTGTGTTGAAATAAAAGACCGGGTAAAGTTTGCGCTACTTATATATATCCTATTCCCTACCTTCACACCTAGCCAAGTTACAACCGTCAAGTCCCTTTGATTTATATTCATGTTCATGTTAGGAGGATTATTGATTTAGGTACAAGCTTATGGTTGTACAACTACCCGTTTGCCTTTTGTGTGTCTAGCGTATCTTTGCTAGAGCTTATTTGATACCGAGAGGAGAGATATTGTGAGGGGTGTGTTGATTGGGGTGTCAAGGATGGGTTAGTACGAGGATTGCACATCTAACTTGACTTTAAAATGGTCGTTTTTGGTGAGAAATAGAGTTTTGGTAGATTGCTTGGGACAAGCAATAGTTAAGTGTGGGGATGTGACGGGTGGTTCAAGGAACAACCCTTTATATTGTTAAAACGCCTATATTAATCACATTTAATCATGATATTGCTTGAAGTTGGGTGACTACGAGTATTATGGATGCAGGTATGATAAAGGAGCCAAAATGACGGAAAACGGGCTTTGGAAATGGACCGGAAGGCATTGGAACAAGATGGAACAAAACAAAAGAAAAATGGAATTTTGGCCCAAGCCCACCGTACCCTTACGGTGGGGGCGTAGGCCTACGGTGGCCTCAGGCCATGTTTTTCCACCGTAGGGCAGTCTTGAACCACAGTCAGGATTTGAAGACCACCGTACCCCTACGGTGGGACAGTAGGGGTACGGTGGACCTGCAGAAAACATGTAACTCCTTCTTTAAAAGGGCCATTATGGGAGACTTATCATTATCTCTTCCACTTGAAACGTTTCTAACATCAACTTGGGCGATTTTTGGCTGAGAAGAAGCTTGGAAACATATCACAAACATTGATTTTAGCTTTTGATTCATATGAACATTTTTATGGTTGTTATGATGATCAATCAAGTCATGCTTGGCTAGAACTTTAGATGATCATCCTTGGTGAAGTTTTTCTTGAACTCTTTATGTTTGTTCCTTGCATTTCTAGAATGATAATTTAGTACATGTGCTTGATTATTATAGTGTTTGAACAATTGCTTGTAGTAGTTAATTAATTTCTCAATTTCTAGTCTTAATCGTACGTTCTTGGTGTTGTTGACAACCGGGATATTGCGGGAAGGATTTGGGTTGGATAATTGATTAATCGGTCATCGGGAAACAACCTCGCATTGCTATAATCCGAGTACTTTGTTCCCTTTTATCACAATAATTGTTTAAACATGAGTTATGTCTATGTAACTCTTTCTAGTGGAACTTTTGCATAAAGGTTAAAGGAAAATGGATCCAAGGATGGTCATTGTTTGTTAATTGGAAGAACAAAACTCATCTTAAATCATTAATTTAGTTTTCTTTTTATTAAAGTCTAAACCCAAAGCAATCAACAAATCTTTGATCTTTAATCTTGTTAGTAGTTAATTATTAGTTAATTCACAAGTTATTAGCTTACACATATTCCACAAACTCCCTGTGTTCGATACCTTTTTACCACTATACATTAGTTGTAATTGGGAAATTTTACGTGTACCACGACAAGCACGTCATGGTTCACTCTATTTTTTTTATTATAAAATGTGACATGTAAACAACAATTAGCTAATCACAAGAATTTATTAATAACAATCAATGGCATGCCATTTTTTGTTCCTTAAAGTCAAGAGTTTAATAGAATAAGATTGGCTAGCGATGGTTAATTGTGATATATAGTATGAATCATTTGTTTTTTTTGTTTTTTTTTCAGCCAAAATATGAACCGTATCCTCAGAACAACAGCAAACATATAAAATTATAAAATGAAGAAGCAAAAATACCAAGAAAGAACCTACAAACCGTCAATATTGGGACAAAACACCAGAACCAGTTGACCACAGAACACAACAATCCTCAAATCATACATCATATCCTAAACAGCATCAGCAGCTTAGCATGTGAAGCACAATGTACACCAAATCAAATCAGATCCAACAATAAACAATAGACCAAAAGATAAGTACAAGACTACATAAGAAACCAAAGAAAAATCAAAACTGATAGTCTGGTGCTTACCTAGGTGACGTCGATCTGCTGTTTTTATCCACTACTGCCAGTATAGGACTTAGGAGCCTCCATTACCAGCAGAATCAGTCATTTCATGGTCTTCGGAGTTAACCTAACCGCCAGATTTACAAGTTTGATCAGATTAGGGTTCGTGGACTGTTGATTAAAGAGAGGAGATATTGTTTGGTGAAGGAATGAAACCCTAGATAGGGATTTTGAATCGCATAGAGAGATAAATGGATGAATATGATGGAGGCAGAAGAAGCAAATGAGGATTATGTGAAAACCCTAGATAGATATTACCCGTGTTTTTTTTAGGTTAGGATTTTTGTGCAGTGAAGACTTGTAAAACTTGCTTTAAATGTTGTACATATCTTAAAAGTGGCAAATGATCAAAGTTGTCCTTCCTATATGCATATTAATATAGTATAGATTGTATATGTGTGTAATACACACTTTATATGTCTCTCAAGATGTAACCTACATTCATAACACCCAATAAAACCCATTTCCTTACTCTTGAATACTCTTGTACACCGTAAATATTTAATGAATATAAGTAAGTGTATGTTTCCAACAAGTAAAAGGTATATTATTAACAATGTAACAGGACAAAAATTACAAATCGACAGTAAATCAAATCAAGCAATGAAAAATACCTCGAATTGGTTGAAACCTATTCCATTGAAAGAATTGGTGTGCCTATTCAATTTCAACACTTCTTGTATGGCCAAAGAGGCAGAACCACACACATCGTCCTAATCGACCTTCAACAGCTTTGTAGGAAACCCAATAGGAATTCTTTTTCTTTAATTGCTAATATCTTTTTATAAATGTTAATGTGTTTTATCTATAGATTTGAGATCAATATTTATCATGTTGCTATTGTTTTTATTAACAAGCTGAAGTCAAAACTGTTATTGGAACTGCAGGTTGGGTAATTGAGGGAAGTTTCCAATAAGAATCACAACGCTAAACTGAAAATGTTCTTGGAGATCGAGATTGGATCGGTAATATCTTCCCGTCGTTTTATTTTACTGTTGCTTTAATACAGTTTGTTTGGTTGAAACAGGCCGATTCAGGATTTGGTTGCCTTGCATACAATTTGTTTTTGGTCCAAGTTTTACCTTTATATAGTGTCCAATATAGCATATTCGATTATTAGGAAGTTGTATACATTGTAAATAGAATTTAGTGTCTTTCAAAGAGTTTGATAAATATTATGTCCAAAGATGTACACAATTGTAATTTTGTATTGTGTACAAATATTTAAGCATAATTTACAATACACTTAAAGCCAATTTAGAGGGATCAAAGTTGGACATTCATCAAACTTTTAAGACACTTTAAGGACATTTTAGTTAATTCAATTCATACTAACCTTTCATCTTCCTTGGTGGTTCATCATAATGAATACAATATTAACTACACAAATGGTGATTAGTTCACATTCCGATCATCATTCGCATAACATTGTTATAAAGAACAAATTCACTTTAACCAAAAATTTAATTCGGAAATTTGAAATCGTCTCTTCGAGTTCCATAACTCCATCTTCTTGAAACTATAAGCTCTTCCATGCCCATCACACCCAGATGTTTGCATCTTGCTGGTTCTTCTCTTCGATTGACAATCTGTTGATGCTGCTACGGTTGGATTTCTATTTTATTGTTTTTATAGTTATATGTTCTTGATTTTTTTTGTTGTGTTTCATTCTTGTCTGTGGTTGAATCGTTGTTTATTATCTCGTGGTTCTCTTGAATTTTGAAGATTATTAAGTGGGATTTTCTATTTCGCCTTTCTTATCAAATTGGACCATCAAACTCGTGATTTTTTTCCAATTCACTTTGGTTCTTCTTTCATTTATGTTAGTATAACAAAAGCCCTCTATTTAATTCAGCAAACATAATCGTTAAGGGCTCCAATTGAAAAATCTAGGATTAGGGTGTTCTTGATTAACTGGGGATTTTGATTTAAAAGTATATACAACTTTAAAAATCCATAACTTGACCATCGTTGATCTAAAAATTATGAAACTTGGTATGTATGTTAATATTACTGATTTGAAGTTCTATTAAAATTTTCATTAATTTTTGACCCTGTTTAATATTTCTAATCATTTTATATATCACAAATCATGATTAATTCATATAAAATCGTATATTTTGTATTTTAACATGAAAATTGGTGAAAATATATTTCAACATATTAGAATAATTTTCGTATCATTTTCCCTCTGTTTTGAAACGTTCTTACATGTTATCTTAATTTATTTGTTTAATTAGCTTTAAACAAATAATATTCATAATAAATTCATTCTTGTTCCAAAAATTATGAAACTTTAGGTACAGTATCTCGACATCATATAGAAGATTATAATATTTTTATCTTCTGGAAAATAATTTATTTTCACATAGTTATCAATTTAAATCCTTTTTATCATAATAAATTGATTAAAAAATTCATTATTAAGGATTTAAATCCCAAAGTTTTTATGTAGTTATTTCTAACCATAAGAAACTTAAATAAAAATTATGAGTTTAGAAAACAATACGTTTTATGGATTTTCCTATTTTTAATCATTTAAACATGATTTAAACTCAATAAATCAGTTTTTAAATAAAAGTAAATTGAGAAAAATGATGGAAAAATTATTTATATTATTTTTCATCAGAAGGTAACTATTTTTCATCAAAATAATCTTTTTGAAGTTTATCTTGTATTTTGATCTTATTTATGCTTAATAAGACATAAATAAATAATCTAATTACAGATATATAAAAATCTCTTTTATAAATATTTTTCTATAAAAATATTTCAGAGCTAAATATCATAAGTGTGAATCTTAGACTCATTTGTTTAATTAGCATGTATTCATTATAATCCCTATATATTTAGTTAAAATGATTAACTAAAACCTTTATATAAATTAATTAGAATATTTTTATTCAAAATATTCAAATAATAATAATTAGTTTACTTAGTCATTTTATGAAACTTAAAACATAATATACCATCGTGATACATAATAATCGTTAAATACATATTTTCATAAAAAATACCATTTCCCCAAATAATTTAGCGAACCCTAACGCCTTAAACTTTTAAGACATATCCCTTATTAGTATTCTTATACATATAGGTTGAGTTCTTCAGAATTCCTAGTCTTAACTCGTGACAAGTTTATTTGGATTTATCGTGCTTAGCAAAACAGTGAGTATACTTATCCCCTTTTTATCTTTTCTTACACTTTTGGGGTGATTAATGTACACCTATGAAACTTACACTTACACATATTCATAAACGTTTTTATATACAATTAATACACATGTTATGCTTTAAATTCTTGTGCTTAATGATTAGACATAAACGTAGTATACATGCAGTCGTTACATAATCATTAACTTTGCTAGCTGACTTTAACAATGAATAGCGCTATTTTGATTGACAACCCGCCTAATGGAAAGTACCTATGCGTTAGGGAAGTCTTGGGTCATTGTTAATTCTTTAGTCTTTGTCAATCATAAAAGGTTTGATTGTGACCCGCATCGTGTGCTTACGTGTTTATCATACTGCCTTGAGTAAATCATAACACTTGAATTGTAAAACCTTTTTATACCTATATCATACGTACACTAACTAAGTGTACTCGCCAACATCATGTGTTAACATCATGTGTGTTGACAGATACTATTTTGTACATGTTTCAGGAGATGCTTGAAGTTTATCACATAAGGCTTGGACTTAGACATCATGAATAAAACTTATGCTTTGTTTCTAGATGTAATTTTTTGAAATGTAATGTTTGACACTTAATCGTGATTAAATAAATATTTGTATTTTAGTACCTCGAGCTTATGAACAATCGTTACCTCGTGACACCCCGATGTTTCCGCCATCGGTTGGGATGTTACAGACTGGACTTGTTAAACTGAGAACATGAGATGAAACAATCGATTTATACACCTTGTAGAAGCTTCCATCGAGTAAGCACAAGGAAGCATGATCTGAGCCGTTGGATTAATCAACTCACACGGATTGCCAACATGGCAAGTATCAATGTTATAATATCAATGATTATAGGCTTGGGCTTATGTAACCAAGCTCACTCTTCTAAAGTCTACAACTAGGCCATATGTTGGGCTTTTGCTTTAACCAACGACCACACCTCTTAGATTGTTCCACTCTACAAGTCAGCCTGCTCCAATCTAGAAGGCAGAAATCCTCTAAGCCTAATACAATATGAAAAACAAAATAACCATAATAAATTACAAACATATTTATCAAAATGTAGAATATAAAAGTGTAATACAAATAAAATTATTATTTGTATTTTTAATAGAAGTGTAACAAAAAAGAAAGATTAACAAAATAAAAAATATAGTTTAAGGGGTTGTTTGGTAGCCTTTTAATCAACCTCTTAATCATTCATGTTTGAATCATTCAGCGTTCAGACTATTTGTTTTAGCATCTGAATGTACGCTGTGTTCCCGAGTTTACTAAATAAAAGAAAAGAAGAGAAAGGGATATTAGGAGAGAAAAGAAAGGAAAATATATAATTTTATTTCGTGTTCCCGAGTTGAAGGGAAAAGAAAAGAAACTAAAGATTTTATGTGTTCCCGAGTTGAAAGGAAGAGAAAAGAAACATATATTTTACAATTATACCCTTGTAAGATTTTATTATAGGTTAAATGAGAGGGTAAATTTGTGACACCCGGCAAACTCAGGTTAGTAACGTTGACTAAACTAGTAAGTCTACCTTAGCGAGTCATGCATATTACGTCCTTAACGGGGTCAGTCGAGTCGGTATGATGATTCTGGGAATCATCGGGAGTCGTTATGATGATCCGCGGGATCATCGGGAGTCGGTCCATAACTATGGGTACAAGGATCGGCGATTCGTGGAATCGCCGGGTTTAATGCACACACGAGTCTCGAGTCCCGGGGATTGGTGAACGGATGTAAACGTGTTAGTTATCATGCATTATGTGTTTGGAATCATTATGTGACTTATCGGTATGTGAATACGTGTTTATATATGTTAAAATAGTGTTTAACGCGCCAAAAACCCATTCCAGCACCTTATAGGCGATTAGGAGCCTGGGGGGACTCCTAATCGCGTGAACAGGGGCGAGTAGGAGACCATAGGGGCGAGTAGGGCGGAAATGCCGGTCTCCTCTATGTTGGGCCGAGGTGGGTGAGAGTCAACTCACCGGCCCGGAACTTGTGTACGAGACTTCCGAGAAGATCGTACAAATCCGTAACCGCTTGGCAGCAGCTTGGGATCGTCAAAAGAGCTATGCCGATCGTCGTCGCAAGCCTTTGGAGTTTGAGGTTGGCGACAGGGTTTTGTTGAAGGTATCTCCGAGGAAGGGCGTTATACGTTTTGGGAAGCGGGGCAAATTGAATCCTCGGTATGTGGGACCGTTCGCAATTCTGGAACGGATTGGACCGGTAGCATACAGGCTTGATCTGCCAGCTGAGCTCAGTAATGTTCATAATGTCTTCCATGTTTCTAATTTGAAGAAGTGTTTGGCGGATGAATCTTTGGTTGTTCCTCTCGAAGAGATCAAGGTGGATGATCGTCTGCGTATCGTGGAGGAACCGGTTGAAATTCTTGACTATAAAATCCGTAGCCTTCGCCGGAGTAAAATCCGCATTGTTAAAGTCCGTTGGAACTCTGATCGTGGACCGGAGTTCACGTGGGAACGGGAAGATCAAATGAAGGCTAAGTATCCCCATTTATTTCCTAAACGCGCGTTCGAATCAAGGCATGTCTCTGCTGAAGCTTAATGAATCTCGGGTCGAGATTCCTTTCAACAGGGGGATGATGTGGCAACCGGAAAATTTTTCTTCTCTTTCGTCTCTTCCTTTTGGGCCTTGAGCAATTTTCGGGACGAAAATTCTTTCAACAGGGGGATGATGTGACACCCGGCAAACTCAGGTTAGTAACGTTGACTAAACTAGTAAGTCTACCTTAGCGAGTCATGCATATTACGTCCTTAACGGGGTCAGTCGAGTCGGTATGATGATTCTGGGAATCATCGGGAGTCGTTATGATGATCCGCGGGATCATCGGGAGTCGGTCCATAACTATGGGTACAAGGATCGGCGATTCGTGGAATCGCCGGGTTTAATGCACACACGAGTCTCGAGTCCCGGGAATTGGTGAACGGATGTAAACGTGTTAGTTATCATGCATTATGTGTTTGGAATCATTATGTGACTTATCGGTATGTGAATACGTGTTTATATATGTTAAAATAGTGTTTAACGCGCCAAAAACCCATTCCAGCACCTTATAGGCGATTAGGAGCCTGGGGGGACTCCTAATCGCGTGAACAGGGGCGAGTAGGAGACCATAGGGGCGAGTAGGGGCTCTACTCGCCTGTATATAGGCGAGTAGGAGTCCTACTCGCCTGAAACCTTCTGCTACTCGCCTATACTGCTGCACACGGGTCAAAACACCTATAAATAGAACCCTTAACTCCCTAAACACCATTTGTGCAACCCTAACTGACCCTAAGCCTCCCACACACCTTGAAACACCTCTGGAGCTTGCTTTGCTTCAAAACACACCATCACCAAGCTTATACACCCTTCTTTGATAAAATCCAAGGTGTGTTCTTCATCCTACACCTTTGTAAAGTTGTTGTTTTGGTTCCCCAAAAGTCCAGACCTTGTTTTACTAAGATTGTGTCTTTAAAACCCTTTGAAAAGAGTTCTAAAACAAGTCTACACCATGATACTTGCTATATGTGAAGTATTTGTGCATATGATGATTGTTGGTGATTATAACATGAATGTTTCCATGAATTTGTTGTACTTCTGATATGTAGGTGGTGTTAGGATGATTATCTATGAGTTTAAGCCCTTGATATGATGTTTAAGTGCAAGTATGCATTTTGACCCATTTGGGTAATTATTGGAGAATAGGATGTATGATGTGATTCATTGCTTGTTTGTGGTTAGAAATCATGTTAGGATGATGATATAACATAGAGATGATGAATTGCAACTTGTAGGAGATGAAATCTGATTGTTTCCATTTAAGGAAGGATAAGGTTGGTTGGTGAAACCTAGTACTTTGCCATTTTTGGAAATAATCGCACCGAGCCCGTTAGAGCAGAGGTAAATTGGGGGTTTTTGCTTGAAAAGGGTTGGTTAATAGTTTAGTTTTGATATTGGGTGTTTTTACATGTTTCGGATCTGATTTGGAGGGTTTAACGCGCGAAAACGCGCAACAGCAGGGCATCAGGCGAATAGGGCCCTACTCGCCTGAAGCTTCATGCGAGTAGGAGCCTACTCGCCTATAGCTTCATGCGAATAGGCCCTACTCGCCTATATCCTCCCTCCTACTCACTAGTTGACTTTTCCTAATCGCATGAAGGTTTCCTAATCGCGTGTACTGCTGTCGTAAACGCGTTTTGACATCCCGGAACATGATTTGACACCTAGGAACATGATAGGAACCCCGGGATACACCCAATGACTTAGTAAGACGTGTTCGGACCTGATTATGCGTTAATCGGACATTATGCTAGACTAGGTGAATTATTGCGCGTATTAAGTGTTTAATTGCATATGTTGCATGATGTCTTGTATTTATCTAACACGTGGAATGTCGGGTCACCAATGGGATGTCGGGTCTTGTCTGGCACGGTCGGTTTAACAGTTAAAGGTGTTTTCAAACGTTTACGGTCACGGTCTGGACATTCGGGGACTAGTTAGCCTGCGGGTTATTAGTCCAATACTTATACACATCTTATGATAGGTCGCCGCTATTTGGGGCAATCATAACATAATTACTTAACTGTTTTCAAGAAACGCAATCCAAGGTGAGTTTCACAGCCCCACTTTTACTGTCTTGCTTTCGGGGGGAGAAACATGCTTTGTACGAACTATTTAAAGGCCATGTTATACTATGGGCACTTTATGTTACTATACGGCTTTTATGGAAAGTCCCAGGGGGAAACCATGAATGTGCTGGAACGCACAACGGGGGAAATGTGGATAGATCTATTGGGCCTCACAAGCCCCACTCGACGGCGGGGCCGGGCGGGTGCATATTGTCTCTACCTATCGGGTTACCGAGGCATCGGTAGCCCAGTCGTCTGGGCTGGTATCATCTTTTGGTTCATGTTTAGTAATGGGTTCCCAACCGTAGTAGTAAAAACACTTAACGTCTAGCTAACGTTCTTATGACATAGTATTAACGGAAATGATCTTGTGAACTTGTGACAACACTTTTATAAAGGAAAACCTGTGAACTCACCAGCATTATATGTTGACATTTTTGGCATGTTTTCTCAGGTCGCTAAGGTAGCAGTCAATGGGATAGGCGCACGGAGTCATGCACAGCGTCTATTATTTTGAAGCATATTAAACAATGTCTTTGTAAACAATGATATGTCTTTTGGTTGTAAACAAGAATGCTTCCGCTGCTGGTTTACAGCTCAAAGCATGATATTTTGGTTTTAAATATAATTATGAATGCATGTTTGTTGTATGTTTATTGTGATCGTTGACTGAGATCCTGGTGTGTCACGCGCCTCGCGGTAAAACCCCGCACGTGGAATTTGAGGGTGTGACAGATTGGTATCAGAGCCAACGGTTATAGTGAACTAGGACTGCATGTAGAGTCTAGTCTATAACTGAGTCGCACACACTAGACGGTCACGATTAGTCGAGTCTTAGCAAGTGGGTAACAATATGACTTGTCGGGGGTGTCGGTGTCATCATCTACTACGCTACATCATCTACTTACTCTTTATCATCCTATTTCTTGACTCATCCTTACTATGATCCGACGGCGAACGATATACTATTGAACTTTCTTGACGGCAGTGTACATTGGGGTAGCTTCGGCATACTCATGAGATCTGTCCAGGGATTTGGACATCTCCCCTCTATGCCCTAATGAACATGCCCGTTCTTATGCATACTATCTTGTACTTATACTTATGATAATACCATGATTGGGCGCTAGTGCTCGGTGACCTGAACTTCAAACTTAAAGCGCGCCTGGAGGACCATGTGGAACAGTTTATCATGTCGGGTGCACACGAGATCATAAACTGTGATGCATGGGATCCCTGGCGGACTTTGGGCTTGAACGGATGGACCCAAGCTAGGCTCGGTCTAGTTTCTTGAAATTCCTAATGGGTTATACCACGGGCAAGCCTAAATCTTTTGTTTCATGTTATGACAGAAGATGTCGGGAGCTCGTGGAGGTCGCAGAGGCGGCCGTGCTGGCGGTCGTGCCGGCGGCCGTGGTGGCGGCGGTGGCCGCGGAAATATTAATATGACCCAAGCTGAGTTGGATAACTTGATGCAGCAGCACGTGAATATTGCTCTGGCTGCATTCCAAGCCGCTCATAATGCTATGGGTGGTACGTTGATTCTCACCTATCCTATTTTGTTCTAGGGTACTGTACCTTTTTCTTGATTCTCACCTGCGTGTCTGTTCCAGGTGGTGCTGTCAATCCTCCTCCATCCCAGTGTTCCTACAAAAAGTTTATGGATTGTAAGCCCCACAACTTTAGTGGCACTGAAGGGGCAGTGGGACTGCTCCGCTGGTTGGAGAAAATTGAATCTGTTTTCTCGATGTGCAACTGCCCGGAAGGCGACCGGGTGAAATATGCTTCTGCGACCCTGGAGGGTCAAGCTTTGACTTGGTGGAACTCCACCACCAGACTATGGGTATTGGGGAAGCTCACGCTATGCCCTGGGCAGAGTTCATTCAGTTGCTGAAAAATGAGTACTGCCCGAGGGATGAAATTCAGAAGCTTGAGCATGAGGTCTGGAATCATAAGATGGTGGGTTCTGAGATTGAAGCTTACACTTCTAGGCACAATGAGTTGGCGGTGTTGTGCCCCGATCTGCACGCACCCGAATACCGAAGGATTGAGCATTATGTTGCTGGGTTAGTACCGGAGATTGCCGGGTTAGTTGTTGCGGGTAACCTCACTGTTTATTCTGAGGTGGTTCGGTCGGCTCATAGGCTGACCAACATGAAGGTGGCTGAAGGGGTCTTGCCTCCTCGAGGCGCTACTGTGAAGACTTCTGATGGTAATAAGCGGAAGTGGGAAGCTGTGGGGAAAGGATCGAGCTCGGCTCAGCCTCAGCAGGTAAAGAAGTCTGATACTGGGGGATCGTCGTCTGAGCAAAAACGGGGGGGTTATACTGGGAAGCTGCCGAAATGTGACGGTGTGGATTTCACCACAACGGTCGTTGCGAGGACCGGAACCGTTGCCACAGGTGCCATAAGCTTGGGCACCAGGCAAAGGATTGCAGGGTTAACCTTCAGGGTAACCGGAACCCTCCTGCTACACCTACTCCGGCTCCTCCTGTTGCTGCTCCCCAGGGAAATCAGGGCAAACAGGGGTGCTACAATTGTGGTGAACTTGGTCACTACAAGCGGGAATGCCCAAAGTTGAAGCAGGGCGAGGCTGGGAAGAATGGGTCGGGTAATGGAAACAATGGGGGCGGAGGCAGGAATGCTCGCGCCTTCGTGATTGGTTCGAGCGGTGCTCGACAAGATCCTGACACTGTTACTGGTACGTTTCTTCTCGATAATCGCTATGCTACGGTTTTATTCGATTCTGGTGCCGATAAGAGTTTTATATCTCTTGGGTTTAGTCAATTGCTTGATAGAGTACCTACACCTTTAGGGGCTAAGTACTTGATAGAATTGGCTGATGGTAAGAAAGTCGAGGCGACGCACGTCCTTAGGGAGTGTCACCTTGAGTTGTCGGGTTATTCCTTCCCTATTGATCTTATGCCGGTGTCCTTGGGTAGTTTCGATGTTGTCGTGGGTATGGATTGGTTGTCGTTGTATCATGCTGAGATCGTTTGTTTTGACAAAGTCATTCGACTTCCTCTCCCTGATGGAGAAATTCTGATGGTGCACGGTGAGAAGAGCGGGATCCCATTGAGTATCATTTCGTGTATGAAAGCCTACAAGTATCTTCGGAAGGGGTATTCTGCCATTCTGGCACTTGTTTCGGTTTCGTCTGATGAAGAGAAGAAGATTGAAGATATTCCTGTCGTCCGTGACTTTCCCGATGTATTTCCCGAAGACTTACCTGGTCTTCCGCCTTATCGCCAGGTCGAATTTGGTATTGAACTCGCTCCAGGTGCGGCCCCTATTGCTCGTGCCCCTTATCGTCTTGCACCTCCCGAGATGCAGGAGTTATCGAACCAGTTTCAGGAGCTGTTAGAGAAGGGTTTCATTCGACCTAGTTCGTCCCCGTGGGGAGCCCCTATTTTGTTTGTCAAGAAGAAGGACGGAAGCCTACGGATGTGTATTGACTACCGGGAATTGAATAAGGTTACCATCAAGAATCGCTATCCTCTTCCTCGCATCGATGACTTGTTTGACCAGCTTCAGGGTTCTAGTTTCTATTCGAAGATTGATTTGAGGTCGGGGTACCATCAGTTGAGGGTTCAAGAAGCTGACATTCCGAAGACCGCCTTTCGAACTCGCTATGGCCATTTTGAATTCCTGGTCATGCATTTTGGTCTCACCAATGCACCTGCCATCTTTATGGATCTGATGAACCGTGTTTGTAAGCCTTATCTTGATAAGTTTGTGATTGTCTTCATTGATGATATTCTAGTCTATTCCAAGAACGAGGTGGACCACCAGGAACACTTGCGTCTTGTTTTGGAACTCCTGAGGCGGGAACAGTTGTACGCCAAGTTTTCTAAGTGTAGCTTCTGGTTGCGTGAAGTCTAATTCCTTGGTCATGTTGTTAATGAGAAAGGAATTCACGTTGACCCAGCGAAGATTGAAGCCATTAAAGACTGGGAAGCACCAAAGACGCCATCTGAGGTGCGGCAATTCCTAGGCCTTGCAGGTTATTACCGTCGTTTTATCGAGGGATTTTCGAAGATCGCTCAACCCCTCACCTCGCTTACCCAGAAGGACAGAAAGTTCGACTGGGGTGATTCGCAGGAGTCGGCCTTCCAGATGTTAAAGGCTAAACTCTGTTCTGCTCCTATCTTGTCCTTGCCTGAGGGCACGGACGATTTTGTGGTTTATTGTGACGCTTCTATCCGGGGTCTCGGTTGTGTACTGATGCAGCGCGAGAAGGTCATCGCCTATGCTTCTCGTCAGCTCAAAGTTCATGAGAAAAACTACCCCACCCATGATCTGGAATTGGGTGCGGTGGTCTTTGCTTTAAAGATTTGGAGGCATTACTTGTACGGTACCAAATGCACTATTTACACCGATCACAAGAGCCTCCAGCATATCTTTGATCAGAAGGTGTTGAATATAAGACAGCGTCGCTGGGTCGAGCTTCTTAATGATTACGAGTGTGCTATTAAATACCATCCTGGCAAGGCGAATGTAGTCGCAGACGCCTTGAGCAGGAAGGAAACGGCTAAACCTCGTCGTGTTCGAGCTCTTCAGCTCACTATCCATTCCGGCTTACCCGATCGAATCCGTTCAGCGCAGCAAGAAGCTTTAAAGGAGGAAAACCTTAAAGCTGAAACCATGCATGGTGCTGATAGCCACCTTGAACTCAGGTCCGATGGGTTACACTATTTCGCTGAACGTATTTGGGTTCCTTTATTTGGGGGCTTGTGGGAGCTCGTTCTTGATGAAGCTCACAAGTCCCGGTACTCTATTCACCCTGGCTCCGATAAGTTGTATCAAGACCTAAAGATACTTTATTGGTGGCCGAACATGAAGGCGGACGTGGCTTTGTACGTGAGCAAGTGCTTGACCTGTGCCAAGGTCAAGGTCGAATATCAGAAGCCATCCGGCCTTCTGCAACAGCCTGAAATTCCTGAGTGGAAGTGGGAGCGGATTACGATGGACTTTGTGACCAAACTCCCGAAATCGCCCAGTGGTTGTAACATGATCTGGGTAATTGTTGATAGGTTGACAAAGTCTGCACACTTCCTCGCTATCAAAGATACTGATGGTCTCGAGCGTTTGGCACGGTTATATCTTAAGGAAGTGGTCTCTCGGCACGGGGTGCCTGTCTCTATTATTTCTGATCGTGATCCTCGGTTCGCCTCTAACTTCTGGAAATCTTTGCATAAGGCTCTGGGTACTCAGTTAGACATGAGCACAGCATATCATCCGCAAACTGACGGCCAAAGTGAGCGGACGATCCAAACGCTAGAAGACATGCTTCGGGCATGTGTGATCGATTTCGGCAAGGGGTGGGAGAGTCATCTACCGTTGGTGGAATTCTCCTACAACAACAGTTACCATTCTAGCATCAAGGCAGCTCCGTTCGAGGCTCTTTACGGGCGGAAATGCCGGTCTCCTCTATGTTGGGCCGAGGTGGGTGAGAGTCAACTCACCGGCCCGGAACTTGTGTACGAGACTTCCGAGAAGATCGTACAAATCCGTAACCGCTTGGCAGCAGCTCGGGATCGTCAAAAGAGCTATGCCGATCGTCGTCGCAAGCCTTTGGAGTTTGAGGTTGGCGACAGGGTTTTGTTGAAGGTATCTCCGTGGAAGGGCGTTATACGTTTTGGGAAGCGGGGCAAATTGAATCCTCGGTATGTGGGACCGTTCGCAATTCTGGAACGGATTGGACCGGTAGCATACAGGCTTGATCTGCCAGCTGAGCTCAGTAATGTTCATAATGTCTTCCATGTTTCTAATTTGAAGAAGTGTTTGGCGGATGAATCTTTGGTTGTTCCTCTCGAAGAGATCAAGGTGGATGATCGTCTGCGTATCGTGGAGGAACCGGTTGAAATTCTTGACTATAAAATCCGTAGCCTTCGCCGGAGTAAAATCCGCATTGTTAAAGTCCGTTGGAACTCTGATCGTGGACCGGAGTTCACGTGGGAACGGGAAGATCAAATGAAGGCTAAGTATCCCCATTTATTTCCTAAATGCGCGTTCGAATCAAGGCATGTCTCTGCTGAAGCTGAATGAATCTCGGGTCGAGATTCCTTTCAACAGGGGGATGATGTGGCAACCGGAAAATTTTTCTTCTCTTTCGTCTCTTCCTTTTGGGCCTTGAGCAATTTTCGGGACGAAAATTCTTTCAACAGGGGGATGATGTGACACCCGGCAAACTCAGGTTAGTAACGTTGACTAAACTAGTAAGTCTACCTTAGCGAGTCATGCATATTACGTCCTTAACGGGGTCAGTCGAGTCGGTATGATGATTCTGGGAATCATCGGGAGTCGTTATGATGATCCGCGGGATCATCGGGAGTCGGTCCATAACTATGGGTACAAGGATCGGCGATTCGTGGAATCGCCGGGTTTAATGCACACACGAGTCTCGAGTCCCGGGAATTGGTGAACGGATGTAAACGTGTTAGTTATCATGCATTATGTGTTTGGAATCATTATGTGACTTATCGGTATGTGAATACGTGTTTATATATGTTAAAATAGTGTTTAACGCGCCAAAAACCCATTCCAGCACCTTATAGGCGATTAGGAGCCTGGGGGGACTCCTAATCGCGTGAACAGGGGCGAGTAGGAGACCATAGGGGCGAGTAGGGGCTCTACTCGCCTGTATATAGGCGAGTAGGAGTCCTACTCGCCTGAAACCTTCTGCTACTCGCCTATACTGCTGCACACGGGTCAAAACACCTATAAATAGAACCCTTAACTCCCTAAACACCAATTGTGCAACCCTAACTGACCCTAAGCCTCCCACACACCTTGAAACACCTCTGGAGCTTGCTTTGCTTCAAAACACACCATCACCAAGCTTATACACCCTTCTTTGATAAAATCCAAGGTGTGTTCTTCATCCTACACCTTTGTAAAGTTGTTGTTTTGGTTCCCCAAAAGTCCAGACCTTGTTTTACTAAGATTGTGTCTTTAAAACCCTTTGAAAAGAGTTCTAAAACAAGTCTACACCATGATACTTGCTATATGTGAAGTATTTGTGCATATGATGATTGTTGGTGATTATAACATGAATGTTTCCATGAATTTGTTGTACTTCTGATATGTAGGTGGTGTTAGGATGATTATCTATGAGTTTAAGCCCTTGATATGATGTTTAAGTGCAAGTATGCATTTTGACCCATTTGGGTAATTATTGGAGAATAGGATGTATGATGTGATTCATTGCTTGTTTGTGGTTAGAAATCATGTTAGGATGATGATATAACATAGAGATGATGAATTGCAACTTGTAGGAGATGAAATCTGATTGTTTCCATTTAAGGAAGGATAAGGTTGGTTGGTGAAACCTAGTACTTTGCCATTTTTGGAAATAATCGCACCGAGCCCGTTAGAGCAGAGGTAAATTGGGGGTTTTTGCTTGAAAAGGGTTGGTTAATAGTTTAGTTTTGATATTGGGTGTTTTTACATGTTTCGGATCTGATTTGGAGGGTTTAACGCGCGAAAACGCGCAACAGCAGGGCATCAGGCGAATAGGGCCCTACTCGCCTGAAGCTTCATGCGAGTAGGAGCCTACTCGCCTATAGCTTCATGCGAATAGGCCCTACTCGCCTATATCCTCCCTCCTACTCACTAGTTGACTTTTCCTAATCGCATGAAGGTTTCCTAATCGCGTGTACTGCTGTCGTAAACGCGTTTTGACATCCCGGAACATGATTTGACACCTAGGAACATGATAGGAACCCCGGGATACACCCAATGACTTAGTAAGACGTGTTCGGACCTGATTATGCGTTAATCGGACATTATGCTAGACTAGGTGAATTATTGCGCGTATTAAGTGTTTAATTGCATATGTTGCATGATGTCTTGTATTTATCTAACACGTGGAATGTCGGGTCACCAATGGGATGTCGGGTCTTGTCTGGCACGGTCGGTTTAACAGTTAAAGGTGTTTTCAAACGTTTACGGTCACGGTCTGGACATTCGGGGACTAGTTAGCCTGCGGGTTATTAGTCCAATACTTATACACATCTTATGATAGGTCGCCGCTATTTGGGGCAATCATAACATAATTACTTAACTGTTTTCAAGAAACGCAATCCAAGGTGAGTTTCACAGCCCCACTTTTACTGTCTTGCTTTCGGGGGGAGAAACATGCTTTGTACGAACTATTTAAAGGTCATGTTATACTATGGGCACTTTATGTTACTATACGGCTTTTATGGAAAGTCCCAGGGGGAAACCATGAATGTGCTGGAACGCACAACGGGGGAAATGTGGATAGATCTATTGGGCCTCACAAGCCCCACTCGACGGCGGGGCCGGGCGGGTGCATATTGTCTCTACCTATCGGGTTACCGAGGCATCGGTAGCCCAGTCGTCTGGGCTGGTATCATCTTTTGGTTCATGTTTAGTAATGGGTTCCCAACCGTAGTAGTAAAAACACTTAACGTCTAGCTAACGTTCTTATGACATAGTATTAACGGAAATGATCTTGTGAACTTGTGACAACACTTTTATAAAGGAAAACCTGTGAACTCACCAGCATTATATGTTGACATTTTTGGCATGTTTTCTCAGGTCGCTAAGGTAGCAGTCAATGGGATAGGCGCACGGAGTCATGCACAACGTCTATTATTTTGAAGCATATTAAACAATGTCTTTGTAAACAATGATATGTCTTTTGGTTGTAAACAAGAATGCTTCCGCTGCTGGTTTACAGCTCAAAGCATGATATTTTGGTTTTAAATATAATTATGAATGCATGTTTGTTGTATGTTTATTGTGATCGTTGACTGAGATCCTGATGTGTCACGCGCCTCGCGGTAAAACCCCGCACGTGGAATTTGAGGGTGTGACAAAATTGGTAAATGATTTACTTTAAATTTTTCTTACTTTCCCTTCCTTCCGCTTCCTTCCAATTTGGAAGGATTGTCATTTGGAGGAATTTTCCTTCCTCTTCCCTCCACTTGTTTCCTTTAATGAAACTCTGGAACACAAAATTGTCCCCTTTTCTTTCCGCTTCCTTTCCTTTCCTTTCCTTCTACTTTTAAACTCTAGAAGATAGTGGTAATGAATAAGTATTGAACTATTAGGCTAACACTTACCCATAAATCCATTTCATCTCTTCCCGCCAAAACCAATTATCTTGATTCTTCATTCGCATCGTATCCTCTGTTACGATGGGAGCAGAGAAGACACTAACGGACTTCTTGACCGAGTATTACTCCGACCAGCTTCAGTCGATTATTCTCTCATCTGATAACCGTCTTCATTACCCTCTTTATGTAGAGTATGTATTTTTAAACCAACGATGTTAATATTTGGGTTGGTTTAATCACAAACCTCAATTGATTATCTTTTCTTTTTTTTATTATTATTAGTTTTGCTGAAGTGATGGAGTATGATGCCCCACTTGCTCATGATATCCTGTTTGAACCAACCGAGTATTTGCCTCTCTTTGATAGCGCAGCTAAATTGGCTCAGGTTATATTTTTTTAATCTTTATTTTTATAGTGTGAATTTGAGTGAGAAATTTGCGGGTTTGAGTTTAGTTTAAATGGGTTTGAGTCAGTTTTGGGAACGGGTTTAGCTAAATGAGTTGTGTTTGAGTCAACCTAGCGGGTTTGTGGGCTGACCTGTTTAACCTCTTTATTTAGGTTTTATATGTTTTTATGTGTATTTATGTAAGAACTTTAACTATTTGGGTATTTTTTAACTCAAATTTTATAAGTTCTAGAAATAAATAGGTATATTTTATACATAATACATAAGAAACATAGAAGGAATTTTAGTATGTAAACAAAATAAATTAGAGAATCAATATGTTAAAGAAAAAAAGAAAAAGAATTAGAGAATTTATAGAATCAATATTTAAAAAAAAGAAAAAGAATTAGAGAATTTTAGTATGTAAACAAAATAAATTAGAGAATCAATATGTTAAAGAAATTTAAATAGTTCCTTTTTTGGGTTAAATGGGTCGTGTTTGATTCAACTCACGAACAATCGTGTCTTTTTTTTTTTGGTTTCGTGTGAACATGATTTTTGGGTTCATGTGTGTGACATGACTTTCGGCTTCGTGTTCGTGTCAACCAGTGAATACTTGTGTCGTGTGTTCAGGTTCACATCGGGTTTGACCCGCTAACGCATGAGCACGACGTGTTTAGCAGCTTTAAGTTGTATTTCCTGATGTGTCTCATGGTTCATGATATCTGTAAAATAGATCTTTCATTGTAAATTCTAATGCTGTTGTTCTTTTGGGATTTAGGATACTGTGTATGAACGAGTTAGGAACTCTTGGGAACATGAAAGTTTGAAGGATGGCGTAGATTATCCGCCTCCAAGTATTAAGGCATTTGTGCACGTTCGGTTTGAAATACGCGGGCCCATGCTTGATAATCCTGGTGCAATTGTCTTTTCATTGAATCTTGTTATTCTTGATTAGTTCTCCATTGTTGCGCATATTAAGGACACAAGAACGATGGTCAGCCGGTTTAGTTGAATGTGACTTGTATATTAAAGTTTCTTTTGCGAAGTAGACTTGTTTTTAGACATTGAAAATTTATTGATAATTAACTTGATTATGTAGAGTTTTGTCCAAGCATTGGACGTGTACGTGTGAAGCACAGGGGCATACTTCTCACTCTAAAGGGAACAGTAATTAGATCTGGAGCGGTTAAGATGATAGAAGGGGAGAGGGAGTATGAATGTCGGAAATGTAAACACAGGTTGATTATCTTTTAACTGTTTATTTTCTTGTTTAAATAGTTATAAAACGTCATTATCTTTATGCAAATTGATGGGATTATCATCATTTTGTATAGTCTGTTAGCAACTATCTTGGTATTTGAATTATTAATGGGAGATGTTATCTGTAGGTTTAAGGTTCATCCTGAACTGGAAAGCAGGAACTCTATACCGAAGCCAATGTTTTGTCCTTCTAAGGTTATATTACTAATTCACTCTTTATTTATATCAATGATTATTCAATAATCTGCCACCTGGTGTTGTAAAACAAACTAAAAAATACATAACCAAAAAAGTGGGAAGTTACAGTGAGGATTGCAGACCCTAATTTTGACCCAGAACTACATTACCGCTTATTTGTCCCTAGTGCGTTTCCCTTAGCACCTTGCAAGCCTCAGGCATGCATCTTTATACTAAGTGTGATGAATGCGCTTCGTCTTTTGAGACCAAAACGCCTTGGAGGGTGTCATGATTTTTAAACAAAGCTAATGTTAGTTTTTTTTTCCATAAATACCCATGCTTAGTGTTTTTAAGCTTTCTTTTTTTTTTTTTTCACTTTTATGTAATCGCTGAATTATATATTTTCTACTAAACAGAAACAAAAATACTGTGAAAGCACCAGTTTCCAGCTTCTAGAGGGAAACAAAGTGTGTCATGATTACCAGGAGATAAAGATCCAAGAAAGCACTCAGGTTTTAGGTGTTGGTGCAATCCCACGTTCAATTCCCGTTATTCTGCAGGATGATCTTGTTGATGTTGTTAAAGCTGGAGGTAAAGCATTGTAGCATTTATGTTGTTTTCTAGTCATGAGCCTATGTCATCATCATCATCATCATCATCATACTCAGTTAATCCCACCTATAGCAAAGCTAAGGTAGGGTCTGAGGAGGGTAAGATGTAGACAGCCTTACCTCTACCCTTAAGAATAGAGAGGCTGCTTCCAGTGAGACCCCTGGCTTGATGTGGTTTGGTATCAAGCCTTGGACATAAGGTACAGAACACTTAGCAATCGGGACAAACCCGATCAGTGCATGTACCCCTTTGTCTTTTGGCTATCCACGCCACCACATGATGCATGATTAACCGTTCGTCGTTTTTAACGTTATTTTCACAAAATTAGTAAAATAACGTTAAAGCTAGTGCAACTTTACTTTTGCCCCCCAAAGGCCACACATATATACATTATATGCGCACACCGTATGTGGGGCGTAGTCATGAGCCTATGTGCTATTTATAAAGTAGCAATGCTTCTTATTCTTATTTTATTTTTTCTTTTTTAATTTTCACAGAATTCTTGTCAATTATTTTCTTTAACCATCACTTTTTAAATGTTATTTGCAGATGATGTTATTGTCACAGGAGTTTTGACAGCTAAATGGTCCCCAGATTTGAAGGATGTTCGCTGTGACCTTGAACCTGTATTAGTGGCTAATTATGTGAGGTATTATGTCATTTCTTTTTTAATCTCAATTTATTAGCTTGCAATAATTTATAGGGCAGATAACATGTCTATAGTTATCATTTCCATTAATTTAGATTGTGTTATTTTAGGCGAATAAACGAGATAAAGTTGGATATTGAAATCCCTGATGAAGTTATTCTGCAATTTAAAACATTTTGGTCTGAATTTAAAGACGCGCCATTAAGTGGTAAGATAACATTGTAGTAATAATCTATTAGAACAGCTCTGAATACCTTATTGGCTGTTGAAATCACATAATATAAACCCTACAGGTAGAAATGCTATTCTTCGGGCTATTTGTCCACAAGTTTACGGTCTCTTTACTGTGAAGCTAGCAGGTAGCTTCATATTTTTATTATTATTTTAAGAGTACTTAATCATTTATTCAGCTATGAGCACAATTATTATTCATTTATTTAGCTATGATCACAATTAATGTTCATTGTAGTTGCCTTGACGCTTATTGGAGGAGTACAACACATTGATGCTTCTGGGACAAAAGTTCGAGGCGAGTCTCATCTTCTCCTGGTTGGAGATCCAGGTAAAACGTTACGCAAAAGTTAAACTGAAAATCAGTACATCCTCATCTAGGTTTGAACATTTTTTACAGAATCTTAACTTAGTATAAAATTTGGCATCTTGATCCTTGGGTATCATATATTCCGAGTCAGCAATCAGTAGTTACTGACTTCCCATCTATTTAAGTGTTTAGGTACAGGAAAGTCTCAATTCTTGAAATTTGCTGCTAAGTTGAGCAAAAGATCTGTTATCACTACTGGGTTAGGAAGCACTAGTGCTGGGTTGACGGTTACTGCAGTTAAAGATGGAGGTGAGATTTGTTTCTTTAGAGGTGTCCCAGTTGTGATTTTCTCGTAACTCCTATACAACACAAAATCGGACAAACATTGAGTTGGACTAGTTCATTTGAGTGAATTTACTCTTTGTTTTATTTGATAATAATAAAGTATTATTTTACTTATATGTTCATTTTTTAATATGCAGGTGAATGGATGTTAGAAGCTGGGGCTCTTGTCTTAGCTGATGGTGGACTTTGTTGCATTGATGAGTTTGATAGGTAAGTAATTGCATTAAATAAATAAAAAACCTTGGTTATCCACTTTGTTAAACAACTATTACAAACCATGTATTAGGCAGTTTATGTTAAATTAATAATTAGTTTTATTTTAACAGTATGCGGGAACATGATAGAGCCACGATACATGAGGCAATGGAGCAGCAGACTATAAGTGTTGCTAAGGTAGCCTTTGTAAAATTTTATTCCATCAATAATTTGTTATTTATCGACACAACCTATTACATTTTCAGGCGGGTCTTGTAACCACACTCAGTACAAGAACTATAGTCTTTGGTGCAACGAATCCCAAAGGGCAATATGATCCAGATCAATGTAACATGTCAAACCTTGGACTTTTTGTGTTTTATTGTTTACGATAACTAATATAAATTGTTTACTTGTGTTTTTAAACAAAGTTCAGCTCTATCTGTCAACACCACATTATCTGGACCTTTAATCAGTAGATTTGACATAGTCCTGGTTCTTTTGGACACAAAAAATCCAGACTGGGATAAAGTTGTCTCAGATCATATTCTAGATCAGGTACCAACTAGCCTACCGTATGCTCCCTGTGCTCTATTCATCATTTCCACATGGCTGAATTTCGATAGTGGTATGCTCAGGTAGAACCAGAAAATGACAAATTTCATGAAGATATTAGTAAGAAGTGGCCTCTTTCCTTGCTCAGAAGGTACAATTTCACACACACACACACACATAGAAGGACTTTCAATACTTTTCTAGTTATAATTTGTTCTTTGTTGAACTTAATAACTCTTGAACTTAATAAGAAATAGTGGAGGTTAACGGTATAATTGCGTTTGCAGGTATATCCACTTTGTAAAGGGATATTTTAGGCCAACGCTAACCAAAGAGGCCGAAAGTGTTATTTCTAAATATTATCAGCTACAAAGAAGATCTGCGACGGAAAATGCAGGTTTCATTCCCGCTTGAATATCTTTTTATGTTTTTCACTCTTAACTTCATATATAATCTCTTTTAAATGCAGCAAGAACCACTGTTAGAATGCTTGAGAGTTTGATTCGACTTGCTCAAGGTACAACCTTTTCTTTTCATCTGTCAGTGTTGACCCAGTTACGTATGAATTTTTCGATTTGGCTTGATTCGTCTCAAACGGGTCAAATAAAAAAATTTGTTAGGAGGAAACAAATTAAAAAGGAGACGGGCTGACACTTACCCAACATTTATTTTAAATGCATACAATCTGCAAAACTGTTGTATAATAATCAAAGATTTTGATTTTTATTGTGATCATATGGTTTTGATTATTAACAAGCCAGGCCTATTTTGACATGTACAAACTTATATCTTCATCTGGCATTTTTGACCCATTTACTTACAAATCAGGCGCTTTGGTTGTGTTTCATCTCAAATGGGTCCGATCATTTTTTTTTAAGAGGAAACGACTCACCTGCCCAATGTATATTTTAAAGATTTGGGTTATTATTGTGATAAACTGATCATACAGATTCGAACGGACTTCTCCCTTCATCTGGCATTTTTATCCAATTATTTCTAATCAGTCGATTTGATTGTGCTTCATCTCAAATGGATCCAATCAAATTATCTTTTGTTAAAGGAAACGAGTCAAATAGGAAGACATGCTGAAACTTGCCCGATGTTTATTTTAAATGAACACAATCTGCTAAAGCATTTTAGCCAAAGATTTTGATTATTATTGCGATCATACTGTTTCGACTTTCGATTCTTTACGATTTAGCCCATTAGTCTCATCTCTAACATATTAGCTTTGTAGCACATGCAAGATTGATGTTCAGAAATGAAGTGACTAGATTAGATGCCATCACCGCAATATTATGCATCGAGTCATCTATGACAACATCCGCCATCGTTGATAGCTTTGGGAATGCATTACACTCCAATTTTACTGATGACCCTGATCAAGAATGTATCCTTTTTTATTTATGATGATTTTGCATTTTCTTTTCTTACCAAAGGATTAAAAATAATTTAAACTAAAAATAATATATACTTGAATTATTAGTTGGAGAAATGAGATGAATAAATTGGTGAACCCCTTGACTAAAGGTGCAGATACCATACAAGAAGAGCAGATCCTTGCAAAGCTCAACTCTCCTGACTATATAGTTACCATATGATTCTGGTCAACATGGTCAACTTGGTAGATGTAAAACTGAAGTTAAATGTGAATAATATCGTTTGGAGGTTATTTTAATTGCTTCTTATTTATTTGGTTGCTTTATATGGAATACATTGTTATGAGACCTATAAGACACATTTGAAAGTATAATGTTGAGGATATAAGGACTAGTAGCATTGCATAATATATTCTTTCTGTTAACTAACTTTCTTATAATTGCGCGTCGAAGTTTAACTATGGTTCCAATAACATTTTACGTAGAACATGTTCTTGACTTCTTTCTGTGGCATGAACATTTGCTGCTATAAGTTGACCTTCATGTTTTGATCTGATAAGTTTAGAATATTGCACAACACCAACCATAATCTTACAACGCAATCGCAATTCACAAACATGTTTAGGTGGGACGGGGCACCCTCCGCTTGGGTCATGGGGCTTGTGAAGCCGCGAGGTTCCTCCCCGCTTGGGCTTGTTCATGGGGCTTGTGGAAGCCGAAGAGAGAAGAGATAGAAGCCGAAGAAAGAAGAAAAAGTGGGGTTTTTGGGTGGGACCATCCCACGGGGCGTGTGTGATTGGTGGGTATGATAAAATGGTGGGGTCCTTGGTTCCAGGCTACTTTTGGCTTGACGTCAGTGGCGGATCTTAATCTTTTGACCGGGGGGAGGGGGGGGGGGGGGAATCACATGACCTAAATTTTGTTTTTCCTACCACTCAGTTTCGGTTTGGATCGGGTCAAACAATAAGAACTCTAAATATCCATTAATTTTCAATAATTTAAATTACTGTTTTAAAAAACAAAGTCCACAAATATAAATGAAAAATGCGAAAGAAATGATGAGTACCTGAAAAAGGTATCACAACTCAGCCCGACGACCTTTAACATCTGTTGACACTAAAATTAGCTGTTGTCACATAAAAGTTTTTCAGTATTTTTTGCAACAGATAGGGTAATCTGTGGAAGTAAAAACAACACCATAAATGACGAAGCAAAAGTGACAAAGCATTGGAAATTATTAATTAAAACTTTCATATATATAATAAACTTAATATTAAAACAATATTCATACTTGAAATAACATTGTGAATGCCTACATTTTTTTTATAAAATGAATGAATAAACCAATAACTCCTAAGTTGATTTTCAATTTTATGAGTTGTTTTCAACTTTAAATAATATTAATCTTTTCAAATTTATAACTATCACAACTATAAAAATAAACCAAGTAGATAAACATTAAATTTAACAGAAATAAATAAAAAACTGAACACTTATAAAAGAACAAATACAAAATATCTCTAAAAAAAACTACTTTAATTATTATAGCATTACAATATGTGACTTTACAAACTAAATAAAAATACAAGGAAATATAAAAAAAACCCTACTAACAACGAAACCCTAGTCATTGATATTTCTTCACAGCATCATCGATCCAAATGACAAACCAAAACAATGAACACCAGTACACGACAACACGTCGTATGTAAATATAATCCAGATCCAAAAAGCTTAACCATTGAAGATAGGAAATGGATGTATATATATAATAATAAATTGATGTTTTCCTTTGATTGGACGAATCATAGGAAAACATCAATTTGAAGTAGTTTACCAACAAACTATTGGCAACCTTTTTTCCTTTAATTAAAAGAATCTTTCGAAAAATTTGTGGAATAATTAAAAGTAAAATCATAATGCATATTGAATGGAGAAATGTAAAGTGAGAATACTGAAAATGAATATTGGGAATTCATCCCCTTTTATAGACTGAAATATAATAACTGTTCGACATGGAAAAGTTGGTTTTCAACTTTATTAGTTGAATTTGAAGAAACTATAAAGTCGGAAGTTAGTTATCGAAATTTTAATTTATTTTTTATAGAATAAACATATACTTTATATGAATAAAAAATCTACTAAAATATTCCCATCTATAAAACGGGAAATTATAGTTTTTATAGATATCCATGAAAAACTTTTTTTAACAAATGACAGAAATATACTCACTGTTAGTAATATTTTAATATATGTAAACTGAATATTTACATATAACTCACTTAAGTTATTATAACCATCAATTTAAATTATTTACATGAATATTATCATTATGTTCAATGTCCTAATAACATGAATATAGTCACTATTATATTAATAAAACAATTAAAACTAATATTCCTACAAATAATTTGAACTCTTTTATTGCTCTTATATATTTAAAAATTGAACATATATTTTATATCAATAAAAGTTATACAAGAAAATCATCATCTATATAACGTGTAATTATAGTTTTTTTACTACTTATTATGTTTTAAATAAAAAATATTTCCATCAAAAACTTCTTTAAGAAATGACAAGAAATATACTAAATCTTTTATTGCATTTGAAGAAACTATAAAGTCGGAAGTTAGTTATCGAAATTTTAATTTATTTTTTGTAGAATAAAAGACAACTGCAAACACAACAATAATAATAAAATAATGTTTTTAATAAAGTTACTTCAAAACTGTAAATATTTTAATATATTTTAATGACATGAAATATAAATTTAAATTAAATCAGTCTTTTCAAATTCATAATTATAAACTGCCCGCAAAGCCCTAAAAGTCTTTGATGAGCACTATACAAACGAAGGATCTAGATGGAAAGATAACTTAAATTTAAATATTATTATTTGATATTAATTAAACAATTAAATGTATTGTTCTCGCATATGAATTGAAGTCTTTTATTGTTCCTATGTGTATTTAAAAAATGAACATATACTTTATATGAATAAAAAATCTACTAAAATATTCCCATCTATAAAACGGGAAATTATAGTTTTTATAGATATCCATGAAAAACTTTTTTAACAAATGACAGAAATATAGTCACTGTTAGTAATATTTTAATATATGTAAACTTAATATTTACATATAACTCACTTAAGTTATTATAACCATCAATTTAAATTATTAACATGAATATTATCATTATGTTGATCAATGTTCTAATAATAAATTTGATATGGAAACCTATTCTAAGTTCAAGTTATATAATATTTCATGAGTAGTCAAACAAATGTTAACAAACAACTGTCATAAAATTATAATTTTCAACTAAAGAATGATGTCACCGGAATTTTAAAACAGACTTTGCAATAGTTAACTTGTAATCAATATAATATCTAACAAAACAACTATAAATTTCAATTAGATCAGTGTTTTCAAATTCATAATTACAAACACTCTTCACAGCCCTAAATGTCTTTGATGACCACTGTACAAACGAAGGATCTAGATGGAAACATAACATATAATTATAATGTTATTATTTTATATTAATAAAACAATTAAAACTAATGTTCTTACAAATAATCTAAACTCTTTTATTGCCCTTATATATTTATAAATTGAACATATATTTTATATCAACAAAAATTATACAGTCCGCAGAGCCCTAAAAGTCTTTGATGAGCACTATACAAACGAAGGATCTAGATGGAAACATACAATAAGTTAAAACATTATTATTTTATATTAATTAAACAATTAAAACTATTGTTCTTACAAATGATTTGAAGTCTTTTATTGTTCCTATAAAACGTGAAATTATAGTTTTTATTGACGACTTTTTATGTTTTAAAAAATAAATAATATTTCAATGACAAACTTTTTTGAGAAATGACATGAAATATACTTAATGTAACAAATATTTTAATATATGTAAACTGAATATTTACATATAAGTCAATTATGTTATTAAAATCATCTGTTTAAATTATAAATATAAATATTATAATTATGTTCAATGTCCTAACAATCACTTTGATAATTATAACACATTTACATTTTTAATAATTCTTTACGAAACACCAAACATCTATTGATTTTAACAGTAGACAATTTTGTTTTTGACCAACCAAATCCACCGAGCGATCCCTAGTGGTAAAGATAGGGACACTACATATCAATAATTAATCTGCGATTTTCAACACTTCCTAAAATCTTTTTACTTTTCTTTTACAAAGTTTCTTTAAAACAGCTGTTATACGATTCAATCATTTTATTACAATTAAATAACTTGAGTTAAATATTTAATTTAACAAAAATAAACACAAAATGGAAGATTTATAAAAGAAGAAATTCAAATATGTTTAAAAAACTACTTTAATGACAACAGAATTACAATATATTTTTTTTGAACGACAAATTTCTACTCCTTGTGGGACTTGAACCCATGACCTCCCCTTAGGTGTTCCTAGAAGCTTTGCTTCTACCATTGGGCCACCAATATGAGTTTACAAAAAAGCACATACAAATACAACGGAAAATAAAAAATCCTTCTAGCAAACAAACCCTAGAGAATGATATTTCTTCACAGGATCATCAGAACAAAAACAGAAACAAAAACATTGAAAAGAATTACACGACAACAACTACTATTTAAATATGATCCAGTTCTAAAAGCGCTAAAGGTTAAAAAGACATCTTTTTTTTTCTATTAGACAATAATATTATTAGTGATAGATTAGGGACTAAGCATATAATGTGCTTCGTTATCTTTTCTTCTTCGTCAGCAAGATATCAAGCTCGAACTATTAATCCCCTTGTTCCAATGGAAATATTGAACCCAACACATTACAAGAAGACAATCTCTTTGTTAGCCACTCGGGGAAGTGCAAGCAAAGTATTCATGATGCCTGCCTTTGATTGTTTGAATGACGAAAAACATGAATTCCAACTTTCTTACCAACGGATTGTTGGTAATCTATTTCCTTTGATTGTAAGAATCTTTCGAAAATTTGTGGAAATACATATGATAGTAAATATCATTATGCATATTGGATGGACACATGTATAGAGATGATAAATGAAATATTGGGAGTTCCTTCCCTTTTATAGAATAAAAAATATACAAATTATTCATAAAGTTGGTTTTCAACTTTATCAGTTAGATTTCAAGTAAACCTAAAGTTGCAAGTAACCTTTGATATTTTGTATTTATTTTTGATATAATGAAAGACAATTCAACACAACAAAAATAATAAAAATAATGTTAATATCATTATCCATATATAATGGGAAGTTCTAAACTGAAAATAGTTCTTTTCAAATCTAAAAATAGAAAATGAAAATTGCGAATTTCTTAACTTTTTATACGGTGAATAAACTAACAATTCCTAACGTTTATTACATCTTTATAGTAACTGTAATTTGCAAAAAAAAAAAATTAATTTTGAATTAAAAATACTTGAAAAATGTAAATCTTATATATAAATATAAACATATATTATCCTTTTTAAATTATATTGCATTTTACAAAAACATAGATCAAATAAAAATGAAATTCAATAAATGATGAAAACATTTATTTTACAGAACATATTTTATAAACAAAAAATGATAACTTTTAAAATCTTTATATTTAACTTAATTATTATTATTTTTTAATTATTATAAATATGTATATATTCATTTTTGATAAATAAATATAAGTAAAAAAATATCATGTCACTTCAAAATTCGAGTTTCAAGATAATAATTATTACAGCCAGTGAATAGCCCTAAAACACTATAATGATAACTATACAGTTCAATAATGTAGATGGAAACTTGCAAAATACGGCGGTAATTAATGGTAGATGTAAATATTTTTACTATTATAAAACAACTAAAAAAGATTAACATAAACTTACATTTTATTCTTAAATTAAACAAACAAACTTATTGTTGGTAAACTTTAATATATATATATATATATATATATATATATATATACTAGTGGGTTTACCCGCGCGTTGCTGCGGGATTGAAATAGGGTCAAAAAAATGAAAAATATAAGATGAAGGCGTAAAGTTTAAATAGGGTTAAAAAATGAAAAATATAAAATTTAAATACGGTTAAAAAAAAATGAAAAATATAAGATGAAGGTGTCAGTTATTAAAGGTTAAACATCTACAGTGGAAAGAAGAAGGTGATCGGAATTTTGCGGCGGCACACGACAGGTCCAACCGTACCTTAATAGACGAAGTGTAAAACAGAATGTGCTACACATAATTCGTAAAACACAATGCGTAAAAGACAATTACTAAAAAAGTGTAAAACACAATGCTTAGTTAGGCTCATATAAACGAACACTCCCAATGCCGATTTAACACAGCTAAACCCATTTATAAAACACAATGAATGGAGTCCGAAAATTAAACAATGCACAACATGTTGGGGAAGGGGCGACAATTGCCTAATAACCTTATCAAGTGATATTTTAAGCCCACATCTTTTCTACCGGCCCAAGGCCCCCAAATCTAAATGACTCTTCGAGATGGCTCTGAATATTTACATTTTAGCTATTCCAAGTTTCCAACCAAAGATGAGGATTATTTAAGTCAAAAAATACAAAATGAAAGTTAATTCGCCATTACATTAAACAAACCAAAATGAGGAAATGAGAAATAATCACCACAAGTCTCTTAGTTACTACTTTTCATAAACTTTTGTCTCTTTCCCACTATATCACACAACACATGAACCTTCATGTTTCAAGGATGAAATGTATAATCAATAACCTTAGCATCACCAACATAAGGTTCATAATTGTTAAAACACATTTAATTTGATATCTATAACTTCAATGTCAGGTTCATCAAATAAGAAGAATAATAATTCATATTATCACATACTAGACCAAAATCTTTGTACACATATGCAAGGCAGAACCATGGGGTCAAAAGGTCCGCTAAATCGCGGCACCGATTAATTGTGGTTTTCATATATTAAACATGAGGTTTTTTATAAAGAAAAACATGACTTGAACTCCAATTGGAGATGTCTTTTAGCATAGTATCCTCCGTAATTTGAAGATCCAAATAATGATCCTCTGCAACTAAAAAGTTCTGATTATGCACTGCACAAATGTTATTGGACAACATAAGATATAAAAAATCGTACTTGAAACCATAAAGGAAAATCACACACCAGCAACAGATGCAATGACCTGAAAGCTAACAGGAGAGTGAACTTATTCCAGTTGATAGATTGTCTTACTCAAAGAAAATGTAAGTGTTGTTCTCTAGTGAAAGCTCATCAATGTTTTAACGCAATAATAGTGCATGTGCTAGGTTTGGCTGTTATAAGTGATTGCTCATCTATCCAACATTCAAACTTTAAGAAGTAAACTGAAACCACCTTCCCCCAACACACTTCGATTTAAACTAAAAGATTTAAACTTTGTCAACCATAAAATTGAATTAAAAAAAAAAATAATAAAAAAAGCATAAAGAACACGTGGAGGAAGTTATACTAACAGATCCCAAAAGAAACAAACAAACCTTGTTACCTATGTAGCCCATTACACCAACACCAACGATTGACACATGTACATTTGGTATATGCTTCCTCAAGCTTCTATGAACCCAAATGGTAATAAAAACACTAACCTTCTTGTGGTTTTCTTTTTTTGGTACATAACAGAGTTAAGATCCAATTTTGCAAGCCAGTTGACCTCTAGTTTGACTTTGTTGTCACCGATAGTTGTCAAAAGCGCGCCTAGGCGCACCAAGTGCGCTGCGCCCTGTGAGGTGCGCGCCTAGGCACTTAGGCACACTATCGGGGCTATTTTCAGGCTGATTTCTGGCCAAATTCAGGCTAAAAGTTGCCTAAACCTCTAAAACATCCTAAATGAGTTGTGAAAAAGTCCTAAACAACCCTAAAACATCCTAATGTAGCCTTAAACAAGCCTAAAATCCCTAAAAAATGTATGTTATATTAAATCGAATACGTTAATAAAAATCGTAATTGGTGGACCGATAGGATGGTTGGGGTTTTAACACATGGGGTTACACTTATTATGGTTCAAAATAGCGAAAACATCGAAGAAAACACGTCGTATGATGAAGCAGGCCACCCACGGGGGCCGAAGAGCTGTGAGCGGCCGCTCACAGGCTCCGAGCGGCCACGCACGGGTGTCTGACATCACCAAACCGACTTAAACATGTATTTAAGCAACCTTAAGCCTCTTATATCTCCTAAACTCAAACCCTAATCGCCCCTACTGCCCTATTTATGAAATATTAACCCCAAAACACCTGCTAAGGCGCAAGAACATCGATCGGGAAGCTTCAAGAGCATTCGGTTGATTGTTTCGAAGAGCTTGTGGTATAATCCTTAACCTATTATGCTTTAATGTTCTTAATATGTTATAAAAACCTTATAACTAAGTTTGTCCAGGTCTGAAACCTTTTTATAAAGATTAAAACTTGAAGTTTATAAAGATTTAATGAGTTAAACATGATCATATGCGATTAGGGATATGATAGGTTACTTGTTGCGCAAGTTTGTGATGGTTTGATCGTTAGGGTTTATGATTTTGCATGTGTTATGATAGGTTCTGATCATGCTAGGTCTTATGAATGTTTTTTAATGATTATTGATCGATTATACGCACATGTGAGTCGTTTAAATAAGAATTTATGCATGATTAAAATCTAGACAGAATGTTTAGGTCAACTTGTAGGGTCTGTTACGTGACTTTAACATGATGGTTTTGATGATTTCTTTGCATGGTTGTATTATAGCTGGTCTTAGATTTTCATAATGGGTAAAATCGAGTGATTTGGACGTCGTTTGAATAGTTTTTGGAATTTTCTTTGAATAAAGGTCATATCAGATTTTCGGATTAACAAACTGAGTCAACTTTAAACCATCATAACTCGAGTTTTACAAAGAATTAAGTTATGAAATTTTTACAGTAGATTAAAATTGGAATAATTTGGCGTTTCCAGGTGGAATCATCCCGTTTGGATGAATACACAATGTTTGGGAATTTTTCTACTAACCTGACCTGTTATAGAAACTTTCTGGACATACCCGAGATGTATGATTTTTCATCATAATTTTTGTATTTAGTTTTTAGAAAAGAAAAATATATGGGTTAAGAAACAAGCCCCAAAGAATATTTAGTAAACATTTGGGAGTTTAACTCATTGGTTAAGTATTTTAAATAAATTAGTTTTCATGGCGCATAATCTGTCCTTAAAACGCATATTTTGTATTATGTGTTTATGTGACCATTTGGAGTCCTATGTGGTATGTTATTGACATGAACTTGAATGGACACATATATGAGCTGCATAGGAAGTGTACAACTGATAATAACCAACATATTCACCAACGGGTCCGTAGGGTTTACTTATGCATGTAGAATCACTAGGTGTCACCCACACGATTTTGAACATTTAAACGTCTTGGACAAACGGGTTATATGGTGTAATGGTATTACACATATACTTACTTAGTGACACATATACTAGGGAGTCGGTAGCACACCCTACTTTAGAGTTTGGATTTATTTCCGTGCATAATAAGGTGAGTTTCACTACTTTTTCTCAAAAGCATGCGTCTCAGGGCGAGACAACTTTGATAAACGTTTTCTAGTCCGGTTTGAGACTACTATTATATCTTGGATTGAGATGTTTTGACTCCTGTGGTGGATCAGGTTTTCGTTATGAATCCTCCAGGAGGATTGCGCTTTGATTAGTTTAAAACTTATTGTCCTTTGTGAACTAAACACTCTATCACTTGAAAAGTCCTTGCATATTATTGGTGGTGAGAGGGGGGATGTTACAGATGGATTGCCCATCCAGAGCTCACGGATTTGTTTTTGGTTGCCCCGGTGGAGACTTCCCAAGAGGTCATCCATCCTGGAATTTCTCCCACCTGAGCACGCTTAACTGTGGAGTTCTCCTCTCATCTATTAACATTAAGCCCCAAAACGCGTTGGTGATTTAAGAGGCAAGACGTTACTTATGAACTAAGGATCTCTCCTGGCCACGGCCGATGTGGGATTTTTCCTGGGGTGTCACATTTCACCCCCTGTTAGAGTCTCATCGTCCCTGATGAGGTATGCACCCACCAGCCCGAACGGCACAGGAGTGGCTCTGATACCATCTGTCACACCCTCAAATTCCACATGCGGGGTTTTACTGCGAGGCGCGTGACACACCAGGATCCAAGTCAATGGTCACTATGACGACCGGGAAAATTTTTCTTTTTGTCGCTTCGTTCTCTTTGACTTTGGGAAATTTTCGGGACGAAAATTCTTTCAACAGGGGGATGATGTGACACCCAACATGTTTGGGTCAACATTTTATAAACACATAAGTCTACCTTAGCGAAAAACGTTTATTAAACATACTTGACGGGGTCAGTAGAGTCGGAACACAGTCCGTATTGTCAAGGGTTCAATGATTCGGGAGATCATTGGGTTAGTCACACACACACACACACGATACGAGTCCCGTTGTTGGTGAATTACATAAACTAATTAAGTGTATGTGTAGACTAATTGTCGTATGGTGGATTATATGTTTAGATGTGTTTAAATGATGTGTAGATAATCATCCGTGCTTAAATATGTTAAACATAGACTAAGGTTGCATGCTCGTATGGTAGGGTGCGTTAAAATGCGTTAAACACGACAAATTGGAAAAACTAGAAAAACATAAGTCCTGGTTCGACCAAACGAATGGGCGAACCTGGAGAATACTCCTGGTTTGACCCTTGTAAAAGGGGCGAACCTGGGATATGGAATTGAAAGAATTTCATTCGACCAAGTCAGGGTACGTTCGACCCTGTGAAAGGGTCGAAGGAGAGCACATTCGCCCAGGTAAAAGGGGCGAATGTGGACATAGTATAAATACCACACTTTGTCATTTTTCACCATTTCACAAACCCTAACCGTCTCAAAATACTCTCTAGCAACTATAAACATTGGGGAAGGAGTTTTTGCCCTTGTTTTCTATAATCTAACCTACAAACATCTTCTACACAAAGATCTAAGGTGTGTTCTTCATTCTAAATCATTTTTAAAGCATTTCAATTCGTTTTTATTAAACCCCAAGAGTCCAGATCTGATTCAAACATGTTTTCATGGATAAAAACCTTCCTAATATCTTTCTAAACAAAACCTATTCATAAACAATGATTTTTCATACAAATTAACATGTGTTAATGGTGTTTTATGTGATGTTATGTATTGTTTGATGATTGATTGCTGTATAGATGTTATAACAATGATCTAGGACTGTTATTGATGACGTTTTATGATTGAGATAGGTTACAATTGATTATTGATGATGTTTTGTCCATTTTGGGGATTTTGGGTTAGATCTAGGGCTTGTTCATGATGATAGTGATAAGGATATGATTGGGGGTTTATTGTTCATAATAATCTGAGTATATTAAGTTGATTATTGATTGATTTCAAAAAGTTTCCTAATTGGGTAAAGTTTGCATGCGTTTGATGTGACATCTCCATAATTTGCTATTTCGGGTAACTTGTAAAACGGACGGATTTCGGGATAAAATTGCTAAGGTTTTGTAGGAATATGTTAATGATAGTTGACTGCTGTGATTGGTGATGTTTCGTGATGTTTTCGGATCGTTTAGATGCGTTTTGGTGCGTTTTATAAAATGCTGATGAAAACGGGCGAACGTGGAATAAAATTGGTTCGAATGGGCAAACGTGGAATAAAACATGGGAAAAACGGGCGAACGTGGGAAAAACGGGCGAACGTGGAACAAAACATGGAAAAAAAACGGGCGAACGTGGGAAAAACGGGCGAACGTGGCTCAAACGGGCGAACGTGGAACAAAACGTGGGAAAAACGGGCGAACGTGGAAATGGGAAAAACCACATTCGACCATCTGATGTCCGGAATGAGATTTTTGATGCAAACTAAGTGTTTTATGCTTGAAACTTATGTGTTAAACTTATGTGCATGACTAATTGATGTAATGGGTCACCAACGGGATGTCGGGTCGGTCTGGGATGTCCGGTTAACGTTTAAACACACTTTTTAACACACGTAGTCAAGATCTGGACAATCGGGGACTAGTTAGCCTTCGGGTTAATAGTCATCACACTTATGTAAACTCATTGATAGGTTGTCATTAGTTGGGATTATCATACACATGTTGGAATTCTAGTTATCAGAAGACGCACTCTAAGGTGAGTTTAACGGCCCCTCTTTTATACACTTTTTCTCGGGGGAGAAGCATGCCACACGTTTTAACAAATACAACGTTAATGTTTTGAAACGCAACGCTTATGAAACATAACGCTTTTGAAACGCAACGCTTTTGAAACACAACACTTATGAAACGCAACGCTTTTTGAAACATGACGCCGTTTGGGAATGTGACTCTTTTAAGAAACGTGACACGTTTGGCACTTGGCATATTTAACATCGGCATTTGACACTTTTAATCATTGGCATTTGGCATATTTAAACATTGGCACTTGACACTTGGCATTTGGCACTTGGCGCTTGGCACTTATTTACTATACGACGAAACCTAAGTCCCTATTGAAACCATGAATGTGCGGGGCACAACGGGGGAAATGTGGATAGATCTATCGGGTGTGACGAACCCCACCTGACGGCTGGGAGCCGGGCGGGTGCATATTGTCTCTACATGACACTTGACACTTGGCACATGGGCAGCAACTCGAGCAACGTTTGTCAGTAATGGTTTTAGCAACACAGTCGTAGTAGTAAGGGAACGTTTGTTATTTACTTGGAACTTTTGCACACTTGGCACTTTATGAGGAATTACTTTACACATGAAAACGTTTACGAACTTAAAATCTGTGAACTCACCAGCATTATATGTTGACGTCTTTTTGGCATGTTTTCTCAGGTCGCTAAGGTAGCAGCATTGAGTATAGGCGCACGGAGTCTCACGGCGTCTAGGGATCATATGCATGTTTTGTTAAACATTTCAGACTTTGAGTTTTACTTTTAAGTTGTAATAATACATTTTGCTTCCGCTGTGTTAGAACGGTTTTGAAACTCAATGGTAGTTTACGTTGTTTTCTTATCATATAGATGTCGTTTATTGTGATCGTTGACTTGGATCCTGGTGTGTCACGCGCCTCGCGGTAAAACCCCGCATGTGGAAATTTGAGGGTGTGACAGATTGGTATCAGAGCCAATGGTTATAGTGAACTAGGACTGCATGTAGAGTCTAGTCTATAGCCGAGTATCACACACATTAGACGGTCACACATATTTACGAGTCGTGTCATTTGGTAAACATACTAACCTTGTCGGGGTGTCGGTGTCCTCATCACGCAGTATCACGTTATCTATCTTTTGTTATTCCTACCTTGGTTCTATCTTCTTCTTCGGGTTTGAAGATGAAGGGGCTTACCGCTTATACTTGGCAGTAGTGTGCATTGGGGTGGCTTCGGCACATTCTTGAGATCTTTCCGGGTTTTGGATATCTCCCCTCTATGCTCTAATGTACATACTTGCCTACACACACACTATCATGCACTAGTACTTGTCATAGTACACTCCTGGGTGACTGTTCACTTTGGGATCCTCGTGCGATAATAGTTTCTTTAGGAATGTGGGTATCGGGTGATTTGAAGTTCTTGCTAGGAGCACGCCTAGAGGACCATGTAGAGCGATTTGTTATTTCGGGTGCACACGAAATCATAAATCGAAATGCATGAAAATCTTGGTGGACTTCGTGTTCGGACTAATGGTCATACTGGAACCACGTTCTGAATTCGTTTGGTCACTTGTAGCTCGATCTGTTGGTGGTTTGGAGTATCTTGTCTCATGTTTGGCAGAACATGTCCGGACGCGCTGGTGGACGTCGTGGTGGCGGCGGGGGTCGCAATGGCGGTGGACGAGGTGGTGGGAACATCACCATGACTCAGGCAGAGTTAGAGAACATGTTGCAGCAGCAGTTGAACGTTGCGTTGGCTGCTTTCCAGGCTGCTCAGCAGACCCTGGGAAATACTAATCAGGTGCAGTCTGGGTGCACCTACAAGAAGTTCATGGACTGTAAGCCCCATTTCTTCAATGGGACTGAAGGGGCAGTGGGTCTGTTCCGGTGGTTAGAGAAGATCGAGTCGGTGTTTGCTATGTGTATCTGTCCTGACGCTGATCGTGTCAAGTATGCTTCTGCTACTCTAGAGGGACACGCTTTGACCTGGTGGAACTCCACCACTGCGAATATTGGCCTGGGTGAGGCCAATGCTATGCCGTGGTCCGAGTTCGTTCAGATGTTGCGAGCGGAGTATTGCCCGAGGGACGAGATTATGAAGTTGGAGCATGAGTTCTGGAATCTGAAGATGGTTGGGTCGGAGATCGAGGAGTTTACTGCTAGGCACAACGAGTTGGCTGTGATGTGCCCCGGTTTGGCTACACCGGAGTACCGGAGGATTGAGCACTACGTTGCTGGGTTAGTGCCGGAGATTGCTGGACTTGTTGCCGCTGCTGATCACACTACTATGTTAGCCACTGTTCGGGCAGCTCACAAGCTGACCAATATGAAGGTTGCTGAGGGCGTTCTACCTCCGAGGGGTGCTGCTGTGAAAGCTCCTGCGGACAACAAGAGGAAGTGGGAGAGTGTTGGGAAGAACGTTGGGTCGTCTCAACAGCAGGTTAAGAGGCAGGACGTTGTGGGAGCGTCATCTGAGCAGAAGACTGGGGGTTATGTTGGTAAGAGTCCTAAGTGTAACACGTGTGGGTATCACCATGTTGGGGATTGCGATGCGTTTCGCTGTAATCGTTGTCAGCGAGTCGGTCATTTGGCTAAGGATTGTAGGGTTAATCTGCAGCCGAAACAGACTCAAGCGGTTGTCCCCGCTCCTGCTCCTCGGGGAAACCATGGGTGTTTTAACTGTGGGGAGACTGGGCACTTCAAGCGGGATTGTCCTAAGCTAAACCAAGGGACTGCAGGTGGTGCTGGGAACGAAGGTGGCAGTCGAGCTACTCATGGTCATGTCTACGTCATTGGCGCTAGGGAGAACTAGGAGGATCCTGACACTGTTACTCGTGAGTATTCTTTTCTCGATTCTCGTTATGCTTACATTCATTCCCATTCACATTGTTTGGCGATTCATATTCATTGTGTGCATTCAGTTTGGTATTTGGTCATCGTTTTGCATTCATGGGTCTGATGTGGGTCCTTTGGAGATGTTACTTGGACAGTACCGGTGTATCATTTATACCGATCACAGTAGTCTCTAGTAGGCCTTCGATCAGGAGGATTCATTGTTTTGTATTCACTTTGGGGAGGGCGGTTCCCCGGCATAGAGTATCTGTTGATATCATCTCTCGTTCGTGGTTATCATTTCGTTTATGTTCTGGGAAAACGTTACTTGGGTTGGGTCGACACTCATTACTGTCGAAGAGTGAATCTCGGGGCGAGATTCCTTTCAACAGGGGGATGATGTGACGACCAGGAAAATTGTTCTTTTTTTTCGCTTCGTTCTCTTTGACTTCGGGAAATTTTCGGGACGAAAATTCTTTCAACAGGGGGATGATGTGACACCTGGCATGTTTGGGTCAACATTTTATAAACACATAAGTCTACCTTAGCGAAAAACGTTTATTAAACATACTTGACGGGGTCAGTAGAGTCGGAACACAGTCCGTATTGTCCAGGGTTCAATGATTCGGGAGATCATTGGGTTAGTCACACACACACACACGATACGAGTCCCGTTGTTGGTGAATTACATAAACTAATTAAGTGTATGTGTAGACTAATTGTCGTATGGTGGATTATATGCTTAGATGTCTTTAAATGATGTGTAGATAATCATCCGTGCTTAAATATGTTAAACATAGACTAAGGTTGCATGCTCGTATGGTAGGGTGCGTTAAAATACGTTAAACACGACAAATTGGAAAAACTAGAAAAACGTAAGTCCTGGTTCGACCAAACGAATGCGCGAACCTGGACAATACTCCTGGTTCGACCCTTGTAAAAGGGGCAAACCTGGGATATGGAATTGAAAGAATTTCATTCGACCAAGTCAGGGTACGTTCGACCCTGTGAAAGGGTCGAAGGAGAGCACATTCGCCCAGGTAAAAGGGGCGAATGTGGACATAGTATAAATACCACACTTTGTCATTTTTCACCATTTCACAAACCCTAACCGTCTCAAAACACTCTCTAGCAACTTTAAACATTGGGGAAGGAGTTTTTGCCCTTGTTTTCTATAATCTAACCTACAAACATCTTCTACACAAAGATCTAAGGTGTGTTCTTCATTCTAAATCATTTTTAAAGCATTTCAATTCGTTTTTATTAAACCCCAAGAGTCCAGATCTGATTCAAACATGTTTTCATGGATAAAAACCTTCCTAATATCTTTCTAAACAAAACCTATTCATAAACAATGAATTTTCATACAAATTAACATGTGTTAATGGTGTTTTATGTGATGTTATGTATTGTTTGATGATTGATTGCTGTATAGATGTTATAACAATGATCTAGGACTGTTATTGATGACGTTTTATGATTGAGATAGGTTACAATTGATTATTGATGATGTTTTGTCCATTTTGGGGATTTTGGGTTAGATCTAGGGCTTGTTCATGATGATAGTGATAAGGATATGATTGGGGGTTTATTGTTCATAATAATCTGAGTATATTAAGTTGATTATTGATTGATTTCAAAAAGTTTCCTAATTGGGTAAAGATTGCATGCGTTTGATGTGACATCTCCATAATTTGCTATTTCGGGTAACTTGTAAAACGGACGGATTTCGGGATAAAATTGCTAGGGTTTTGTAGGAATATGTTAATGAGAGTTGACTGCTGTGATTGGTGATGTTTCGTGATGTTTTCGGATCGTTTAGATTTGTTTTGGTGCGTTTTATAAAATGCTGATGAAAACGGGCGAACGTGGAATAAAATTGGTTTAATTGGGCGAACGTGGAATAAAACATGGGAAAAACGGGCGAACGTGGCTCAAACGGGCGAACGTGGAACAAAACATGGAAAAAAACGGGCGAACGTGGGAAAAACGGGCGAACGTGGCTCAAACGGGCGAACGTGGAACAAAACGTGGGAAAAACGGGCGAACGTGGCTCAAACGGACGAACGTGGAAATGGGAAAAACCACATTCGACCATCTGATGTCCGGAATGAGATTTTTGATGCAAACTAAGTGTTTTATGCTTGAAACTTATGTGTTAAACTTATGTGCATGACTAATTGATGTAATGGGTCACCAATGGGATGTCGGGTCGGTCTGGGATGTCCGGTTAACGTTTAATCACACTTTTTAACACACGTAGTCAAGATCTGGACAATCGGGGACTAGTTAGCCTTCGGGTTAATAGTCATCACACTTATGTAAACTCATTGATAGGTTGTCATTAGTTGGGATTATCATACACGTGTTGGAATTCTAGTTATCAGAAGACGCACTCTAAGGTGAGTTTAACGGCCCCTCTTTTATACACTTTTTCTCGGGGGAGAAGCATGCCACACGTTTTAACAAATACAACGTTTATGTTTTGAAACGCAACGCTTATGAAACATAACGCTTTTGAAACGCAACGCTTTTGAAACACAACGCTTATGAAACGCAACGCTTTTAGAAACATGACTCCTTTTGGGAATGTGACTCTTTTAAGAAACGTGACACGTTTGGCACTTGGCATATTTAACATCGGCATTTGACACTTTTAAACATTGGCATTTGGCATGTTTAAACATTGGCACTTGACACTTTTAAACATTGACACTTGGCATTTGGCACTTGGCGCTAGGCACTTATTTACTATACGACGAAACCTAAGTCCCTATTGAAACCATGAATGTGCTGGGCACAACGGGGGAAATGTGGATAGATCTATCGGGTGTGACGAACCCCACCTGACGGCTGGGAGCCGGGCGGGTGCATATTGTCTCTACTTGACACTTGACACTTGGCACATGGGCAGCAACTCGAGCAACGTTTGTCAGTAATGGTTTTAGCAACACAGTCGTAGTAGTAAGGGAACGTTTGTTATTTACTTGGAACTTTTGCACACTTGGCACTTTATGAGGAATTGCTTTACATATGAAAACGTTTACGAACTTAAAACCTGTGAACTCACCAGTATTATATGTTGACGTCTTTTTGGCATGTTTTCTCAGGTCGCTAAGGTAGCAGCATTGAGTATAGGCGCACGGAGTCTCACGGCGTCTAGGGATCATATGCATGTTTTGTTAAACATTTCAGACTTTGAGTTTTACTTTTAAGTTGTAATAATACATTTTGCTTCCGCTGTGTTAGAACGGTTTTGAAACTCAATGGTAGTTTACGGTGTTTTCTTATCATATAGATGTCGTTTATTGTGACCGTTGACTTGGATCCTGGTGTGTCACGCGCCTCGCGGTAAAACCCCGCATGTGGAAATTTGAGGGTGTGACAGTCACAATAAACGACATCTATATGATATGAAAACAACGTAAATTGCCCATTAAGTTTCAAAAATCCAACCATCGCTTGCGGAAGCGTAAAACTTTATTACAACTCAAAAGTAAAACATGAAAGTCTAATAATACTCAAGATGAAATGCAAATGGATCCTAGACATCGTGAGACTCCGTGAGCCTAAACTCAATGCTGCTACCTTAGCGACCTGAGAAAACATGCCAAAAAGACGTCAACATATAATGCTGGTGAGTTCACAGGTTTTAAGTTCACAAAGCGTTTCAAGCGTAAAGAGTTTCATCTCAAAAGTACCAAGTATGCAAAACCTTTAAGTAAATAACAAACATTTCCTTACTACTACGACTGTGTTGCCAAAACCATTACTGACAAGTGTTGCATGTGTTGCCGCCCGTGTTTGAGTTGCCGAAAATAGAGACAATATGCACCCGCCGGCTCCCAGCCGTCGAGTGGGGTTTGTCAAGCCCAATAGATCTATCCACATTTCCCCCGTTGTGCCCCGCACATTCATGGCTTTTATTAGGGACTACGCGTTGCCTTGCGTCGTATGGTAATTTAAAACAAGCGTTGCGTTTCCAAAAGCGTTGCGTTTCCAATAGCGTTGCGTTTCAAAAGCGTTGTGTTTCAAAAAGTGTTGCGTTTCAAAGTGTTGTGTTTCAAAAGCGTTGTGTTTCAAAAAGCGTTGCGTTTCAAAAGCGTTGCGTTTCAAAAGCGTTGCGTTATAAAACATAAACGTTGTATTTGTTAAAATGTGTGGCATGCTTCTCCCCCGAGAAAAAGTGTATAAAAGAGGGTCCGTGAAACTCACCTTAGTGTGCGTCCTCAGTAAAATAGAAATCCGACACGTGTAATAGTCCCTACTAGTGGCGACCTATCAATGAGTTTACATAAGTGTGACGACTACTAACCCGAAGGCTAATCAGTCCCCAAATTGTCCAGACCGTGAATGTGTATATTTAAAACATGTTTGAACATTAAACCGACCCGACATCCTATTGGTGACCCGACAACCCATGTGTTAGCCACATACAAGATATCATGCAACATATGCAATTAAACACTTAGCATGCGCAAACATTCACCCTATCTAGCATAACGCCCAACTAACACATAAACAAGTCCGGACATGTATTAACAAGTTATTAGACACGTCACGGGGTTCCTAACATGTTCCTAGGTTTCAAACCGTATTCCGAGATGTTAAAATACACATATAACAGCAGTACACGCGATTAGGAATCAAACATGCAATTAGGAAAAGTCAATTGGTGATTTGGATGGTCAAATGGTGGTTAGGATTGTAATCACATGGACATACTAGCGATTAGGGATCCCCTAATCGCCCCTGCTGCACCATTCCGCCTTTTTGTGCGTTTAACCCTCCAAATCAAATCCGAAACATGTGGAAACACCCAATATTAAACCCCAAACATTTATCAAACTATTTCAAGCAAAAACCCCTAATTTATTATCATCCTAACCTTCCCGAATGCAAGCGTTTTCCCAAAATACCATAACTAGCATGTAAACATCACATCAACATGCAAAACTTATCCTAAATAGCAAATATCCAGATTTCATCACATAACGACGTTGTCTGACATTATCCTACTGTTCTAGCATCATCCTAGAGTAAACCCTAACCCTAAACAATCAACAAAACACAACATATCATCATCAATCCTTCATAATCATTCAAACGGGTCAAAACGCCTATTATCAATAATACACATCTATGAACCTTCAAACTCCTAGGTTGACATCATAATAACTCATTTAGATCAGAAACATATCATTAACACAAGAATAATCATGTTTAAACAATAAAAATCCTATCTTGCATGAATATATCACATACAATAAGCATAGAGGTTTGGGTTTGTTTAAAAACTGATTTTAATGAGTTTTCAAAGACACAAATGTTTAGAAACCAGGTCTGGACCTTTAGGGAATAGGACAATATCATTACAATGGTTTGGGATGAAGAACGCACCTTGAAATTGCAAGATTATGAGGTGTAAGGCTTGGAAAGGTGATTTCTTGATCAAAAACGTGTTCCAGAGGTTGAATAAGGTGTGGGATGGCTTTGGGGTATGTTAGGGTTTCACAAATGATGTTTTACAACCTAAGGGTGGTATTTATAGGCGTTTCTAGTCGATAGACATGCGTCAGGCGATTACGCAGCAATACAGGCGATTAGGATTCCTAATCGCATGTACTACTAGCGATTGGAGCTCTAATCGCCTATAAATATCCCCCAATCGCATGAATTACTGGCGATTAGGCCAACCACCCCCTATTTACATGCAATTAGGCCAATCACCTCCTATTTACATGCAATTAGCCAATCCCCCTATTTACATGCAATTACGCGTAATCACCTATAATGTCATGCAATTACGCGTAATCACTATTTTAACACATATAAACACGTATTCACATACCGACAAGTCACATAATGTTTGTAAGCACATAATACATGATAACTAACACGTTCCCATCCGTTCACCAATTCCCAGGACTCGAGATTTACGCGTGTGCGTTAAACCAGGCGATTCTACAAATCACCAATCCGTGTTCACATGGTTATGGACCAACTACCAATGATCTCGTGGATCATTGTAACGACTCCCGATGATTCCCGGAACCATCATAACGACTCAACTGACCTAGTTAAGTATGTTTGAAATCGTTTTTTCGTTAAGGTAGACTTATGTGTTTTATAAAATGTTAACCTAAACGTGCCGGGTGTCACATCTATCTTATACAAATCAATTAATTAATTAATTAATTAATTAATTAATAATAATGCTACAAACACTATTGATGAGATTTTGTAAACAAACATAGAGGTAAACAATAAAAAAAAAATGTAATTAAAACTATCGTTATTTGCCAACAAATGTTGTTAAAACAGCTTTCATCAAGATAGATTTTCAATTACAATTTGAAGTATGTCACGTACATGAGTTAATAATTAATTAATTAATTAATAATAACAATATCAATATTTGCTGACACAACTCTTATTATTTCAAATTTCACCATGTTAATGTTAAAATTGCTGAACACGCTTAGGACTTAAAAGTTCCCTCTTCAATATTCAAAACGTGGGCTTAAATATATCATTTATTATTATAATTGGAAGATCTGTTTTACAACAACTGTAAACTTGTCAACAAATGTTAAAACGACTGTCATCAAATAGAATTTCACTTAAAGCTTACAATGTTATATCTTATATAAATCAATTACTTACTTAATTAATTAATAATAATGGTACAAACACTATTGATGAGATTTTGTAAACTATACATCTTCACAAAACAACTGCCAATGAATATAACTTCAATTTATACGATAGATGATTTACAAACATGCTTTGACAATAAGTGTAATACAATGTTCCGAAAACTTAAACAACAGTTCACAAAACATCTGTGAGCGAATACAACTTGAATTTATACCATAGGGTATTTACAAACATGTCTTGAGCATAAACACATATTACAAACAACACCTAAAAAAATCTAATATATCTTTTAATACTCTTCAGAAACCACAAACTAATGTTGCTAATACATAAAAATCAACTTTGATTATAACATGTCTTTATACACCCATGAGTGTTCAACACATATGTTTGTTTCTTGGCAGGAATGGTTGAAGGTGTGTGTTGTATGTATCAAAGCATTATTAATATCCAAAAGATTAACCTTGAATACTCAACATATTCAAAGTGCTTCCTTACATACTCTGCTTGCTACCAGAACAGAAAAAAAAAGATTCAAACTTAGATTTCGACTACAGGCCTTCATAACAAATTAAAGATATAACATATTTAACAAACATACCTGTTGACAAGCACAACAGCGGGAACCACAAAAACGGAAGTAGACGCAGACGACTTCCTCAAAAGATAAGCATAGTGGCGTAAAAGCATTATCGCAATCAATGTCTTTCCTAATGCCATCTGGAAAAACACTTCATTGCTTAAGCTAATGCCTCTATCTGTTAACAGAGAAACACAAAAGGTTGATCAGACAACAAAATGAACACGTATTAAACACTCAAATAAATAAATTTAAAAATAGAAAGACATACCCTCTTGAGTTTGAGCCTGCCAATCTACAACCGTTCGTAATGACAAGACTGATATTTTCCCTTGATTGTAAGAATCTTCAAAAGTCGAAAACTTTTTCGACGTAAATGCTCTGGTTGCTAATGGAGGAGACAAAATATTGAGGTTATTGAAGAACATTGAGTTTATTGAAGAACAAAATGGATAAATTTTAATCATATTGATAACATATATTAGAATTATTTTACCTGATGCTCGAGTGCTTCGACCTAAACGTAAATATGAGAGAACCATCTGTTATGATTTAAAAATTATTTGAGAGATTTATAAATTATTTGGGAGAAAGAGATGCACACGATACCTTTATATAGTTGTGTAATGAGGTATCGAATTTGAAATTTGAATTTGAATTTGGAGATCAAATTTAAAACTTGGAGCTCAAATTTAAAACCAACAGTCATACAAAAGTCTGTTGACTCAACTGGCAGTATTTTAACTAATTTATTAAGAACCACTGTCAGGCAAGTGGCATTATTACCACTGTTCATGCAAGTGGGATTTTTTTTATTATTTAATGTGACGTCAGTTTTTGCATCATAGGCGCATTAGTGGCCACTATCTCCGGCTGACACATTAGCTTTCTGACGTCACTCACGCTTCTCCTATTATGGAAATTATAGATAGATTATTATTATTATTATTATTATTATTATTATTATTATTATTATTATTATATTATTATTATTATTATTAATTTAACATCGCGAATTTCCCCTAATTTTTTTTTATGATAAAAAGAATGTATTGTTTTAAACAATATATGTTTTAAATACCTTAAACTAATAATTATTTGTATCTCGACACTTTTGTACATTTTAAAAATATTTTGAGTCACTTTCAGGCTTATATAATCATATTATGAATTTAGAATAATATAGTTTTAGGGAAATAATTGCCAAAAAAAAGATTTGTGTGGACCGGGACTCGAATCCGCGTCCACAGCCAACCAACACACAGTGACAACCAACTGAGCCAACTATCATCTTGTGTAGTATTTTAGAAGAAAATAAACTTAACAGACTCCTTAAATTGATCAGTCAAAGTCCTGGTCAAAGTCCTAGTCAAAGTCTTAGTCAAACAGTCAAAGTCTTAGTCAAATAGTCAATTCATCATAAAAACCTTACTTTATGGTGTTGACCAATTTTAATGGCTAATTGAATCCAAAGCTAGTATAAAAACCCACCTATGACTCATTATACTTTGCACCTCTAAATCGATTGTTTCAATCCGATTAAACTTTCCCTCATACCCTTCTTCTATAGTCTATTACTTCTACAATTGAAGCTTTGATTATAAGCTCTTGTAATTGGCGAATTGGAAGCTTGATATTCTTTCTTTTTCGACTAGCTACGTTGTTGAGTCTTTGGGATTCGCCTCGCATACATTCACAACACTTAGAGGATAATTCACCTTAGCCAATGTGAGTTTACATAGCCCTTTACTTTATTTTCACTATTTTTGGGGTGAAACATGTTTAAACATTTTATACTATCATTTACTCATATTTACTTGTGATTCAATTACAACATCATTCTATCATTTGACTGTAACAAAAAGACACAGTACAATCATTAACAATGATCAAGCCGCCTGTTTAGATTATAGCGCTATAGGTCTGACAAACCCATCCGCCGCATAAATTCGGGGATGATCGATAACAGTAACAACATTTAACTAACTTGCGAGTTAGTCATCAGTCGACACAAGGTTTGATTGTACAAAGACGCATTGTTACATGTCAGAATCATACTCTATCATCATACAACTATGATTGTTGTACAAACTATTGTTATCAATTACATTCAAAAACCTATGTATTCTCACCAACTTTTGTTGACCCAAAATATTTTCAAACTTAACATGTTTCAGGTTCTACTTGCTTGAAGATTTGAATTAATGCTTGAAGATGTGTGCATAGTATTATTCATTATGATGTACGAATTCTTGTAGAACAATTGTATGTAATTTATTTAAATCATTTAATGAAATTTATTATTCACCATGAGCTACTGAACAATCATCAATACGTGACATCCCGATGTTTCCGCCATCGGTTGGGGTGTTACAGATTGGTATCAGAGCCATGGTTATAGGGAATTAGGTTATTAGAAAAAAAAATCTAGTCTATAACCATAGGATTTTAATCAGTACTTGTTCCTTTTACTTGCAACCCTACTTGTTTATATTCTCTATCCTACTTCTTATCCTTACTTTAGTCCCTACAAGAAGATTGCTCTCCATCACAAGATCTACTCTTAGACTAATAGGACAAATCCTCAGGTTTAGCCTGAACCACCTTGAAGATCTCGTCGAAGTTCTAGATTTTAATAACGAACACGTGCAATCTGGAAGGGTGAACGCCTGTATTCTGAGTTTTCTGTCTAGGACTGGCATTACGCATAAATCCCAATCAGACGAGGGACCCGGATGCCTACCTGGGAATTCTCGGGATGAGTGTTCACTTATAGGCTAAAGCATGTCTTCACTATGTTATTAGAATCTAGAAGTTTTGATAAGTCAACGTTTTCGTTTATTCGTTTTAATTAATGAATAAATGATTACACTCACTTTCCTTAAACTAAGCTCTAAAATCTCAAAATTTTACAGCTTAAATCAATCTCATTTCATAACCATCTATGGATTTCACAATCACACTTCACCTTACCATCGTAGCCACTTTTTAAATATTCAACACCTTACCCAAATCATATTATTTCATTTCTCCACATGTTACTTATTTTTAAAAACTATAACCTCATACCTTAGCACAAACTAAAGATTTCTAAATCCTGTTGTATTTTCATTACCTAGTAACTTTACAAAGTACATATTTTTTTGTCAAAAGATGTCCTCGAACTTAAATTCAATTGTTTATTTATTGACGTAACAAACGATTTTCTATATAATGCTTTAAACTATTAAAAATCACTAATAGAACCTTGATCTTCAAAACCTAATGTCATGTTTGAAATCTCCAACTAACGGGAATATTTTAATCAAAGCCTACTTAGCTTGTACTATTTAACAACTTTTGCTTTATGTACAAAACCAATTTTGAAAATAAATTTTTTTTTTTATCGGAATAATATCTAGTCTCTAGATTCTCTATCGACACTCACTCATTTTCAACTTGTTCAAATTTTTACAATATTTGGCATATACCACAATCATGTTTTCTTATACACTTGATTATAACCTTTGATCCAAACCCCAAAATTTACACTGCTACATAATCTCCTTACTATAAAATAAACTCTTTATCAACTATCTTCACATTCACTATCTCTCACAACCTTGATTCTGCTTCAAGATTTTTCATCATCCTCTCAAGAACTAAATTTATATCCTTCACCTTCAAACATGAACTAGTTACCCATGATAACCAAACTATTGAAACTTGGTTGTGTGTTGCATCAAACTTAATCCTTAGTTATACATGAGGATTCGATTATCTACCATATTTAAACATTTGATACTAGAAATCATGGAATATAAACTATTTGCTATAGACACACCTAGAGTCATTAACCTTGTCAAGGACAACACTATTACAACTCGCATGCTATGCTTGATACTTGATTGTTTATATGTACATATTATCAATTTGCAATTTATGTGTGAAATAATTGGTACACTTAATCAAACAACTGGTAGAGGATGAAGTACTTGCTCAACAGTTAGTTGAGTACCAAATAACCTACTCAACGATTGGTAGAGGTCATCATGCCTGCTCAACAGTCGGTAGAGGCCCTACAACCTGCTCAACGACTGGTAGAGGCTATCGCACCTGCTCAACAATCGGTAGAGGTTCTTACTCACTGACTGGTAGAAGTCTTTTTCCTACTCAACAGTTGGACTCATTTTTGGTTACTTTGTAAACGATTCAATCACAAGGTTATTTTGCATTACTTACATGTGTGTTTAGAGTCATAGAAGGACACAAAACCCTAATGTAAGGTAAATTGGAGATTGCGGTCCGGAACGTAATCATGAATTTACAGGTACGTTAAGGTAGTGTGAAATTCTAATAAGGTTTTAGTAGTTCATTTGGTTTTCATATAGCCAATCAATTCATGCATTTCTTATAAGATTCCTAAAACATAAGTTTAGTATTTTGCTAGATTCTTATGCTTCTTGCTACTTCAGACGAACCTAATCCAATCCTTAAAACTCACATCTCAAACCTCTTATTCAAATTATTCGAAACAAACTATTCTATTACCTATAAATTCATATCGTGCCTTAACCCAAACCACAGCTGCCTTAATTTCTACCTAATCAACCTCAAACCTGTGTTTTTAATAACTTCGGGACGAAGTTTCCAAAAGTAGGGGAGACTGTAACATCGCGAATTTCCCCTATTTTTTATGATAAAAAGAATGTATTGTTTTAAACAATATATGTTTTAAATACCTTAAACTAATAATTATTTGTATCTCGACACTTTTGTACATTTTAAAAATATTTTGAGTCACTTTCGGGCTTATATAATCATATTATGAATTTAGAATAATATAGTTTTAGGGAAATAATTGCCAAAAAAAAGATTTGTGTGGACCGGGACTCGAACCCGCGTCCACAGCCAACCAACACATAGTGACAACCAACTGAGCCAACTATCATCTTGTGTAGTATTTCAGAAGAAAATAAACTTAACACACTCCTTAAATTGATCAGTCAAAGTCCTGGTCAAAGTCCTAGTCAAAGTCTTAGTCAAACAGTCAAAGTCTTAGTCAAATAGTCAATTCATCATAAAAACCTTACTTTATGGTGTTGACTAATTTTAATGGCTAATTAAATCCAAAGCTAGTATAAAAACCCACCTATGACCCATTATACTTTGCACCTCTAAATCGACTGTTTCAATCCGATTAAACTTTCCCTCATACCCTTCTTCTATAGTCTATTACTTCTACAATTGAAGCTTTGATTATAAGCTCTTGTAATTGGCGAATTGGAAGCTTGATATTCTTTCTTTTTCGACTAGCTACGTTGTTGAGTCTTTGGGATTCGCCTCGCATACATTCACAACACTTAGAGGATAATTCACCTTAGCCAATGTGAGTTTACATAGCATAGCCCCTTTACTTTATTTTCACTATTTTTGGGGTGAAACATGTTTAAACATTTTATACTATCATTTACTCATATTTACTTGTGATTCAATTACAACATCATTCTATCATTTGACTGTAACAAAAAGACACACTACAATCATTAACAATGATCAAGCCGCCTGTTTAGATTATAGCGCTATAGGTCTGACAAACCCATCCCCCCGCATAAATTCAGGGATGATCGATAATAGTAACAACATTTAACTAACTTGCGAGTTAGTCATCAGTCGACACAAGGTTTGATTGTACAAAGACGCATTGTTACATGTCGGAATCATACTCTATCATCATACAACTGTGATTGTTGTACAAACTATTGTTATCAATTACATTAAAAAAACCTATGTATTCTCACCAACTTTTGTTGACCCAAAATATTTTCAAACTTAACATGTTTCAGGTTCTACTTGCTTGAAGATTTGAATTAATGCTTGAAGATGTGTGCATAGTATTATTCATTATGATGTACGAATTCTTGTAGAACAATTGTATGTAATTTATTTAAATCATTTAATGAAATTTATTATTCACCATGAGCAACTGAACAATCATCAATACGTGACATCCCGATGTTTCCGCCATCGGTTGGGGTGTTACAATTAAGGAGGAGTGATAGCCAACGTAGTCATTTTCCTTTCCGTATAACTTAAGAAGCAACATGTACAACATATTTAAGCAAGAAATTTAAGGGTATTATAGGGATCTTGATGACAATTAAGACACTTAGGAGGGTAATATAGACATTTCATTATCCTTCTCCTGTACAATATCAAGACACATTTACAATACTAGCCTTCCTTCTTCTTAATGAAACTATTCTGTCATACCAATCGTTTCATGTCTTCTAGTCTCATTCAGATTTTTTAATTGAATCAATATCACCCTTAAATTGATTTGAATTCCCATCACCCTATGAAATCCCCCATTGAATGTGAGTTCACCGTATCATCTTTACCAAATTTCGATTAACCCTAATCTTCTCACTATGCTCTCCCTATGTTTCCAATTGTCTTCTTCACTATCATCATCACCAATGGAACTCAAAATCCTTATCGCCGATGGCAGAGTAAGATAGCTAATCTGTTCTGCAATTAGTTTGACTCATTAAAACTTACTCATATCCTGCTATTTGATACACAATTTCGTTATGTTCCGATTATAGGGGTTGGTGTATGACAGTCACGAAATGGTAGTAGGAATATCATATACGATGTCGTTTCCGGTGGTTCTGCAGAAATTGCTTGTTTCAGTTTGAAATTGATTGTTTGTTTGATCATGAATCTAGAACTTGAATTTCTAGGTTGTTGAATTAGTTTCATTTGTGTGATTTTTATATATGACATGCAGCATCCTAATAGTGTTGTTGAATTTGGAGAATCTATTGAAGATCATATAAATAATAAAAATAATAATAACCGACTGTTTTCTTGATCCCTTCATGAATAAATGATGGATGTTGAGTCCTAAACATGTGATTTATGTTGCTTTTTGGCTTCTGAATTCAAATATCATGTAACTTTAATCGAGTTTATAATCATTTTAACGGGTTTTTGGAGCAGGTCATTTTCATGCTTTTATAGTTGCACATGATTTGGATCCTAAATCAAGTGGACATGGAGTTAGGCAATTCAAGAATCAAAATTGCTCTTCTTCAGAGACTTGAACAGGTGGATTTCAAAACTAAATAAAACAAAAAAGATTGCATATTTAAGTTGATAACTTTCTTGGATGTTAACTTTTTAACCATCTTTTGATACATGAGAATGATAGGATGAAAAGGTTACTTACAGTAAAAGGAAGGAAAAAAGTGATGTACGTGAAGTTAGGCGTGTTTATCGTAAATACAAAGATTATATTATCAAGCATGGTGGAGAAAGTGGTTTGGAGAACAGGTAATAAAGCATAACACCCTGAAATTTTCATGTTTTTTATGATAACAAATAATTATCTTGCAGGGACATTTTGACTAAAGCTCGTGCGATTGCTAATGTATTATATGAAGTGTCGCATACACTTACTAATGCTGTTGGTACACAGGTTAGTATTTGCTATAAGTTGTCTGAATTTCAATGGTACTATATAATAAATTATCCATTAATGATTTGGATTATGTTAGGTGATAGGCCCATGCTGATAATGACGTTAAAAGATTTTGATTTGGGAGACGCAAAATGATGCATCACGTGCACAGAGTTACTTTCATCAAGTGGTTAATGCTTCTCCAGATGACAGGTCTGATAACATCTTGATTTTGATATGTATATTAAGTTATTTTCATTGTTTGACTGAAGAATTTTCGTTTGATGATGATAGGGTTATGTTATATGGCTTTTTATGCGCGGTTTCTATGGGACGCCGATGAAGAAGATTCTGATGCGAACCTAGCAGCACCAAGTTTCATACATGAAGCTTCACAACAGTTTCCAATTGCTGCAGCATCATAGGGATGGCGAATCATATTCATAATAACAGATATATTAAGTAGTAAGTTTTACGTTAGCTGTGGGCCTTGAAGCTTTATGTACAGCCTAAGCCTGTATTTATAGATTAATGTATGCCAAGGTGACAAACAGGATAGTTTAGTTTATTAAATAACTAACTCATCCAAGTCCACCAAAGGACATGAGTTTCATGTATATTTGATATACATTGGGAAACAGTTTCAAGGAATAAGTATATCGTTTTGTATGAGATAATGAGATCTACTTAAGCAAACTCAAGGAAATAGATTCACGTATTTCTAATTTACCTAATCTTAAAAAGCTCTTTCTTCATCAGAACCTATTCAATGATTCCGGTGTTCAACCCATTTCCCACTGGAACACCATTTCCACCTCGAGGTATATATGCTCATCGATTACTTTTATTTAATTTTACATAATTTTTATTTTTTTTAGTATTTAAATGTCATCGTTTTCGTTTTTTATCTTAATTGATATAATTGCTTTAATTTATGCTCGAATAAGTTTTTTAGAGTTGGATATACATGTAATCAATCAATTTTATGTTATCTGTGATAAATATATTATAAAATAATGTTTCTATGTGATTGGTTCAACTTGGTCAGGTTTTTGAAGTCCTGAGTTCTGGACTTGGTCCAAAGACCGACGCGATGTAGATGCTCTTATGTATATCATGCTTGTTGAAGGCTCGAGGTGCTTAAAAAGTGTGGGCTTTTTTAAGCGAGGAGTATAGTATGAAAGTATAGTTTTTAGGGGTTTAAGAAAGGTTTTAGGCTTCCATAGGGTTAGTTTATGTTGTTTTAGGTTGATTCAGGCTTGTTTAGGGTTAGTATAATTGTTTCAGGCTTGTTCAAACTTGTATAGATGATTTTTGGCTAGAATTTTGTCGAAACTTGGATCGGGAAATGTGACTGGGGCTTCAAACTAGGGTTTTTTAGGCGAAGCAAGAAGGTTGCGTTTGGCTTGAAAAGTGTGCCTAGGCAACACTCCTATTTGAGTCTTGACAACATAGATGTATATTTAAGTGTTTAATGTGTGTTTGTATGACTTTTTAGCAGTTTTAGTATGGTTATACTTGAAAGAAAGAATCATATGGACTTCACATGTTCTCTGTTTTTGTATGGATGTCATGATATGAACTACGAAGTTATAGCTTTGTTTATCAGCTTATCGGACAATTAAAATTTTAATATGAACTTGTGCTGTTAGTGCAGGAGTTAGTTCTCAGGGATAACCAGCTGAAGAATATTCCAGATTTTAGTGTTTGATGTTTCTTTTAATGAAATTTCATCAATGAGTGGATTATCCAAGGCATCAAGCACACTCAAGGAGCTCTATGTCTCTAAAAATGAAGTTACCAATATTGAGGAGATTGAGCACTTCCATGAACTTCAAATTCTTGAACTTGGCTCCAACAGATTACGGGAGATGATTTTGTTCTGAAGTATTATAATTAGATCCCAATTTTATTTGTTTAATTGGCCAGTTATCAGTAGCAAGTATACTCTAAAACGAGATAAGATTTGTAGATTTTCAAATAGGATGTATTTATTGTTTGATACTACTAGCTATAGTTTTGTTCATTTAGGTGTTGGAGAAAATCCAAAATTTTTACATTTCTGTGTTATTTTCGATAACTGTTGGTGGATGATATTCATTTTCTGAAGTTTGACGAACCAATCTGAGTTTTGTAACATTTGAATGAGAAATTTTGCAAGTTTGAAGGTTTTCAAGGTTTTAATATGTCAAAACGGGATTCGAATCGGATATTTGATAAATTTTCATTTTTCCAAACCTTGATTCGACCTTTCTTTAGGCCGAATGAGTGTTTGTGGGTTACATTTGAACCATATCAGGAGGTCGAATGAGAGAGTTCATTTGATATCATTTCATTCGAGCCATCTTAACTTCATTCGAACCTTTTAATAGGTCGAATAAAGTTTAGATTTTCGCATTCGAACCCTGAAAGGGTCGAATGAGCCGTCTATGTATATTATATCTTCATTCGAACCTGCACATAAAAATTTTCAAAATTCTGATCTTAAAGTCATCTTGTTGCCCTAACCTTTTACACCTTATAAACTTGTTCATTGGACTGTGCTGATCATTTCTATACCATTTTTACAGGTAACTAACCATGGATTGATTCAGAAACGATGTTTAAACTTTTGAAACCCTAACTGGATGATTAGTGGTCTTAGTGTGTTTGTTAATAAAAATTGACCATCAATTCATCAATATCGGTGGTTTTAGGGGGGAGAGAATTACAAAAATATGGATTCAAACATAGCATTGATCATAATCGATTGTTTAAACCCTAGTTTTTGGGGAAAACCATCGATTATTGATTAATTGATGCAATTAATGATTAGGATATGTTAGTCGGCTATGTTAGGTTGAATGTAGACCAAAATCAGATATTGAAATGGTTAAAACAATGATTTGGTAATTTTGATTAAAAACAGATTCTCATTCGACCAAATCAGAAGGTCAAATGAAGAATTTTAGGTCGAATAAACTTGTTTAAATCACATTCGACATACATTTATCTCATTCGAACCCACGTTAGGTCGAATGAAGACATTTTTGATCATTTTTATTGTTTTGTCCATTTTAACAAATTTCTATGTTTTTTATTGTTTGTTTTGCAGATAAAATGCCTGAAGAAGCACCACAGAATGTTCAGGAGCCTGCAGTTCAAGAACAGAAAGCTCCGAAAGAGCTAAATTTTGAGCTCAAGCACAATTGCTGTGCGTATCTTGGTCCAGTCGGAAAGTATGTTGAATTTGATGATATTATTATCTTTTTGAAGAGGTGTAGAGTCGTTTATGCTCTTGCACAATCGATGACTAGATACAGAGACCATTAGGTTAATTTCTGGGAGAATGCTTCAGTTATACAAAGCAGAATCCAAGGTCATCTTGTGTTAGTTTCAGAACAAGATATCAGGGAAGCCTTGCAGTTACGAGATTCTCCTACAGATCCTATTGAGCTGGCTTGGATTGAACAGAGGAAATGCTTTTTAAGGATGAAGTATAATGGACCAGTCACTGATTGTATGCTACACAAAGCTAAACTGTGTCCACCATACAAGTATCTTCTACAAGTGATATTACATGTTTTTGGACCAGTTAGTGGAGGATACAATGTTTTAAGAAAGAGTTTGTGCTCATTGGTGGTGGCATTGATATTAAACAAGCCTTTAAATGTGTCGGGAATTATTTTCCATCACATGAAGGAATTTCTACAAGGCTTGAAGGGTGACAAATTCTTGATGTACCCTAGATTCTTACAGATGGTATTTGATCATAAATATCCAGACTTGAAGAAAGATCCTTTGCAAGTCATCAATCAAGATCACATAAAGTTCGCTACTTTGAGCAGGATGATTGCATACAAGGGTGTACCTGAAGCAGAAAAGCCACCAAATAAAAGCTTATTTGGACATTTGAGAGATGTTGGTTACAAGAATCCAGGTCAAGACAAAGCATGACATGATGATAGTAATCTGGATTCTGATAGTCTATTGTGTCCAGTTGATAAAACAGCAAAAAGATAGAGACAAGTTATCAACAAAGGGGCAAAGTCTGGAAAGGGTAAACAGAAGGTGGTTGAAACTGAAACCAAGTCAAAGAAGGTGACAAAGGGTAAAGGTATAGCAAAGACTATGTCGGTAGATGAAGCTGATAGTGAAGAGACTGGAGATAATGAAGAGTGGGACTCTCAAACTGAGACAGTCAAGGTTACTAATCTCAAGGCCACTGAGATTAGTACACCTGAACCTATTGACAAGATTGTTGAGGAACAGAATAAGAAGACTGTAACTGAAGAAGATGTTGAGATGTTACTGGATTTAGATGATTTTCAAGGTTCACTAGTGACAGGTGTGAAGATTGTTCGTGGAAGAAAGAAGAGTATGTCTAAGAAAGAAAATCCAAGGAAGAAGAGAAAAAGAGAAATTGATTTACTTGTACGTGGAAAGAAAGTTCCGGAAGCAACAAGTTCAAAAGCAACAACACTAGCAGCATCACCAAGTTTAAAGAAGAAGGAAGTTACTAAAGTTATCACAACTGATCCAGCATCATCACTTAGTCCTGAAAATATTTCTGCAACTTTGAAGAATGTTGTAGCAGAAATGGAGAAGAAAACAAAGAAACCCATAATTGAATCAAGTTCAACACCAAAGGTTACTGTTTCTGATAAAGTTATGGAAATAGTGAATAGACAGATTGGAAATGCTATGAAGGCTTTCAGTCAACAGCAAGAAGAGTTTAAACAAATGAAAGAGAATGAAGCCAATATGTTAAAGATTGTGTTGACATCTCAGAAGCAAGAAAAAGAGTTAGAAGAAATGATTGAAAAGCTCAGAGCTTCTGATAGAAAGAACAAGAGAAAGATTAAGCTGATTGAGAGAAAGAATAAGGAAATGAAGAAATTAATTGACAAAGTATATTCTGAGGCACCACAACTTAAAGGTGGTGAAGAGGAGGAAGAGGAAGAAGAAGAACAGGTTAACTTTGAAGATTCAGATGATGAGGGAAATGATGATGATGATGAGAGTGATGATTCAGGTGATGATGATAACAATGCAGGAGGTAAAAGTTCAAAGAAAGATAAAGAGTTAAGTGATAAAGATTCTGATGACAATGATGATGATACAAGTCAATTCAAATTTAAGAAAAGAGAATCAGAGAAAAGCAAAGGCGAATCTAGTTCTAAACAAAAGAAAAGTGGAGAAACAGTTGATGAAGATCAGTCTGTGTTCTGGACTGAAAAGATTTGTGCTTTGACCGATGAAGATAAAAGTATGTACAGACGGATGCTTGAAAGACAAGTCTGGACAATAGAGCTGACCGGTAGATTTCCCGAGATCTTTTAAGGTGAAGATATGAAGTATTTGATAGATTATCAAGATCCTGATCGTGAGGATGGTGAGTTATCTACTACTATGTCTAATGAAGTACTTGAAGGACTAGCAAAGCAGATTGGGAAATCTCTGGAAGATATAATGAATGATCAACAGATTCTAGACATACCAGTTAAAGAACCACGAACACATTCTGATGGTCAAGATGTGCTAGTATTTGAAGATATTGAGATGAAGGATATTTCTCATGAAGAATATCCAGAATATTAGCCAATGAAGAAAAAGAATGTGGTGATTCTCGAGATAAATGAAGAGAGCTTGAATGAAGCTGGGAAATTGGCTAAGGAAAAAGGAAACAAAGTGTTGGAAGTGTTTGGTAAGGATGCTGATAAGAAACAACCTTACAAACAGTTTGACAAATTAAAAGAATTAATGAGAAAGTTGAAAGAAAAGGAAGCAAGCAGCCCAGTAGCAGGAGTTCAGGGTGCTTTCTACAAACTTCACAATCAGGTTTTTAAAGGAAGAGCTTTAGGCTAGAAATACTTTCCACAACTGAGATGTATAGGAGTGAAATGGGAAAAGGGAATTTTGTACTTCTATAGATTCCATGATATTAAAACACTTCTATATTGGACTGTGAGGGACGTTTGTAGACACACTATGGGTGGAGCTACTACTGTGAATAACGATATAGTAGGTTATTTTGCTGATAAGATGAGTTGGGAGAGCATAACAAGATCGAATTTGTTTAGGCCTCAATATCCTAAACGAATTGTCCATAAGAATGAAGTTGATCCCATTACAGGTTTGAACAAAGTGACTTTGAAATATAAATCTCCAGTTGTGATGAAAAGAATTCCTTTGATGCCAATCCAACAACATTTCAACAAAGATTTTCATTTCTGGTATTATGATTGGAAGACAGCTGAAGCAGTGATCGTGTTGAGAGATAAAGATCCTGATGTGTTGTTCAAGAAGATCAGAGTTTTTGACCCGATGTGGTTAATTAACTGTTCAGCCGATGACATTAACATGCTATATTTTAATCCAATCCATTTTGAAGTTGATGATGTAGAACAAGCAATGAAGTTCTACAGAGTAGTCTGTTTTTGTTTTGCTTATGGTGTAAATGTTGGATGTAAATACAACAAGTTGCTTAGGAAGTATGTGAAGCTCAAAGACGTGCCAAAAGAAGGTTTGCACAAAAGACAGCTTGAACCGGAAATGAGCAAGAAGCAGAAGAAGATCTTAAGGATCAAACTGATGAACAAGACGCTCGATTATGAAAGACAACAATCCAAGCAATAGCCAAGGGGAGTTTGTTGATACACTATGTGTGTCTATCGCTTTGGATTCATAATATTAGGCGTTTTTGTATTAAAGATTGCTGAATTGAAGACACATTCTACCTGTCGTAAGGTCGAATGAGATTTCCAGTGGGTCGAACGAAGTTTTGCAGTTAATATATATTTGGTTCGAGCTCCGTAGAGGTCGAACGTGCTCATTCGACCAATACATGGGTCGAACGTGCAGGTCTATATATAGTTTAAGTTTGTTTGAGAGATTATTAGTTGTGTCATTTGTTTGTGGTTTAGTGTGTGTTTACAGGAAAGGTCTAGAATGTATAGAGAGTGTGTTTTATCATTGTAATCAGGTCTTTAACGTATAAACAACATTGATTATTAATGATAATGATGATTAACATGGATTTCTTTGTGTTTGATTGATTGATTATCATATTGCATACAATTTAGGGATTCCGCACCTGAATTATTCTACTCGTGTGATACATTGTGTGTTTTTCATAAAAATGATCCTTTACAATATATGCATACTAAGTACCAATAAGTACTTGAACTTCTTTCCAAGATACAGACATAAAGAGAGTTAAGAAATGTATGTGTGTGTGCGCGTGAGCTTTCAAATTCATATTATAAAAACAAATTGCATAACTTCACATACATCCTGATCTTATTTATTAAAAAAAATTATACTTTTTGGTGTACCACTCGTGGAGTGACAACTGATTCCTGAGCATGAATGCTGATGTGAGAATACTGAATATGCAGAATAGCTTTTGATTAGGATGAACTATGAAGTGAACTTAAAATAATTGTTCTTAAGTTGTTTTTAATATATATCCTAATGCATATTTTAGAAACAAATTTCTTTAGTTCACATATGTAGGAGTGTTATTGCTTGAGGATCGAGGAATGCTGAAATGAACATAAAGGTAATCTTTTTGTTGGTTGATTCCAAGTTGACAGTGGGTTGAAACTCAATTGTGTTTTTACTGCATAATTATTATTGAAAATTCTGGTATAATATATAATGCTTGTAATCATACGAGATACTTATTTTTTATGTAGAAAACAACTAATACTTGTGTAGTAATGGTGAAGTGAACATGTTGAATGTGTAGAAATGCTTTTGAACAAAAATGCTGAAGTGATCTTAATACGTACAAATTGCGTTTTTTTATTGATATTAACATTCCTAATTGCATTCTAACAGGATCCTTAAAATTGCTACCAAGATGGTTTCTCAACTCGTACACCCGAATCTACCTGAGAGTCACTTGAGATCCGAGTTATCAGTAGAAGCCGAACCATCAATGACAAAGAATGTTAGATTCACATTTTCTGCATAGCATAAACTATTGTTTACATGTTTTTTGAATTCATATAAGTACCGCAACAACACGCGGACTAAATTACTTACATTATAAAAAGCATATTAGATGGACAAAGATGTATTGTACACAAACGTTTAAGATGCCACTTAAAATACATTATGTATGTGTGCAAACGTGTTGAGCCGAACCCGAGCTCCATCATGCTCGAGCTCGATTAATTTATGAGATCTGGAATTGGAGCTCGGCTCATTGGTAGTTTCTTAAGCTCAAGATAGGTTAGGGCTCAGTTCGTGTATTATCTATTAGTTAATACCAATGTTGCACGGGAACTGGTACGGGAACGAGAAACGGGTACGGGTACGGGAAACGGCAAAACTCAAAAAATCAAGAAACGGGTACGGCACGGGTACGAAAATAAATACATAAAAACTAAATATATATTATAGATAATGTACCACAAACCTCAAAATATATTCATACGTTGATGTAACTTCAAAATTCATACATCTTCCAAAGATAATCATATATATTTCAAAATTCACACATCTTCTAAAGCAAAGGTAATCAAATATTATCAATCAAACCGTTTTCAAGATCCTGGTCATCTAGTGAAAGATCCGCAAACTGCAAAACGCCTGCATCTTCCATCGAGAAATACCCCTGGACCAGTGGCGGAACCAGGCATTTTTAATTGGAGGGTCATAATGCAACTTTTATGTTCACAAGTGTTCGTCACTTATTTTTCTTTACCAATTGATATATTATAAGTATTTGAACAAATATAAACGATGTATCATTAACATTTTTATTAATTTATATATGTTTTGATGCTTTTTTGAAAGTATAATACAAAAATCTCTGCAATAAATTCCTATAACTAACAATTCATAATGTTAACAGTACTTATTCCTGATTGGTGACTTATATATTATTTTATATTAGAATTTTATTATAGATATATATTAACTTTACATTATTTTGGTGTTTTTTTTAACGGCAAATTTCTACTCCTTGTGGGATTTGAACTCATGACCTCCCCCTTAGGTGTTCCTAGAAGCTTTGCTTCTACCATTGGGCCAACAAACCCAATACATTATTTTGGTGTTAAACCCATATTATCCTATATTAATAATAATTATACATATATATGAATTTTATATTATTTTTAATGTTAAAACCCATGCGTTACGACACGTAATTAATAACATGTTTATTTTTATTAACAATTGATGTGAATTTTTTTTTTTTGCATGGTTGATATTGGTGCACAAATACAATTTGTTGAAATTACGGAAAATGTGTCATTACGTTTTGATGTTTAGAGTTGAGCCGCATCTAAAACGAAACAAACACATGTAGATATTATTTTGGTTAATGTTACGACATTTTCTTATCCTTTGTCATAGAGTGCGATATCCATCAATTCACTGCGTCCCAACTGCAAGTTCGTTTAGATTAAAGCATGCATGGTGTATATTAACCATTCAATGCACCATGTAACAAATTTAATTATCTTTTTTTTATTCACCCTCTTATAGTTAAAGTTAACTTTTGGCTCCAAACATCGTGTTGCATGCTTATTTTTATTGTCATTTAAATTAAAACATAAATAGTCTAATATTAACTCATTGATACACCAGATAAAAAAATCATTGCTAGCATTCTCTTACAATCCCGCCGCGAAGCGCGGGCTCAAACACTAGTTAAGTAATAAAGATAATACAGTAACAGAGAATTAATCAAAAAGTTTTAACACTATTAATACAAGTCAAATAAACTAATAAAAAAGTAGAAGTTTAAGTTATTTAAATTTCTTATATCATTTTTGTACCATTCTAGTATTGATGCTGCATCAACTAAAGTTAAATAATAGTTCTTGAAGGTTTGCTAAGTTTTGGGCCATTAAACTGTGCTTTAAAAAAGCCCAAGTAAGAAAATAACAAACCGGACGTTCACCATCTTGAACTTCTTAACCTAAACTTAAACAACAGCCAACAGAACAGAGCTGCCGTCGACAATTTTGACGGTCGTAGAAAAATATTACAATCATCTTATCTTCATTCCTTTATGTTTCTCGTCGTGCGGTACATTTCCATCTTCTAGCAGTCGCTATTCATCTATCTCCTTCTTTCCGTCAGAAGGTGCTGGAAACTTAAAAAAATCGTCCCAAAATCTAGAAACGGCATCAGAAACACCCTTTGACTTTTCGAAGCGGTCAAGAAACAGAGGAGAAACGTTTCTGGGGTAATACTATATAAACAAACATATATTCAATTTTGAAAAAAAAAGTTTCTTAATTCAAACTAAATACATTAAAACTTGTTTAAAATGCACATATATGAAATCACCTAAAATGTGCTACTAACACATTCATTACATATTGGAGGTTAGGTGGTATACTTTCTCTTGACATGACTATCACATTAACATTTTACTATCTTCAACCACCAAATACCATTTGAACTTATTAATATGAGAACGTGTCAATTCGAATCGTATTATATTTGGTATCACTAAAGCATATAGTGTTTGGAATGGGATTGAATTAGAGTATATGGACGTGTACAAAATTATGCCCGTATATAAATTGATACATTTAGCTATGATATCATTATTGTTAATAAGGTTGTAGATTAAGCTACATTTGGTATTTTTAACGAAAATTTCATTTGGTTTAATAAAGTTGGCTCTTCGCAAGGAAATTCTAGACTTTCTTTCATATGGAAATCTAGACTTTCTTTGCATGTTTACGGCTATTTATCGTTGAATGGAATAAAATGTTAGAAATCCGGAGTACTAGGTTGTGATTCATAAAATACATCATAATTGAATATAATATCAGTATGAGCTGGGACACCCGCTGCAACGCGCGGGCATCCCACTAGTCTAGGAAAAATTACATAGTTCACCCTTTTTGTTGGCATCATTTTTCAGTGGTTGTCCTTTAACTTTAAAATTGTCAAGAATTGTCCTATACATTTTAAGGTATAGGTTCCTGTACAAAGTACATTTTTCGTACAAAGTGTGAGAAGTCTATATAGTTATTGTGTTTTAAATTTTGGCTATAATGTTTTTGATTCCTTTTGCATTGATTTATATAGAAAAGCACCAAACATTACAATTTAAAACACAATCAAATGTATTCTAGACAATAAATTTAAAACACACTGATTACTATCTTCGTAGGGTGTTTTAGATTGCATGTTGAGAATACATTAATTAGTGTTTTAAATTGTTAATTTTTGTGTTTTTCTATATAATACTATGCCAAAGGAACATAAAACATCATGCCTAAAATTTAAAACACAATGCCTATATAGACTTCTCACACTTTGTACGAAAAATGCACTTTGTACAGGAACCTCACTAACGATGTTAGTTTTTCTAGCTAAATCCAGTCATCATGAGGGCAAGTTTGTCTTTTTTTTTACTCTTTTAAGGACTGATTGTGTAAGTAACTTATAATTTTGATCCGAAATTAAAAAAAATGCATTTTACTCTTTACCCGTCTTTTTCTTTCTCACTATATCTTTGTCTTTCTATCTCTAACTAGACTACAAGCACTAAAAAAACCACCAATGTTATGTAACCATCACAATCACCGTCTATGACCATCATCAAATCCGACAAACCCCACCAAATGCGAAAACCATCGCACCACCCCACTTTACGGCCACTACCATCAATATCATTGTTTTCTTCGTTTGAAACCCTAACTCCCAGAACCAGTGGCGGTGGTTTTGAGCACCGCGTTTGGTTTTAGAAAATGCGTTTGTTAAACCACATTCCAGACAAGCAAGAACACCAAGAACCCCGACTCTGGTTTGTGGTTAACCAACGAACAGGTCTGAAACCTTAAATCCGAGTAAATCTGAAACCCGTTTAGGTGGTTTTGTGGTGACGAGTGGTTGTGGTGGGTGGTGGCGTGGGGTAGTGTTGGCGGTTTTTCCAGTTTTGTAACATGTTGTTGGTGAAGTGTTTCGGTGTCGATGATCGATTAAAAACCGACTGAACTGAGACGACACTGATGATACCTTAAAAGATGAAAATGACGAGATGGTACTGTTGGAACGTGATATTGATTGCTGCAGAGTTATGTATATGATTGATGCTACGTTAAATTGTTCTTTGAAGATAACATGATTGAGTTTCAATTGAAAATGGTTGAATTTAGGAATTAGGGTTTTAATTAAAAGTGATGCGAGGGGAATGAGAAAGAGATATTTGTATTTCACATACATGTCAAATTTTAGAAAAAAATGACAAATTTTCCCTCACGTGAAGTCCACATGACCCATTTTAACATTAAAAATTAACTAGGTTAGCGCTAAAGGACAAATGTTGAAAGGTTTTTAAACTTAAAGGATGAATCTCGTCAATTTTAAAGTTTAAGGACATCCACTAAAAATTGGTGTAAACATAAAGGATGAAATTTGTAATTTTTCCTTTTATATAAATTTGAACGATTGTATATGGTAACTTCTTGGAAAAATTACATAAATCGTCCTTTACGTTTACATCGTTTTTTAGTGGTTGTCCTTTAACTTCAAAATTGATGAAAATCGTCCTTTATGTTGTAAAATCTTGTAGGTCTCGTCCTTTAGGCCTAATCTGGTTAGTTTTTTTGGTTAAGTTTGGTCATGTGCCTTGCACATGAGGGCAACTTGGTAATTTTGTTTATTTATTTAAAACTTATTTAAAAAATAAAACAATAAGAGTTTTTTAGAATTATATATATATATATATATATATATATATAATAACAAACACCAAACCATCAACCACCTAACTCTCTTCTCCTTCTCCCATTTTACTTTCCCCCTCTCTACCTTTTCTACACCACCAGCGACCACCTAACCTCGGCAACCACCACCATTCAATCTCCGACAACCACCACCACCTAATCATTGACAAAGTAAACCCCAAACTGTGCCTAAAAAAAATCACATCCTTTCCACTATCACCAAACCACCGACCACCAATCTCCGTCCTGCACTCTTTCCTTTGATTATAAATACAACAAAGTGAGATATATTCTGAGTTAAGATGGATTTTATCATGATATTTGGAGTTTACATTAACCTTGTAGAGGCTATTGAATGAATATGTGGTGTTTTGGATTCTATTTGCTTCTAAAATTTCTAAGAAGTGAGAACGATTTTGTGTTGTCGGGTGCCTTTGAAAAGCTGAGGCTGCTTGAAGGGTATCTGTACAGGGAGATGGTCGTGGGAGTGGTTATAGGGTTTTGATGGTCTGAATTTGGGCATTTTGTTTTTGACCTTCTTTTCAGGGATTGTTTTATTGGCTTTTGGTATTATTATTGCAGGGTTGATCAAATTTGGGAGCTTTAGGTTGTGGTGGTGGTGGCAGGTTGGTGGTAGAGGTGGTGGCAGGTTGTGGTGGTGGTGTGGTGGTAGGTTGGTGGTAGAGGTGCTTTAAATTTGTTTGTGCAGGTTGTGATGGTGGTGGCAGGTTAGTGGTAGAGGTGGTGGTGTGGCCTGGTGGTGGATGTGATGGGGGAGGTGGTGGTGATAAAGATGATAGAGATGAGGGCATAATTGTCATTTTGCTCTCATGTGGGTCAACATGACCAAACTTAACCAAAAAAAACTAACTAGGTTAGACCTAAAGGACAAGAGCTGCAAAATTTTATAACATAAATGACGATTCTCATCAATTTTAAGTTAAAGGACAACCACTGAAAAACGATGTAAATATAAAGGACGATTTCTATAATTTTTTAAAAGTTCTTTGTATCGCTAAAAACCAAGGAAATATAACCAAAAGAACAGTCGAATTCGAATACTTAAAATGACGAGGATAAAATGTATCATTTTCTAATTTTAAATCTAATTCATTTTTTTAATTGTTAATTTACGGGCTTTTGATACTCCCTCCGTCCCAATTTAACTACCCTTCTTTCTTTTTTGATTGTCTCAAATTAAATGTTCATTTTCAAAAATAAAAATATAATTTTCAGTTTTATTCATATTATTGTCATTTTACCACATAAATACAAAAGATTTCTTAAATGTATGTTTTTGGGACCTTGACATTTAAATTTGGGAAGGGGGGAGTAATAAGTTTGAGAGACATATGGGTCTAGGTGTCATAAATTCGTATACCTTTTATTCTACTATGAAATGATGAGTAGTTGACTTCTTAAGTTGACTTGATATCAATAAAACAAAAGTATTTTATCACTCTAGTTTAAGGAAATTGAAGATACTATTCATGAACACAACCATCTCCCAAACGTCTTAATCTTACATCAATCAATAAACTCAGCTTGCCCCCATTTTTGACCTAATCGATTAATGCTAAATATATCTTTACATTTTTCTTCATTATGGATGATCGTGACTATGCTTTCCATTTTTTAGGTTTTGTTTTTCCTAGGTAATCACTTAATAATTACCAAAGGATTATCTACAAGATTTGAAAGATTTACTTTTCCTTTTATGGGTGTTTTTTTTTATTATGCGTGATCCGTCGGTGGATGTTTCGTTTAGTAAGTGTGTTTTCTATCAACGTCAATGATATGTTGGTGAAACAAACATCGATGAAAGTCTGTTTTTAGCACATTCAGTGATAGGTCGATGAAACAAGGGTTGTTGAAAAATTGTGACTTGACCGTCAGTATGCATTCTATCGTTTGGTTATGCTTTGGTAATATCTACTAATATTTCGTCGGCGCCTATTCTTGTTTTAGCTTTTGGTAGTATGCGGTGTGGATCCGTTAGTGAATAATGACATCTGGTTTCCTATAAAATTTCACCAATAGTTTGTATATTTATCAACGCATAAACAATAGATCTGATAGTTGATGAAAATCCTATGGCTCATAGTTATTCAGCTAATTTACCTGGCATATCATTAAGGTTGGTAAAAACACTTGCGCTAGATGGGAAAACCCGAAACATACGTGTCAGGCAATCGGGTATGAATTTGAAAACAAAATTCACTATAATAGAATTAGGTGAGGTCCAACCCAATTACTCAAAACTAGATACTCGTTTACATGAACCATACACCCGATAATATTTTACTTTTATTTTTGTTTCCCTTTACTTTGTTTTGAATTGCAGTAACTTCATTACTTAAAAGATAAGGTTTTATTTTAGTTTATATATTTTCATGTTTATTATTTATATATAGGGTAGGAATTTTAAGAGAACTAATTCCTATTTTAGAAGTGAGAGAACATTCTAAACCACACATTTATTTAAAGGAAAATTTTTTTTTACTTAATCACAGGTTTATTATGGGGGGGTAATCATTGGAACCTACGCTACAAATATAAAATTCTCCTTTGAGATTTATGTCATCGTGTGGTTTTAAAATATTTGATATTTATTGAGTACTGTAGATTTTAGAAACATAAAATTATAAATGATATATATATATATATATATATATATATATTTATATATATATATAGAGAGAGAGAGAGAGAGAGGGTAAAATGAGAATATAATTGAGTTAGAAGAATTAAAGAACACATTTTATAACCACATACTTAATTGAATAAAAAAAATGTGTGGGCGTAAATTAAAAGATAATAAAATATTGAATGTAATATTCTTTTTTTAAAAAGTCAACTTTGGTGTGTTGTACTTTTTACACCAGTGTAAAACCATCGTAAAAAAATATGTTTCATTTTTTTACGGTGGAGTTACTCATTTTTACATCGGTGTTTAAAAAAATGTTTTTTAAATTCACATTTTACAAAAACTGGACAAGAATATAATCTCTCTCTCTCTCTCTCTCTCTCTCTCTCTCTCTCTCTCTAATGGTACACTCCGACTTCTCCTCCACGTGCTTCCGGCAACAGATCCGGCCGCTGCAACGATGAAGACCGTTAGATCTGGAACGAAAAGGTGAAGACCTCGACCAGCGCCTACTTTCTGTTCATTTCGGCTAGAATTCTTTACCAGGTTCAACCCTTTTAATTACATTACATTATATAACTGGCTAGTTAATCAATTCCCCTTTTTGTTCTTCTCAAACCATCCAACAACTAATTCTTGCTCCTTGTTTCCCAACATATTATCCTTAGTATCTCCACATACCCATCTTTTAATTTCATGGTAAATTTTGTATTTCACCAGATCTGTTTCTCTTGGTGTAAAAAATCTTTATAAAAAAAACACATAATAATCTTTATTAGTTGTTGATATACAGAAAAAAATTTCATTGACATTCGGTTTGGGTACCATAGTTCCAGATCTAACTAGTTTTTTTGCTTTTGTCTCTAATCGACATTTCAGCCCATCCCCTTTTCCTTCAATAATAATAATAATAATAATAATAATAATAATAATAATAATAATAATAATAATAATAATAATAATAATAATAATAATAATAATAATAATAATAATAATAATAATAATAATAATAATAATAATAATAATAATAATAATAATAATAATAATAATAATAATATAATAATAATAATAATAATAATAATAATAATAATAATAATAATAATAATAATAATAATAATAATAATAATAATAATAATAATAATAATAATAATAATAATAATAATAATAATAATAATAATAATAATAATAATAATAATAATAATAATAATAATAATAATAATAATAATAATAATAATAATAATAATAATAATAATAATAATAATAATAATAATAATAATAATAATAATAATAATAATAATAATAATAATAATAATAATAATAATAATAATAATAATAATAATAATAATAATAATAATAATAATAATAATAATAATAATAAATAATAATAATAATAATAATTTAATAATAATAATAATAATAATAATAATAACATCCCATTTTAGTGTTCTGTATATATTTATCACAAAATTTAGCATCTCATACATAACCTCTATTGATTTCAATCTTTTATCAAACTCAACCGATCTAAGGTTACAATCTATTTATACCATTTTATTAATCATGTAGATTGTAGATCTGATAGATTGACATTATAGAGTCTACGAAAATTGATTCGGGATAGTTTGACTTAGTAAAGTCAACAAACGTTTTTTTTAAGGGAAAAGAATTAAAAATAATATTAATAATAATAATTAGTTCTAAAAGCAAATCCAACCCCCACCCCCGACGAGCGCCTTTGTTTTTTCAGGGACGATTTCAGGCCAAGTCCAATTTTACGACTGCGGATACCAACAACTTTTAAGGCTCCCACAAACAGGTTCAAGTCCATCCGGTTTCAATAAGCTACTCAGGTGCTCTCGACCATAAACAAAACTGTTTATATATACATATATTAAAGTTTGCTTAATCATCATTGTTATTCTCTTTGTTGCTCAATTTGCATATTGTATGCCCTGTGTGGACTGGTGTGTGTTGCTTGTGTGCTCTTTTGTATTTTTCAGGTGATTTGTCCTTGAGACCGTGTCCTAGGAGTCATGTTTTTTCCTTGAGACCGTGTCCTAGGATGAGAGGTGCACGCAATGGAAATGAAAGGGGATTTATTCTGCGTATTGCCTCTTGGAATGTTGGAACTCTAAGTAGTAAATTGTTAGAGGTAGTAGACGCTCTTAAAAGGCGTAGAGTAGGGATAGCATGCCTCCACGAGACTAGGTGGAAGGGTCATAAAGGGGAGGTGCGCAACGGGTACAAACTATTGTACTCGGGGTCAGATGGGGCTAAGAATGGGGTAGGTTTCCTAGTGGATTTGGATATTTACAAAAATGTGGTTGAGGTGATACGACACAATGATAGGATTATGGTGTTAAGGATAGTACTAGGAGATGAAGTAGTGGCAGTGGTTTGCGCTTACGCACCACAAGTTGGTCTGGAGGATCGGGAGAAGATGGAATTTTGGGATTGTCTAGATTTAGTTGTGAGGTCCATTCCTAGGGAGGAAAGAATAATTGTAGGAGGTGATTTTAACGGTCACATTAGTAAGGATAGTTATGGTCATGAGTGAGTTCATGGAGGTTTTGGTTTTGGTGATAGGAACGACCCTGGTAGGGATCTTTTGGACTTTGCTTTGGCTAACGACTTAGGTATAATAAACTCTTTCTTTAAGAAAAGGGATTCACATTTGTTTACGTATAGCAACGGAGGTCATAACACACAAATTGATTATCTTATGATGAGGCGTGAAGATCGTCGATGGTGGAGGGATTGCAAGGTTATTCCAGGCGAGGCAGTAGTAGCTCAACATCGTTTACTAGTGGCAGATATAGTCATGAGGGAAAGGTTGTCTAAGGGGGTTGAAAAAATGCGACCCACGATCCGATGTGGCAATTTGAAAGGTGATAAGATAGCAGAGTTCAAAGAAAAGGTTGTCTCGACGGCATTGACTCCACTTGATGTGGACACAAACCAAAGGTGGGAGGCTATGGTGACAACCATTACTCATGTAGCGACGGAGACTCTAGGGGTCACAAAAGAGAAGACAGGTGGGCATAAGAAGTCCTGGTGGTGGAATGAGGAGGTACAAACCAAAGTAAAAAATAAGCAAGGGAGTTTTAGGGATCTTTTGAGATGCACAAGTGACGTGGAACGTGAGAGATTGAGGGAGATATACAAAAAGTCTAAGAAAGAGGTGAAGAAAGCTGTGACAGATGCAAAGAACACGACCTATAAGAAGATGTATGAGCGCCTAGAAACTAAGGAAGGAGAGCGCGATATGTTCAAGATAGCCAAAGCTAGGGAGCTTCGGAGAAGAGATCTAGGGGTAATAAAGTTTATAAAGGGAGAGGATGGACGTGTGTTAGTCAAGGGACATGACATTAAGTTGAGATGGCAAACGTACTTCCACAAACTTTTCAATGGTGAAGGTGCATACCAGGACGAAAGCGACATCCCAATTACGTGAGGGAACAACTTTTTTTGTAGGTGAAATCAGTACTTAGGAAGATGGGAAGGGCTAAGGCGGTTGGCCCAGACAACATACCAATTGAGTCGTGGAGGTGTTTAGGAGATGAAGGAGTCCATTGGCTAACAAACTTATTCAATCGTATTTTTGAATTTGGAAGAATGCCAGACCAGTGGAGGAGAAGTATTGTAGTGCCTTTATATAAGAACAAAGGAGACGCCCAAAGTTGTGGGAACTATAGAGGAATTAAGTTGTTAGGACATACTATGGAATTATGGGAGAGGGTGATTGAGACTAGACTTAGAAAGCAAACTCAGGTTTCAGTAAACCAATTTGGTTTTATGGAAGGGAGGTCTACTACGGAAGCGATACACATTCTAAGGAGATTGATGGAAAAATATAGAGAGAAAAAGCGGGATTTACATATGCTTTTCATTGACCTAGAAAAGGCATACGATAGTGTACCTCGTAGGTTGATTTGGGAAAGTCTAGAGGGTAGAGGGGTTCCTAGGAAGTATTTAGACTTAATAAGGGATATGTCTGATAGGTCAGTAACTAGAGTTCGATCGCCGGTAGGAGATACTGTTTTTTTTTTCTGGTGACTCCACCAAGGGTCTTCTTTGAGCCCTTTCCTTTTTGCTGTTGTCCTAGATGAGTTGTCTAAGATGATTCAATAGACGGTTCCGTGGTGTTTGCTTTTTGCGAATGATATTGTGTTAGTTGCCGAGAGTAAACAGGGCTTAAATGAGAAGTTAGAGGACTGGAGAGTAGCTGTAGAGGGCAAAGGTTTTAAGATTAGTCGATCTAAGACTGAATATTTGTATTGTGATTTCAGTGGCATAGAGAATGATGAGGATACTCAGATTACCATTGGAGGTCAAGTGTTTCCGCAAGTAACTAAGTTCAAGTATTTGGGATCGTTTGTAAAAAAGGATGGGGAGATCGACAGTGATGTAGTACACCGCATCCAGGCTGGATGGTGTAAGTGGAGAGCAGCTACTGGGGTATTGTGTGATAAGAGATTTCCTGTTAAATTAAAGGGGAAATTCTATAGGGCAGCAATTAGACCAGCTATGTTATATGGGACGGATGGTTGGGCCATCAAGAAAACACATGCACATAAGATGGATGTAGCAGAGACGAGGATGCTGAGGTGGATGTGTGGCCACACAAGGTTAGACATGATAAGAAATGAGGTTCTTAGAGAAAGGTTGGGAGTAGCTAGTATATCCGATAAGATAAAGGAGGGGAGACTAAGGTGGTTTGGGCATGTGAAGAGGAGACAGATGACAGAGCCAGTTCGGGTGGTGGAAAACCTTACTGTGGAGGGGAGGAGGGGTAGGTGTCACACCCTCAAATTTCCACATGTGGGGTTTTACCGCGAGGCACGTGACACACCAGGATCCGAGTCAACGGTCACAATAAACGATAACTAAACGATATAAAAACAACGTAAATTGCCCATTAAGTTTTCAAAAATCTAATCATTTCTGCGGAAGCGTAAACTTTATTACAACCGAAAGTAAAACATAAAAGTCTGAAAGTACTAAAAGACGTGCAAGTGAATCCTAGACGTCGTGAGACTCCGTGCGCCTACCGATAGCTGCTACCTTAGCGACCTGAGAAAAGCATGCTAAAGAACGTCAGCAAATAATGCCGGTGAGTTCACAGGTTTTTAAGTAAAAACGTTTCATGAACTTTTGAAAGACTATCATGATACAACCGACCGATGAAAACACTCGTTAAACGTTTGAACTCCATAACGAACCTCCCAAACAAACTATCGCCTACCGCGGTTAACGAACTACCATCCCATGGTCAATGAACTACCATATCATAGCTAACAGACTACCATCCCATGGTCAACGAACTACCATATCATAGCTAACGAACTACCACTTAGGGGCTAACGAACTACCGCATCGCGGCTAACGAACTACCACAACATAGGCCATATAATACTGAACATAAATAAATACCTTGAACCCAAATGAACACTCCCAAACGTAATGAACTTGCGAACATAATTGACACTCGTTTAAAGAACACATCATGTTTCCTCCCCCGAAAATGTAAAACCAGTAAAAGAGTGGGGCCGTGAAACTCACCGTAGAGTGCGTCCTCGGTAAAAGAGAAATCCGATACGTGTGTAATAGTCCCTACTAGTGGGGACTTATCAATGAGTTTACATAAGTGTAATGACTACTAACCCGAAGGCTAATCAGTTCCCAAATTTTCCAGACCGTGACCGTGTATGTTGAAAACATGTTTAAACGTTAAACCGACCAAACCAGACAAAACCCGACATCCCATTGGTGACCCGACATCCCACGTGTTAGCCACATATAAGATATCATGCAACATATGCAATTAAACACTTAGCATGCGCAAACATTCACCCTATCTAGCATAACGCCCAATTAACGCATAAACAAGTTCGAACACGTGTTACCAAGTTATTAGACATGTCACGGGGTTCCTAACATGTTCCTAGGTGTCAAACCGTGTTCCGGGACGTTAAAATACACATATAACAGAAGTACACGCAATTAGGAATCAAACATGCAATTAGGAAGTCAACTAGTGATTAGGAAAGTCAAAATGGCGAATACAATTGTAATTGCCAGACATACTGGCGATTGGGCTCCCAATCGCCTATAGTTCATGCGATTGGGGGCCAATCGCCCATAGTGTAACATCGCAAAATTTTCCCCAAATTTTAATATAAAACCCCTCATTTTTATACCTAACTCTTTATTCTCCTAATTCACAACTTATATATATATATTTATATATGTGTGAATAATAATAATAATAATAATAATAATAATAATATAAAAAAAATCAGATTTGTAGTTCTTTTTATGTACTTGCAAATTTTTTTTTAAGAAAACCAAACAAATAAACTTGTTAATCCATAGTCCAAACCAAGCCTAGTCCACATTCTCTTTATTTGTGATTGGAGCCCAAATCAGAAGCCCAGACCCGAGCCCACACCCGGCCCAGGTCTGAGCCCAACTACCCCTTCCCTTCTTGTTTTATAAAAAAAAAAAAGAAACTATGCCGCTCCACCCGGGTCTCGAACCGGACCAACCTCGTACACACACATGCACACTTACCACCCGATCCACACCCATTTCTTGTTTATTCTCCCAATCGTTTTAAATAAATACACAGCTAAAACCCTTTTCCTTTTCCCTTTCTTCCCTCGTCGAGCAGCAGCAGCAGATGTTGATATATTTTTTTTCCTTCTTTTCTTTTTTTGACCATTCATTAACATGCAATAACCAAGGTTTGACTTAGGAATCGTGATTATCGGCATTTATACGTGATTACCCATCCAATTACAAATCAATTAGTACACAAATTAACCATTTACGCGTTTATGTTTAAAGCAAGGTCAACGATTTCCAAATCGAACACCCGGCCATTTCACTATAAATTGAGCATTCAGGAACCATCACAACTCGCCACTAATCCTTCCTACATCCCCAATTTCTACCTATAAACTCCTGATCTTGATTTGCGAACGAGTGTTGACTTTTTGGTTGACTGTTCAATCGAACACGAAACATACTTGTAAGTCCAATCTTTTCTGTGGGTTTTGTTATTCGGCATACACACAACAATAACCCTATGATTAATTGGGTTATTGTTGTGTAAATCAAACTATTATATATCTAGGGCTCGAAGTTGATATTTTGGGGAAGAAGACTAGAATTCCCATCTGTTTAAAATCAATTCGTATTCAAATAAAACACAAACAGACGTGCAGGTCAGTTGGTTGTGATCCTTGTCTGAACCGGGTGAGGAGCAGGGTTCGATCCCTGCAACCACCACTCTTTTTCTTTATTGTTTTGTTTTCTTTAAACAAATAAATATACTTCCTTATTTTTTTTAAAAATTCATTTTAAATACCAAAACTCTCTTAAAAATTCTACAAAAATTACCCTATATTAATCTCATGTAAAAGTTCAACTTACAATTTTTAGTTTTCTGAAATTTATTTATTTAATATTTATAATAATTAAATCAAGTTTATTCTATTTTATTTATAAAAATATATAAAAATATCAAAACGATCTCATTAATTTCCACAAAAATTATTTTAAGCTTTTATAACATTAAGCTTTTCAGAAATGATTTTTATTTCTGAAAAATCATTTATTTAATATTTTTAATCAATTTTTGTTAGTTTTAATCATAATTAAATCATAATAAATCCAATTTTTAATATTTTTGCACCAAAATTTTATACAAATTATTTCTGATCATTTAGAACAGAAATATAAATTTTAAACTTATAATTCTTTAATTTTAATATTTTTAAATATTAAAGTTAAGATTTTGACAATTTGTAATAAATGGATTTAATAATCTATTTTAAAGAAAATAATTTTATAAAAATTATTTTTATACTTTAAACATATTCTTGTGACCATCTTGGATTTAATATTCATAAAAAGATTTTTGGTTAATTATTTACTAATATTCTCTCAATTATCAAACATTTTTAATAATAATCAAACGAGCACTTATCCCCAATTCGAAGCCCTAGAACATATACATTTGTATACTAGTTAGACTTAGACATATTTTATTACCTTATTATAGGGTGATACTTGACACATTTGGGCAACACACTAATTTTCAACAAGATATAAAATTTTACCAAGGTGAGTTTTACATAGCCCCTTTTCTATTTATCACCGTTTTTGGGGTGAAACATGTTACCACATCATTTATGCAATTCAATCATCAATGTGTCTATGTGTTTTCTATGTTGCATTATGTCTTGAGCATGATTAGAGTAAGCACCATTCTAGCATAATCATTAACTCCGTACAAGCCGGCGGTAAACATTGATAGATCTATTGGACTGACAATCCCATCCGGATACGTGCCTCCTACAAAGGTTACGTGGGTGTTTGTTATCGTATAACATATTCAATTGGACCATGAGCGTATGGTATGTATCATATTATAACAGTCATCAGGGTTGATTATGCACTCGATTTATTTCTAGTATGTTCTCACATATGGACTAGATTGACATGACACATGAATTGCACATCATTTTTATTCAATTATCAAAAACCTATGTAATTCTCACCAACTTTTGTTGACCCAAAACCTTTTCAACTTAACATGTTTCAGGTTCTATTTGCTTGAAGATTTGAATTGATGCTTGAAGATATGTGTTTAGTTTTATTCAATTTGATGTACAAATTCTAGAACTATTGTATGTAATTCATTTAAATCATTTAATGGAATCTAATATTCACCATGAGCTACTGAACAATCATCATTACGTGACATCCCGATGTTTCCGCCATCGGTTGGGGTGTTACAGATTGGTATCAGAGCCAGGTTATAGGGAATTAGGTTATTAGAAAAATAATCTAGTCTATAACCATAGGATTTAACAAGTACTTGCTTCTTTTACTTGCTATTCTCTATCTCCCTCCTACTTCTTATCCCTACTATCATCCCTACAAGAAGGTTGCACTCCATCAGTGGATCTACTCTTAGACTAATAGGACAAATTCCTCAGGTTTAACCTGAACCCCCTTGAGATCTCGTCGAAGTTCTAGATTTTAATAACAAACACGTGCAATCTGGAAGGGTGAACGCCTGTATTCTGAGTCTTCTGTCTAGGCTGGCATTGCGCATATATCCCAATCAGACGAGGGACCCGGATGCCTACCTGGGAATTCTCGGGATGAGTGTTCACTTATAGGCTAAAGCATGTCTTCATATGTTATTAGAATCTGGAATCTTTGATAAGTCAACGTTTTCATTTATTCGTTTTAATTAATGAATAAACGATTACATTCCTTATATTACCTCATTCATTTCATACCTCATTGAGACTTCATTGTGTCCTTTACAGATCATGTCTTCACGCCACAGCACTCGCATTAACAGTGGTGACAATCATGAAGAAGAGAGCAGCAACCACAACCACAACACTAACCACAACAATGGAGGTGACGCCCAACTAGCTACGATTATTTCTCAACAATTGGCACAACAAATCACAACTCTGGTTTCTAACTTGTTGGCTCAAGTCATCCCAATGAATGGGAACGGCAATGGAAATGGAAATGGCGATGGAATTCACATAAAGAACGGAACCTTAGTTCAGAAAAGCGAGAAAACAAGTGTTGTGGCCGCGGTAACTACCAAGAACCAGAAGCGTAAGACCAGGAATCCTAATGTAAACCTCACTACACAAGCCTCTAACAAGAAGCCTTATACAAGAAACTTTCCATTGTGTAACACATGCAATCGACATCATCCCACTGTTTCAGCATGTCGCGTGTGCACCAATTGTGGTAGGTATGGCCATCTGGTCAACACATGTCGCGAGACCCCAAACCCTAATGCCAATCAACCCACCAACCCTGCTCAGGCTGATAATCCTAATCGATACAACTATGGTCAATGCTATGAATGTGGGGACCCAAATCACTACCGTAACCGATGCCCTAAACTAAACCGAGATCAAGACCCTCCAGCTACTTAACAACAAGTACCACCATTTAAATGTTGTTTGCTTTTAATTCTATGTAATGACGCTTTTGATCCAAGTAATAAATTCTAGTATTATTATAACATCTGTGTGCATGCTTGCTTTAATATGAACTAATTGTTATATCTATGATCATACGTGCTTACTTGTACAACAATTAGTTGACTACCAAACAACCTACTTAACGATTGGTAGAGGTCATCATGTCTTTCCAACAGTCGGGAGAGGCCCTACCACCTGCTCAACGACTGGTGGAGACTATCAGACCTGCTCAACAATCGGTAGAGACATAGAAGGACACAAAACCTTAATGTAAGGTAAATTGGTGATTGCGGTCCGGAACGTAATAATGAATTTACAGGTACGTTAAGGTAGTGTGAAATTCTATCAAGGTTTTCGGTAGATAACCAAATGTAAACTCTAGATATCTAGTAGTAAATCAACTCACACGTAACACGCCTCCTATCCACGCTATTCGAGACAGGTTACTCTATTCATTGTCATGCCCTAACATAAAATTTTTCAAGCCACACTTGTCCTAATTTTTATCCAATCCCCTTCAACCTTGTGTTTTCAATAAACTTCGGGACGAAGTTTCCAAAAGTAGGGGAGACTGTAACATCGCAAAATTTTCCCCAAATTTTAATATAAAATCCCTCATTTTTATACCTAAGTCTTTATTCTCCTAATTCACAACTTATATATATATATTTATATATGTGTGAATAATAATAATAATAATAATAATAATATAAAAAAAAATCAGATTTGTAGTTCTTTTTATGTACTTGCAAAATTTTTTTAAGAAAACCAAACAAATAAACTTGTTAATCCATAGTCCAAACCAAGCCTAGTCCACATTCTCTTTATTTGTGATTGGAGCCCAAATCAGAAGCCCAGACCCGAGCCCACACCCGGCCCAGGTCTGAGCCCAACTACCCCTTCCCTTCTTGTTTTATAAAAAAAAAAGAAACTATGCCGCTCCACCCGGGTCTCGAACCGGACCAACCTCGTACACACACATGCACACTTACCACCCGATCCACACCCATTTCTTGTTTATTCTCCCACTCGTTTTAATAAATACACAGCTAAAACCCTTTTCTTTTTCCCTTTCTTCCCTCGTCGAGCAGCAGCAGCAGATGTTGATATATTTTTTTTTTCCTTCTTTTCTTTTTTTTCTTTTTTTGACCATTCATTAACATGCAATAACCAAGGTTTGACTTAGGAATCGTGATTATCGGCATTTATACGTGATTACCCATCCAATTACAAATCAATTAGTACACAAATTAACTATTTACGCGTTTATGTTTAAAGCAAGGTCAACGATTTCCAAATCGAACACCCGGCCATTTCACTATAAATTGAGCATTCAGGAACCATCACAACTCGCCACTAATCCTTCCTACATCCCCAATTTCTACCTATAAACTCCTGATCTTGATTTGCGAACGAGTGTTGACTTTTTGGTTGACTGTTCAATCGAACACGAAACATACTTGTAAGTCCAATCTTTTCTGTGGGTTTTGTTATTCGGCATACACACAACAATAACCCTATGATTAATTGGGTTATTGTTGTGTAAATCAAACTATTATAAATCTAGGGCTCGAAGTTGATATTTTGGGGAAGAAGACTAGAATTCCCATCTGTTTAAAATCAATTCGTATTCAAATAAAACACAAACAGACGTGCAGGTCAGTTGTTGTGATCCTTGTCTGAACCGGGTGAGGAGCAGGGTTCGATCCCTGCAACCACCACTCTTTTTCTTTATTGTTTTGTTTTCTTTAAACAAATAAATATACTTCCTTATTTTTTTTAAAAATTCATTTTAAATACCAAAACTCTCTTAAAAATTCTACAAAAAATTACCCTATATTAATCTCATGTAAAAGTTCAACTTACAATTTTTAGTTTTCTGAAATTTATTTATTTAATATTTATAATAATTAAATCAAGTTTATTCTATTTTATTTATAAAAATCTATAAAAATATCAAAACGATCTCATTAATTTCCACAAAAATTATTTTAAGCTTTTATAACATTAAGCTTTTCAGAAATGATTTTTATTTCTGAAAAATCATTTATTTAATATTTTTAATCAATTTTTGTTAGTTTTAATCATAATTAAATCATAATAAATCCAATTTTTAATATTTTTGCACCAAAATTTTATACAAATTATTTCTGATCATTTAGAACAGAAATATAAATTTTAAACTTATAATTCTTTAATTTTAATATTTTTAAATATTAAAGTTAAGATTTTGACAATTTGAATAAATGGATTTAATAATCTATTTTAAAGAAAATAATTTTATAAAAATTATTTTTATACTTTAAACATATTCTTGTGACCATCTTGGATTTAATATTCATAAAAAGATTTTTGGTTAATTATTTACTAATATTCTCTCAATTATCAAACATTTTTTAATAATAATCAAACGAGCACTTATCCCAATTCGAAGCCCTAGAACATATACATTTGTATACTAGTTAGACTTAGACATATTTTATTACCTTATTATAGGGTGATACTTGACACATTTGGGCAACACACTAATTTTCAACAAGATATAACATTTTACCAAGGTGAGTTTTACATAGCCCCTTTTCTATTTATCACCGTTTTTGGGGTGAAACATGTTACCACATCATTTATGCAATTCAATCATCAATGTGTCTATGTGTTTTCTATGTTGCATTATGTCTTGAGCATGATTAGAGTAAGCACCATTCTAGCATAATCATTAACTCCGTACAAGCCGGCGGTAAACATTGATAGATCTATTGGACTGACAATCCCATCCGGATACGTGCCTCCTACAAAGGTTACGTGGGTGTTTGTTATCGTATAACATATTCAATTGGACCATGAGCGTATGGTATGTATCATATTATAACAGTCATCAGGGTTGATTATGCACTCGATTTATTTCTAGTATGTTCTCACATATGGACTAGATTGACATGACACATGAATTGCACATCATTTTTATTCAATTATCAAAAACCTATGTAATTCTCACCAACTTTTGTTGACCCAAAACCTTTTCAACTTAACATGTTTCAGGTTCTATTTGCTTGAAGATTTGAATTGATGCTTGAAGATATGTGTTTAGTTTTATTCAATTTGATGTACAAATTCTAGAACTATTGTATGTAATTCATTTAAATCATTTAATGGAATCTATTATTCACCATGAGCTACTGAACAATCATCATTACGTGACATCCCGATGTTTCCGCCATCGGTTTTGGGTGTTACACATAGTACAGGCGATTAGGACTCCCTAATCGCCCCTGCTGCACCGTGCCGTCTTTTTGCGCGTTTAACCCTCCAAATCAGATCCGAAACATGTGGAATCACCCAATATCAAACCCAAAACATTAATCCAACTATTTCAAGCAAAAACCCCCTAATTTATCATCATCCTAACCGTCCCGAATGCAAGCGTTTTCCCAAAATAGCATAACTAGCATGTAAACATCACATTAACATGCAAAACTTACCCTAAATAGCAAATATCCAGATTTCATCACATAACGACGTTGTCCGACATTATCCTACTGTTCTAGCATCATCCTAGAGTAAACCCTAACTTTAAACAATCAACAAAACACAACATATCATCGTCAATCCTTCATAATCATTCAAACGGGTCAAAACGCCTAATATCAATAATACACATCTATGGACCTTCAAACTCCTAGGTTAACATCATATGAACTCATTTAGATCAGAAACATATTAATAATACAAGAACAACCATGTTTAAACGATAAAAATCCTATCTTTCATGAATACATCACATATAACAAACATAGAGGTTTGGGTTTGTTTAGAAACTGATTTTAATGAGTTTTCAAAGACACAAATGTTTAGAAATTAGGTCTGGACCTTTAGGGATCAAAACAATATCATTAAAAAGGTTTGGGATGAAGAACACACCTTGAAATTGTAAGATTATGAGATGTAAAGCTTGGAAATGTGATATTTTGATCAAAAACGTGTTGCAGAGGTTGAATAAGGTGTGGGGTGGCTTTGGGGTGTATTAGGGTTTCACAAATGATGTTTTAAAACACAAGGGGGTATTTATAGGTGTTTCTAGTCGTTTAGTACGCGTCAGGCGATTACAGTGCAGTATAGGCGATTAGAATTTGTAATCGCCTATACCAACTAGCGAGTAGGCTGTAATCGCCTATACCTACTAGCGAGTAGGCGGTAATCGCCTATACCTACTAGCGATTAGGCTCTAATCGCCTATACCTATTGGCGATTAGGCTCTAATTGCCTATGCCTATTGGCAATTACGCGTAATCACCTATAATGTCATGCAATTATGCGAAATCACCATTTTAACACATATAAACACGTATTCACATACCGACAAGTCATATAATGATTGTATGCACATAATGCATGATAACTAACACGTTCCCATCCGTTCACCAATTCCCGGGACTCGAGATTTACGTGTGTGCGTTAAACCCGGCGATTCTACAAATCACCAATCCGTGTTCACATGATTATGAACCGACTCCCAATGATCCCGTGGACCATTGTAACGACTCCCGATGATTCCCGGAACCATCATAGGACTCAACTGACCTAGTTAAGTATGTTTGAAAACGTTTTTCGCTAAGGTAGACTTATGTGTTTTATAAAATGTTACCCTAAACGTGCTGGGTGTCACATCATCCCCCTGTTCAAAGAATTTTCGTCCCGAAAATTTCCCGAAGTAAAAGAGAACGAAGCGATAAAAAGAAACATTTTCCCGGTCGTCACACCATCCCCGTGTTGAAAGGAATCTCGCCCCGAGATTCACTCTTTGACAGTAATGAGTGTCGACCTAACCCAAGTAACGTTTCCCAGAATGTAAACGAAGGGATAACCACGAAAGAATAAAGATAACAACAAATACTCTAGGTTGGGGAACCGCGCTCCCCAAGTTAAATGCAAAACAACAAATCCTCCTGATCGAAGGCCTACTGGAGACTACTGTGATCGGTATAAATGGCACACCGGCACCGTCCAAGTAGCATCTCCAAAGGACCCACATCAAACCCATGAATACAAAATGATAACCAAACTCAATATTGAAGACACTCGATGAATGCGAAACGCCAAACAACACGTACGAAAGCAACCAGAGCACGACAAATAGCAAGAAAAGAGAACTCACCAGTAACAGTCTCAGGATCCTCCACGTTCTCCCTAGCACCAATGACGTAAGCTTGAGCACGAGTAGCTCGACCGCCACCCTCGTTGTTTCCACCACCGCCTGCAGCCCTTGCCTCGACCTGATTCAATTTCGGGCAGTTACGCTTGAGATGCCCCAACTCCCCACAGTTATAACACCCTTGGTTTCCCTGAGGAACAGGAGCAGGGACAATCACTTAAACTGGAACTGTCTGGAGATTGACTCTACAGTTTCTAGCAACATGGCCCACACGCTTACAACGGTTGCAACGAAACTTCTCACAGCTGCCATAATGATGGAACCCACATTGATTGCACTCCGGCAGTTTCCCGGTGTACCCGTCTTGCCTCTGACCCGAAGACGATCCCAAAGCCTCAGTCTTCCTCACCTGCTGCTGCGGTTGACCCGAACTCGCACTCTTCCAAGTACCATCCCACTTCCGCTTGTTATCCACAAGGGCTTTCACGGCAGCACCCCTGGGAGGTAAGACACCCTCAGCCACCTTCATGTTAGTCAGTTTGTGAGCTACCCGAACAGTGGCCAACATAGTAGTGTGATCAGCAGCGACAACAAGCCCAGCAATCTCCGGCACTAACCCAACAACGTAGTGCTCAATCCTCCGGTACTCCGGTGTAGCCAAACCGGGCCACATAACAGCCAACTCATTGTGCCTAGCAGTGAACTCCTCGATCTCGGACTAAACCATCTTCAGATTCCAAAACTCGTGTTCCAACTTCAGAATCTCGTCCCTTGGGCAATACTCCACCCTCAACATCAGAATAAACTTAGACCACGACATAGCATTGGCCTCACCCAGGCCAAGGTTCGCAGTGGTGGAGTTCCACCAAGTCAAAGCGTGCCCCTCCAGAGTAGCAGAAGCATACTTAACGCGATCAGCGTCGGGACAGTTACACATAGCGAACACCGACTCGATCTTCTCTAACCACCGGAGCAGTCCCACCGCCCTTTCAGTCCCATTGAAGTAATGGGGCTTACAATCCATGAACTTCTTGTAGGTGCACCCAGACTGCACCTGATTAGTATTTCCTAGGGTCTGCTAAGCAGCTTGGAAAGCAGCCAACGCAACGTTCAACTACTGCGGCAACAAGTGCTCCAACTCCGCCTGAGTCATGGTGATGTTCCCACCACCTCGTCCACCGCCAGTGCGGCCCCCGCCGCCACCAAGGCGTCCCCTAGTACGTCCACCAGTACTACCAGACATGTTCTTCCAAAACACAAGCAAGATACTCAACATCATTACTAGATCAAACTACTAGTGACCAAACGAATTCAGAACGGGTTCCAGCATGATCATCTGTCCGAACTCGAAGTCCACCAAGATTTTCATGCATTTCGATTTATGATTTCGTGTGCACCCGAAATAACAAATCGCTCTACATGGTCCTCTAGGCGTGCTCCTAGCTAGAACTTCCAATCACCCGACACCCACATTCCTAAAAGAAACCGTTATCACACGAAGGTCCCAAAAGTGAACAATCACTCAGGGGTGTACTATGACAAGTACTAGTGCAGGATAGTGTATGTGTAGACAAGTATGTACATTAGAGCATAGAGGGGAGATATCCAAATCCCGGAAAAATCTCAAGAATGTGCCGAAGCCACTCCAATGTACACTACTGCAGAGTATAAGCGATAAGCCCCTTCATCTTCAAACCCGAAGAAGAAGATAGAATAAGTGTAGAAATAGTCCAAGGATAGATAATACGATACTGTGTGATGAGGACACCGACAACCCGACAAGATTAGTATGTTTACTAAATGACACGACTCGTAACAACGTGTGACCGTCTAACGTGTGTGATACTCGGCTATAGACTAGACTCTACATGCAGTCCTAGTTCACTATAATAACCTGGCTCTGATACCAAACTGTCAAACCCTCAAATTTCCACATGTGGGGTTTTACCGCGAGGCACGTGACACACCAGGATCCGAGTCAACGGTCACAATAAACGATAACTAAACGATATAAAAACAACGTAAATTGCCCATTAAGTTTTCAAAATCTAATCATTTCTGCGGAAGCGTAAACTTTATTACAACCGAAAGTAAAACATAATAGTCTGAAAGTACTAAAAGACGTGCAAGTGAATCCTAGACGTCGTGAGACTCCGTGCGCCTACCGATAGCTGCTACCTTAGCGACCTGAGAAAAGCATGCTAAAGAACGTCAGCAAATAATGCCGGTGAGTTCACAGGTTTTTAAGTAAAAACGTTTCATGAACTTTTGAAAGACTATCATGATACAACCGACCGATGAAAACACTCGTTAAACGTTTGAACTCCATAACGAACCTCCCAAACAAACTATCGCCTACCGCGGTTAACGAACTACCATCCCATGGTCAATGAACTACCATATCATAGCTAACAGACTACCATCCCATGGTCAACGAACTACCATATCATAGCTAACGAACTACCACTTAGGGGCTAACGAACTACCGCATCGCGGCTAACGAACTACCACAACATAGGCCATATAATACTGAACATAAATAAATACCTTGAACCCAAATGAACACTCCCAAACGTAATGAACTTGCGAACATAATTGACACTCGTTTAAAGAACACATCATGTTTCCTCCCCCGAAAATGTAAAACCAGTAAAAGAGTGGGGCCGTGAAACTCACCGTAGAGTGCGTCCTCGGTAAAAGAGAAATCCGATACGTGTGTAATAGTCCCTACTAGTGGGGACTTATCAATGAGTTTACATAAGTGTAATGACTACTAACCCGAAGGCTAATCAGTTCCCAAATTTTCCAGACCGTGACCGTGTATGTTGAAAACATGTTTAAACGTTAAACCGACCAAACCAGACAAAACCCGACATCCCATTGGTGACCCGACATCCCACGTGTTAGCCACATATAAGATATCATGCAACATATGCAATTAAACACTTAGCATGCGCAAACATTCACCCTATCTAGCATAACGCCCAATTAACGCATAAACAAGTTCGAACACGTGTTACCAAGTTATTAGACATGTCACGGGGTTCCTAACATGTTCCTAGGTGTCAAACCGTGTTCCGGGACGTTAAAATACACATATAACAGAAGTACACGCAATTAGGAATCAAACATGCAATTAGGAAGTCAACTGGTGATTAGGAAAGTCAAAATGGCGAATACAATTGTAATTGCCAGACATACTGGCGATTGGGCTCCCAATCGCCTATAGTTCATGCGATTGGGGGCCAATCGCCCATAGTGTAACATCGCAAAATTTTCCCCAAATTTTAATATAAAACCCCTCATTTTTATACCTAAGTCTTTATTCTCCTAATTCACAACTTATATATATATTTATATATGTGTGAATAATAATAATAATAATAATAATATAAAAAAAATCAGATTTGTAGTTCTTTTTATGTACTTGCAAATTTTTTTAAGAAAACCAAACAAATAAACTTGTTAATCCATAGTCCAAACCAAGCCTAGTCCACATTCTCTTTATTTGTGATTGGAGCCCAAATCGCCCCTGCTGCACCGTGCCGTCTTTTTGCGCGTTTAACCCTCCAAATCAGATCCGAAACATGTGGAATCACCCAATATCAAACCCAAAACATTAATCCAACTATTTCAAGCAAAAACCCCCTAATTTATCATCATCCTAACCGTCCCGAATGCAAGCGTTTTCCCAAAATAGCATAACTAGCATGTAAACATCACATTAACATGCAAAACTTACCCTAAATAGCAAATATCCAGATTTCATCACATAACGACGTTGTCCGACATTATCCTACTGTTCTAGCATCATCCTAGAGTAAACCCTAACTTTAAACAATCAACAAAACACAACATATCATCGTCAATCCTTCATAATCATTCAAACGGGTCAAAACGCCTAATATCAATAATACACATCTATGGACCTTCAAACTCCTAGGTTAACATCATATGAACTCATTTAGATCAGAAACATATTAATAATACAAGAACAACCATGTTTAAACGATAAAAATCCTATCTTGCATGAATACATCACATATAACAAACATAGAGTTTTGGGTTTGTTTAGAAACTGATTTAAATGAGTTTTCAAAGACACAAATGTTTAGAAATTAGGTCTGGACCTTTAGGGATCAAAACAATATTATTACAAAGGTTTGGGATGAAGAACACACCTTGAAATTGTAAGATTATGAGATGTAAAGCTTGGAAATGTGATTTTTTTTTTGATCAAAAACGTGTTGCAGAGGTTGAATAAGGTGTGGGGTGGCTTTGGGGTGTATTAGGGTTTCACAAATGATGTTTTAAAACATAAGGGGGGTATTTATAGGCGTTTCTAGTCGTTTAGTACGCGTCAGGCGATTACAGTGCAGTATAGGCGATTAGAATTTGTAATCGCCTATACCAACTAGCGAGTAGGCTGTAATCGCCTATACCTACTTGCGAGTAGGCTGTAATCGCCTATACCTACTAGAGATTAGGCTCTAATCGCCTATACCTATTGGCGAATAGGCTCTAATTGCCTATGCCTATTGGCAATTACACGTAATCACCTATAATGTCATGCAATTACGCGAAATCACTATTTTAACACATATAAACACGTATTCGCATACCGACAAGTCATATAATGATTGTATGCACATAATGCAAGATAACTAACACGTTCCCATCCGTTCACCAATTCCCGGGACTCGATATTTACGTGTGTGCGTTAAACCCGACGATTCTACAAATCCCCAATCCGTGTTCACATGATTATGAACCGACTCCCAATGATCCCGTGGACCATTGTAACGACTCTCGATGATTTCCGGAACCATCATAACGACTCAACTGACCTAGTTAAGTATGTTTGAAAACGTTTTTTCGCTAAGGTAGACTTATTTGTTTTATAAAATGTTAACCTAAACGTGCCGGGTGTCACTGTAGGGGTAGGCCCAGGTTGACTTTGGATGAGAGGATTAGGAAAGATCTACAAGAGTTACATCTCTCTAAGGACATGGTCCAGGATAGGAGTTTATGGAGACTTAGGATTAAGGTTAAAGACTGTTAGGATAGGTTCATAAGAGCTTTTAGATGTGTCATAGGAAATTAGATTTCACCGTCACTTTCTGTTGGTCTTTACACGTGATTGTCTTCTTGTGCTTTATGGTTTCTTTATATGTTATTTCTCGTTTTTTATCTTTTCCTTTTGCCATGTAGTCTTTCCACCATTTATGTGATATTGGTAGTTTATATTATTATCATCATTATTTTTTTGAGCTGATGGTCTCTTTGGAAGCAGCCTCTTTATTCTCAGGGATAGAGGTAATGTCTGTCTACATCCCACCCTCCCCAGACCCTAGCAATAGTTTACTATTTGTAGGATTCACTGTTGTTGTTGTTGTTGTTGTTGTTGTTGTTGTTGTTGTTGTAAATTCACATTTTACGTCGGTGTTCTCACGGTTCTTCCAACTCGAGCTAGTTTTCATTTGAACCTAATCCTATATATATACTAGCAGGAACTCGTGCGTTGCGGCGGAGCTTCACGGTGTTTGGTGGTTTCGTTTGATCATTCACATTGTTGGCGTTGTTCATTATACAAACATGTTGATAATATGTAATATATGATCGGATATAATTTGAATATGAAATATACTAAATTAGCACAAATAGCGTTACGTATATAGTGGAGTGGGATACATGGAGGCAATGGGTCTGCATATGGTGAGTGGTGTAGATGTGATAAACATTACATGTGTTGGTTTTGTTGGTTCATTTTGTTTTTAGCGGATAACAGTAATATCATTTAGAGGTTGGAGAAAAGCGTAGTGAATTTTAGTAACGGTTTGATTTTGTAAATATATACAAGTTATAACATGTGTAAACGGGTTAGTATTAAGAAATTACATGAGCCTAAGTTTTGAGAAATTATGATATTTCATTCTTGTTGTTTGGTGATAAAGGGGTTTTTATATTGCTCGTTTTAAAGTTATACTGAAAATCAAATCCATATATAACATTCCCAAGATAAACGTATGGTAGTGAATTAGGTAATTAAAATTTATAGACTTAATTTGTAAGTGACAACTTTTAAGACTTTAGTCACCTAACAATTTAAAAAAATAGCTTTAAAAATAAGACACATTTTATTTTGAAAATATTTTGTTTTTCAATGTAAAACAAAAAAATGGATATACACTTGGTACTGCCTAAAAATAAAGTCCATGGCCTAGCTTGGCTATGGTTTTCTTACCTGTTTGGGGAAATTTTAAATCAGTAAATTTTAAGGGATCATTTACATCCCAAGAACTCCTGTATCATTACAAAACGTGATAAATTTGTGCAGCGTCGATGTTGTTCAAAAATAATAAATAACAATAATAATAAAATCAAAATATATCATCCTCGTAGGGTGGTAATTGCAAGATAAGACAGCATTCTGCCATATGTTATTTTTATGCTATTTGGCATATATAATACATACATGAACCAATCACAAATTTTCCTAATAAGAATGATAGGAAAAATTCGATAGCGTTGCTCATGAACCACTCCACCGAAAGGCCACATTTAGAATAAATAACGGTAATGGTCGTCTTCCGAAGAATTAAGCTTCATTCCCTGGAACTTACGGGAGAATTTTCTACAACCCCTTAATGATTTATTAAGAGAAAACAAGTCCTTGTATTACTTTTGATGTGATCGTAATCAGGGTGATGGCGGCGAGATCGAGGAGGAGCAAATGAATTAAGGCTGGCGGTTGCGTTTGGTTGTTGTGTTGTTTTCTCCTGCTGCGAAAACGTATATAGGCTCGATATGCGACTACCAGATTGATTGCCATTTTTGGAAATGAATAGATTGAGAGGATGAGAACGGTGGTGCGACTGTGTTTGAAATCGAATGAGAAGGGATGGTTCATGAGTGACAACTTAGGAAGAGTAAACACCATTCAGTTTCAGTTGTAGCATGATTAACAATAGTGTGTATCTTTCGGTTATCTTGTGACACAATTATGGATCCATGATGAACCTTCAATGTCCAACAGTTACAAAATGAACTAATTAAGAGCTTTTGGGAAGTGGGGTCGTTTTCAAACACTTGAAGCATAATTTCTATTTCATATGATAATTTGAGGGCTGATTCATGTCATTAGTCTCTTATGTTAATTATGCTTATCTGTTTAATTTCAAGGCATAACCAGGACCGGTTATCAATGGAATATGGTCATATATTTTGATCACTTGACTATAAAGCCCCAACTTTTAAAGATTTTTGACTCGATTCATGTTTAGGACATACTATGTTGTGCTAAGTTCACGTGAAAGCTTTAAATAGAATTTTAAGAGATTTTGGTGCTTGGGTATAATTAATGAAATCATATAGTTACCAGTATCCTATAGGATATATCCCCTCATACTACCTCAAGAGAATATTGCTACATTTCACAAAATTTAAAACAATACTTAGTTTTTTAAAATCAAACGTATGTTATTTCACATATTTTAGGAGTTGAATTGTGTAACCCACTACATTATAAGAGCTTTATGATGTGCATGCATTGATGATTTTATAGGTTTGTTTTTTTCACATGGGTGTAATAACTATTATTGATAAAGTGTATTTAGTGCTTTAATTAGAAGTTTATTAAATAATTTATTAATATGTCTTAAGCTTTGATGTGAATTACAAATATACCCTAATCAAATGAAGTTAAATTACCTTGAAGCCCATCTAAGATGCACTATATAGTACTAGCAGGAGCCCACGTGTTGTAGCATGACTACATGTTGTTTGGTTAATCGGCTCGTTGTTTGTTTTTTGCTTGATTTGAAGCGCCGTCTAAACGGTGAGGAAAGTAAGGTGACAATCTATGCCGGTTAGTTAAACCACCTAAGTAATAATATGTTACATTCAAGCCCCTATGTGTGTTTATGGTACAAAATTTGTTTATGCAGGCGGGATATTGTATTGTGAGCTCGCACATTGTAGTGGAGTCGACAATTTATAATTTACAGCAGCGGGTGCGGCCGATCCTTTTTTGGTGAGCGTAATATAAACGTATTCCTTACTTGTTAAAAAATCAAATTCCATTAACTAATTGTCAATGTACAAAAGTTAGACAACAAAAATTACTCTAGGTCTAATTCTATCTAATTGAAGTTCACACTCTAGCTATTTTTTTGGAGGAGATAAACTCTAGTATCAAAGAAAATGTAATAAAAATCACCTTGTGTTTTTTTTAACATGGTCAGACATCCGGTCAAATCTTTGGCCACTGGTTTATCAGAGCGACTCCTTATATGTTGCAGGTAATTAAGTAAATAATAAAAGCATTATCATCATCTTACATTTCAACGAAAGTTACTAATTCTTAATTTTTAACCAAGTTTGCTAACGTGTATAACTTGAAAACGTCACTCCAACCACTACTAACAGAAATAATTAACTATTTTAAATCACAAAACATAAGGGAACATACATTCCAAAAGAGCACCACTTGGAGCAGAAGCTCTAAAAATTCCTTTATTAGTACACAAATCAACTTCAACAGTAGGAATTCCTCTACTATCAAGAATTTGCCTAGCCTTAAATTAGTAATCGCCGAAGGAACCTCTTCACTTAAGCTATGTATCTGAATTTAAACAATTCCATTTAGTTTTAAACATGTTTTATGATGTGTTAAACAAAGATTTCAGATTTGATTCCTCTACCTAAGCAAACTCAACTGTTAATTTCCCAATAATATAAATGGTTGCTAACATCAATAACTAACAATAACAAAACATTTGATATAAATTAACTAAGAAACTTACAATCAATATTTTGCTCCATATCTTGTCTATTACTTTTTTTTTGTTAAAAAAAAGTATATGTTATATGTGTTGTAACAAAGAAACAAACTCCTAAACAAAGAAGATTTCATAAAAACAGTAGCTAAATCAAAGTAATTACCACACGCTTAATGTGTTCTTATTGCACTCTTAGGATCTCCAAATTCAACCGCGGTTATGGACACACGAACATCACCTGTGATTCGGCTTGTCTTCTTCTCAACTCCGTCCATATAGAAACCATGATGCTATTGCGAAGAGTATAAAGTAGGATTCAATTGGTAAATGGAAGGGAAAAATAAATTCCGGTTAAAACTGATTAGGGATATCGAAAGAAGCACAGTGATTGAAGATGTGATCGGTCGCACCCAATTGTGTTTTAAAGGGTGTGTTGATGGAAAGGATGTGAGTAGTAGTTCCTCCAATGAGGAGGCACTGGAAAGGAGGTGAACCGACATAGACGTGTGTATATACATAGTTAATGAGCGTCTTAAAAAATAAGAGTAAATTACAAATATCATCCTTTATGTTTATAGGTGGTTGGAAATCATGTCCTTTAAAAACATAAATTACAGAAAACGTAGTTTGTATTTACAAACCCTTACATGTTACATCCTTTTATACTAACCCAATTATTTTTTCTAATTAAAATATGACCAAGGGGACCACATGTGAGAGTATAGTGGTGGTAGCTGATAGTGTTGGTTGGTAAAGAATGTGGGAAAGATTAAACTTAAGGATGAGAAAAGAGAGAGTTGTATGTGTATATAGTTTTATGTATTAAAAAATTGATTTATAATAAATGGGTAAAAAGACTAATCTACCCTCACATGGGATCCACTTAGTCATATTTAACAAGAAAAGTTAACTGAATTAGTGTCAAAGGACATAACGTGTAAAGATTTGTAAACATAAAGTACGTTTTCTGTAATTTGTGTTTCTAAAGGACATGGTTTGCAATTCACTATAAACATAAAGGACGACTTCTGTAATTTTGTCAAATTAAAAAAACAATTGTCTTAAAAATGCATCAATGATAAATATCAAAAACAAAAACAAAATTAATAAAAAAAGAGATTATAAATTAAACTTGACTTGTATTAAAGCTATGTTTTAAAGGGTGTGTTGATTGAAAGGATGTGAGTAGTAGTTTCTGCAATGAGGAGGCACTGGAAAGGAGGTGAACCGACATAGATGTGTGTATATACCTAGTTAATGAGCGTCTTAAAAATTAAGAGTAAATTACAAAAATCATCCTTTATGTTTATAGGTGGTTGGAAATCATGTCCTTTTAAAACATAAATTACAGAAAACGTATTTTTCTATTTACAAACCCTTACATGTTGCATCCTTTTACCCTAACCCAGTTATTTTTTTCTCATTAAAAATATGACCAAGGGGACTCATGTGAGGGTATAGTGGTGGTAGGTGATAGTGTTGGTTGGCAAAGAATGTGGGAAAGATTAAACTTAAGGCTGAGAAAAGAGAGAGTTGTGTATGTATATAGTTTTATGTATTAAACGATTATTTTATAATAAATGGGTAAGAAGACTAATCTACCCTCACATAGGATCCACTTGGCGATATTTAACAAGAAAAGTTATCTGAGTTAGTGTTAAAGGGCATAACGTGTAAAGATTTGTAAACATAAAGTATGTTTTCTGTAATTTGTGTTTCTAAAGGACATGGTTTGCAATTCACTATAAACATAAAGAACGACTTTTGTAATTTTGTCAAATTAAAAAAACAATCGTCTTAAAAATGCATCAATGATAAATAACAAAAAAAAAATTTAATAAAAAAGAGATTATAAATGAAACTTGACTTGTATTAAATTCTCGTATTAAATTTGTCTTACCAATATAATGATATTACATTACTACCCATATAAATAAATATTAAATGACGATGTTGCCCATCCAGAATATACTATATAGTAGTATAGATATAGATATAGATAGATATATATATACATATATATATATATATAGTGGAGAGTTCAAATGAGAAAAAAATGTTTTATAAGAAGAAAAAGAACAAATTCTAACCAATAGGAAGCTTTCATTTAATAACCGTATTGAATTTTAAGTTATTTATTATTTTTTTGTAACCCCCTCTAAACTAGTTTAATAAATGAACCTCATAATTCATTTTAAATGTACTCTTCCAAATCAAATCTTATTAGATTGAAGGATAATTTCGTCATGTGTAGGATATATATAGGATGAATTTTTACAAGTGTATGATGAACATATGATAATCTCGATATGTGTAGGATAAACATATGATAATTTTGATATATGTAGGATGATTTTTTATTTGTGTAGGACAAATTTTGATAATGTGTAGGATAAAATGTTAATGACTAATTAATTAGATAGATAATAATTAATGCAAGATGAGTTAAACTATATTTAATATTTAACCATTTTGTAACTTCTTCTTTTTGTTCTCACATGAAGTTCTTCTCATTTGATCATCCCTATATATATATATATATATATATATATATATATATATATAGGCTTAGGATCCTGTACAAATGACATATTACGTGAGAAGTGTGAGAAGGACTAAGAATTGATATGTAGAAATCATGTTTTGGATTTAGGAATGATGTTTTAGGTTGTTTTAACTTGAAAAACACCAAACACAACAATCTAAAACACAATACAATGTATTATAGTCATTAAATTTAAAAAATAGCTAAAACACACTACTTAACGCTTAAAACACACTGCTTAATGTTCTTAGCATGGTGTTTTAAGTTTTAAGCCTAAAATACATTGTTTTCGGTTTTTAATTGTTATGTTTGGTGTTTTGATAGGCAAAACAATCCAAAACATCATGACTAAGTTCAAAAAATGATGCCTAAGTATCAATTTTTAATCCTTCTCACACTTCTCACAAAAAAATCACTTTGTACAGGATCCTGACCCTATATAGGCTTAGGATCCTGTACAAATGACATATTACGTGAGAAGTGTGAGAAGGACTAAGAATTGATATGTAGAAATCATGGTTTCTACATATCAATTCTTAGTCCTTCTCACACTTCTCACGTAATATGTCATTTGTACAGGATCCTAAGCCTATATAGGGTCAGGATCATGTACAAAGTGATTTTTTTTGTGAGAAGTGTGAGAAGGATTAAAAATTGATACTTAGGCATCATTTTTTGAACTTAGTAATGATGTTTTGGATTGTTTTGCCTATCAAAACACCAAACATAACAATTAAAAACCGAAAACAATGTATTTTAGGCTTAAAACTTAAAACACCATGCTAAGAACATTAAGCAGTGTGTTTTAAGCGTTAAGTAGTGTGTTTTAGCTGTTTTTTAAATTTAATGACTATAATACATTGTATTGTGTTTTAGATTGTTGTGTTTGGTGTTTTTCAAGTTAAAACAACCTAAAACATCATTCCTAAATCCAAAACATGATTTCTACATATCAATTCTTAGTCCTTCTCACACTTCTCACGTAATATGTCATTTGTACAGGATCCTAAGCCTATATATATATATATATATATGTAGGGAAAGGGTAAAACGATAATAAGGTTGTGTTAAAAGAACAATAGAAACCAATTACAGCCTTTGATCATTAATCATCCAACGGTTCTTATGAAGACACGTATGTTTTTTTTATCTTTTTCTATGCCTCATTATTTTATTTTATTTTATTACTAAGGGTATTAAAATATTAAAAAAAGCCAAGATGGTAAAGTCATAACTTATGTTTTATTTTATTTTATTTGTTTCTCTCATCATCACCATGTGTTTTTTTAACTTTATTATTTTTTAATTCATTTATTTTTTTAAAACAAAAATAAGACATTTTTCAAAAACATCTATGAATTCAAAAACTATCTGTGCACCCCCACTGTTTAGAAAACAAAATGTGTGATAATTATTTACACCAGTGTAAAAACCTCAAAGATATTTATAAATTTGAGTTTAATATTAAAAAGCAAAGGAAATAATCCATTTGTTAGTTGCATATGCACAAAATGAAATATCATCGATTGTATAAAAATTAAAATTACAACAGGGCAAACACAATTACATAAGTGTAAACACAATTACTTGCACCGAAATCATCATGTAAACAATAACCAGTTGTTTTTCGTTTTCTTGATCTCCATCATCACCTTTGAACACATAGCCAATTTTCAACCACAAAAAAAAAAAACCACAACTTTTACATCTTATTAAAAAAAATTATTTATTTTTTACAAAATTCTAGTTTACACCTATGAAAAATATTGTGCAAAAATTATAAAATATCTAAAATATATATGTAAAATATAATTTACACCTATGAAAATATTGTATAAAAATTACAATTACACAGGGGCAAACAATTTACATCAGTGAAAAAACAGTTTACACATATGAAAAACTATTGTGTGAAATTTACAATTACATCAGTGTAAAATAACCAAAGTCAGTTCTTGCATCAATCCAGATACATTATTAAAATTTAAGACATGAAAAAATAGAAAAAAAATCAAACACAACAAAGCAAATTCCCACAAATCAAACAAACAAAACACAAAAAAGCTTATAGTGTTCAATGATATTAAAAAAAAAAAAAAAAACATACCAGCAATCGTCTTGCATAACTCATCCCACCAATCAACAGAAGACCCACAAATCTAAACCTTTACTGTCCATTTTTCTTTTCTTTTTGCTACCTTAGATATGACCCATGAAGATGATGACACAGTTGAAATAAGACCCACAAATCAAAACCTTCACTATCCATTTTTCTTTTCTTTTTGCTACCTTAGATATGACCCATCAAGATGATGACACAGTTGAAATAACCCACAAAAGTTACAGTTTTGACATAACAAAAAAGATAACTTTAGTGAAGAAAACATTACACCCAATTAGAATACCTCCCCACATCGAAGAAGACCGCAAGTTAACGGTGAAGACCGCAAGTTAACGGTGAAGACCGCTGGTTAACGGTGTTCGTCACTGCCTCTGCCGGTTCTGTTCCTGTTTAAATATCAGGTTCTTCACACTCCTTTGACTTGTCGAGCTTAAACCCTAGATCCTCACATGTCAAACCCTCAAATTTCCACTGCGGGGTTTATACCACGAGGCGTGTGACATACCAGGATCCCATAGCCACAAGTCACATGAACGACTCTAAATGCCCAAACCATTTAGTTCGTTATTGAAAACAAGTTTAATAGATAATCAAATATTTCAATAGTTGCGGAAGCGAAATTTAAAGATAATAATTATCAAATAGTCTGCGTAAAATAACGCGTTCGAAATCGTAATAGATAATTAAACATTCGAAAATAGATAAGTATTCATATCCCCATGATGCTATATGATGCATGCCCTACTCGTGCTTCAAACTAGTGTCGTGCAAAAAGGTATAATATTCGTGTGTCAACATAAAGTTGGTGACTTCACAAAGTTATGTAAATGCGTAGGTCATCCAGACCAAGTTTTGACGAGTAAACGCTAATTCACATGCCAGGGGTAGCTTGCCCGCTCATGATAACTAAAACTGGTAATACCGAACTGCTAAACAACGAGATCCCACAATAGTGAGCAAAGTGCCTTGCATCATTGTATATCAACAATGATAATATGTTAAGTTATAGTTCACACCCATGCTCTCCAGCACAATGTGAGGTTTGTAAAACCTAATAGCGCTATCAACTAGTAACCCGCTTGCCCACCCGGCAATTCATTCGACATTTAGAAGGACTTCAATGATAGAGTTGGTTTAGTTCATCAAGGACATAGAGCATGAATTAGTACAAGCAGACTAACCTAGTGAATCATAGTACCCCAAGCCCGGGATGTGTAAAGTAGTCCCAAACCGGACTAAGAAAAAGCTTAGAAAGTTGTCTCATCCGGAGACGCATACTTTTGAGAAAAGAGTAGTGAAACTCACCTGATAGAGATGCTTGTGATCTAGTGAAGCCAAATTACGTAGCTATTATCGTCCGGACAGTACTTGTCCTATGATTATTGAGGATATGGTAAGTTATATGTTTTCTTTTAGTGTATTCGTGGGACTCTCATTATTGTGAACCGCGTTTCTAGATGTGAATCATATTTATGTATGGAAGCCTTTTAGTAGATCATGAAACGGACTATATGGGCCTCCATGTAGAGTCATGGGCCACATTCTGTCTCGTACTCTACTACGTATGGTTGTTTGATTTATAAAACGAGTGTTAAACATGCGTTTAGCTTTTGACAAGACCAAGCAAATGTTAATATGTGCTTTTAGTTGGACTAACATGTGTTAGTTATTGATAGCCGATTATAACACATGTCGTGGCCTCCAACATTGATCCTTTGAGGCATAAAATTGGTTGGTTTTTGGTATGTCAAGGTGTGTTTGTTTGCCGATTAAACATGAAAGAAAGGAGTTGTTTTGGTTCACAATAGGGGTAAATAGATAGTGTAGGTTAGGACTTACTTAAGTGTGACTTAAGAGAGTGGATGCTTGAAGTCTTGAGACCTCCCTTGGCTTGATGCTCGTGACCTCCTAAACTTGGTGTATGTTTTTTGGTTAGAGAGAGTGAGGGCCGAGAGATGTTTCAAGAGTAAGAGGAGTGGTGGTGTGAATGTTTAAGGCTTCCTTGGGTCTCCTTATATAGTGCATTAGATGGCAAGTTCTATACCTCCTTTGTTGTGCTCAATGCTTAGTACATCATACTAAATTAGTGAAATAAGTTGACTAATGCATTGTTGTTGTCTTGGAGCTCTTGGCTGATTCATATCCACCAAGGATCTTCTATTTTTGGCAAAGTGGCATGTGCAAGATATGTGTAAGAACTTTGGAATGTTCGTGAAAAGGTGTAAGTGTCTAAGTGTCTCCTAGTTGTTATGGATAGTGACTTGTGAACGAGTGTGTATGTGTGGCCGATTTGTGTCAAGGAAAGAAGCAACATAGGTCTAGCAATAGCATAGGGTGTCTTGGGTGTTTCTTTAAAGTGTAGTCACTATCAATGAATCACCATTGCTTCTTGTTGCCTCCTCATTGGCCGATTATTAAGACAAAGAATTGTCTTATGCTTGATGGTGATAGATCAATGGATCTTTTGTACATGCTTGGTACTTCAATTTCCAAGAGGATGCTTCCACATGTGGGTTATAGGTTTTGAAAAGGACATGAGGGGGTAGGGAATAGGCTTCGGCCGATTTAGGGAGTCCAAGAGACTTACTAGTTTGAGTAAATGCAACATAATAGAGTTGAATAGTGTCCTAAGTATAGGTGCTACTTTGGTATAAGCATGATCATTCCTTTGTCTCTTGTGGCTCCTAGTATTTCGGTCCATGCACAAGAAAACATTACACTTGTGGTAAGGTCATGAGTTGGTGTTGAATGTGCAAGGTACTTATGTTAGTGTAAGTGTGTGACATTCATCCATGGGGTTTGATAGAGAGAAGACAATCTAAGATATGTGAGCATGTATGTATGGCCGTATGTGAGTGGATATATATGTGTATATGTGTGTCCATACTTGGGAATTCTTTCGGTTTCTAGCAAGTATAATTGAGTAGGAATAAGGCTAGATGGTGATTAGTGTCAATAGCCTTAGTTTAGTTTCTAAAAGTCGAGTGTCCTTGTGGTAATGTATTCGTCTTAGATGTGGATAAAGATCAATTTACTTATTAGTTGTTTTGGCTCATTTGCGGATGAATAGTAGTCTAAGTTATCATGCTTGTTAGATTCGATGACGATATCAACATGTATCTGTGTCCCTTCTTGTTATGTTTGGATTTGCGAACATGTGTTAGTGAGGCATTATCATAGCTAGTAAACAGTAAGTAGGTTATCATGTGTCGTGTGATAACTAGGAATTAACATGTATTTTGTTTCATAGGTATCATATGTTCATTAAATGATAACCCATAGGTACATATACATCTCGTGTGTGTGTATACATGTGACTCACCTAGCTAACCTTAGCTAAGTAGAATGCAAGGAATCTAAGTGTAAGTAACTAGAGTTTAGTTACAGTAAGAACCTGAAATTGCGGGGTATCACATCACACACCTTTGACTTGATGATGACAAAATAATTTATGTAAACCCTAGATCCTCACATTCATTTAACTCGAAGATAACGAAGCTTCTGTTCTTGTTTAAATACCCGATTCCTCGTTCGAGCTTGAACCATCGGCCACCACCATACACCCGGTTCCTCGTCGAGCTTAAACCATCGGCCCTCCTCGATCGTCCCCTACAACCACCAGATCATCTCTTTCTCTTTTAGAGAGAGTTGCAGATAGAGAGAAGGGAGATAGAGAGGGATAGAGATATAAGATCTACATTCAAAAAATATAATATAGAGAGAGTGTGTGAGAATATTAAGAGAGAGAGAGAGAGAGAGAGAGAGAAATGTATTGGGATACACACCAAAAAGTCTGCCACATATTATTTTAATCTTTTTTATGTTTGGATTAATAATGAATAATGGTCAGTTATCATAAATACTATCCTATAATACAAACAAAACCATAACACATGAGATGATCCTATTGGTCCAAATGGGTTTTCAAGTTCTCTCAACTCAGCCTTGTTTTCAAAGGATCATAATCCTATATATATATATATATATATATATATATATATATATATATATATATATATATATATATATATATATAGGGGAGAGTTATCTTGAGAACGCTAAATATTGTGAGAACCGTGAGAACAAGTAGAAAAATCAATCAAAGTCAATTTTTTTTTTAACACAAACCTCATTATAATCAAAATACAACATTAATAAATGAATTTTCTTTCCAAATAATACATCTTTTCTTGCAAAAACACTTTCAAATTAACTTTTTACACATGTGTAAATGAAACAGTTTACACATATATAAACAGTAAATTTACACATGTGTAAAAACAATTTATTTTCGTATACGTTTGAATTTTTACGCGTAAATTGTGTTTTTGGGATTGTATTTTAGTAATAAAGATAAGTGTAAAAAGAAATTTTGAATTTGAATTGTTTTAGATGCCGTTCTCACGGTTCGCACGAAATATAGGTGTTCTCAAATTAACTTTCCCCTATATATATATATATATATATCTATACTATATTATAAAGAATATTAGAAGGGTAATATAGTAATTTTACACACTTTTCAACATTTACAAGTGTTTACAACTTCTTGTACATGCCTTTTAATTTCCTTAATCCAGGTATGAAGCGACATGGATCTTGAGTCGGATACTATTGACCCGTTTTCTACTCCTGGATCCAATATAATGTCTTTTTCTCTCTGCAAACGCTACTCATTTCATTCATCCGGCTTCTCATCCATTCTCTGCAAACCCTAATATTTTTTTACCCCAAAAACCTCATGCTGGTAACAATATTGTGAAGGAAAATGAAAATCCTAATCTGAATAACAACAACAAGATGGTCATCAGGATCGAATGGAACTGTATTCTAGGGCTCAAGCTCCTAATTTTTGCCTCCTCACTCATTACCTTTTCAATTCTTTGTGTACCGCATATTGAAATTTTCGACAAATTATAAAGGAATATTTGTGTATTTATCTGTAACATTATTTTGAGCTTTGTCTGTATTTATTGGTTTACACTTTCCGTTTATCAGATCTTAGAGAATATCAAGTAAATGCCATTTATGCAAACTTGGAACCAGTGAAATGCAGTGGATGGAAGCTAATGCCAAGAATGCAAAACAAATATATATTCTTTCAAAGAATAGGCTGATATACGTGTTGCTACAACGATTGAATAGGTGAGTTCCACCAGATCTGTTGAAATGAAAATTTCGCCGTTGATTCGCCGACAACTGGCACTTGGTCTCACGAGGTATGCAAAAATTAGGGAAAATTGTAGTTGCTTCATGATTAATTATATGTTTTTACTTGTATTTTGTAGTTGTTAAATGTTTGTTTTGAAAACTAATTCACAATGTTTTTTAATCAGAAAGAATATGAATTAGCAACGCAACAACTGAGTTATTAGTCAAGTTCATAGACCAATGACCGGGTAAGTATTAGATCTCTTTTTGAAAAAAAAAATAGGTTTTAGAAATGATTATTATTTATTTATAATAAAGGGGTGTGGCTACCAAAATTGTCAACAAGAACGGAGTTAACATGAGGTATTATTTTCACTACATACCCATCAAAAGTTTTGTATAAATTTACTATATATTTATATTGAAACCATGTGGTTTTGGAACATAAGCAATCAACATTTTTTTTTAAGATGAGAATGATCAATCTGTTCCTATGGTAATTATCTTTCTTTCCTGATTTCGTGCATATTTGATAGTTAATTACATCTCAGCCAAAGTTTGAACTAGAAGTAAAATACGAGGAGATTTACTTGCAGTTGTGATGATTTAATTTACATCACATTCAAAGCTTACACTCGAAGTAAAATACTTGAAATGGTGAATATTACTAAAAAAAATCTTGATTTTGGTCTTTTTTGTACATGATTCTTTTTTTGGGTGACAATTTTCGACATGACCCGAATATGACACATAAATAAAGAGGTTTTGGGTTGGAAAATCTAACCCGTTTTATAAACGGGTCGTGTTTGGGTTAACCAAAAACTCAAAATTGACAGTCGATTTGAAGGTACGTATTATTCAATTTGAATAGCCGCATAGCGTTTGCGGACAGAAAACCGATCTTGATGACATGGGCTGTTGGTAAATACGTTGCAAGTAGCTTCTAAAGACAAGATAATTTTGTTTAATGCATGATGTTGAAACACTTTGTTTCTTTATTATGTTTCTATAATTCTATACCAAACTCATTACATTAATTAAGATACCAATTTAGCAATTGTAAGTTGTGTTGCTTACACTAATTAGATTATTTGAAAACTTATCTAAAAGGAAAGGGTATAATGGGAATTATAGTTCTGCAATGTCATGACGGTGCTGTGAGGATTTGAAGAGATTTAAGTTTTGAACGGGATTAAGGTTTGCCTTAAAAGTTATTTGTTGTAAAGAGAGCCAGCAATTATTGGGTTTATTTGGGTTAGTTTTATCTCGATTGAGCCAATAGACAACTAAAGGTAAACGGGTCAAAAGTTGTCATGTCCTATTAATTTAACAACCTCCTACTTTTTATTCTCTATTTAGATATTATCATAATAATGCATTTTTTTTAACTCATAACACATGAATTCTCACAAAAACGATTGACCAAAAAGTGACATGTAATCATTGGGTCCATTAACCAGGTCCTTTCACCAGCTACTAAGTTTACGACTTTGAATTGTTTGCTGCAGGTTTGTTAACACCAAAGGAGTAACCGGTGAAGCCATACACTTCACATGTTTCTAGCGATCTGAATTCTATTGGTTCACTTGGAACCTGTAACAAAAAAAGTAAGTTGGTTTGAGTTATGTTGATCTATAATATAGTGAATTTGATGAATGGAACAACCCTCAAGCCATTTTTAGGCAACAATATATTCATACATTTTCAGTCCGTGTCAAATAGTCCGTTATGATTTGCAACACAAATTGTTGTCTCTTTTCTCTTGAAGAACTCAACTGTTTGAAGGTAAAAATAGATCAATGTCCTTTTTTATATGCATACCCTTTTTTGTAACTTTATAATTTGTTTATCTTTTTATGTTTCAAGTAATCTAATCTAAAATATTTTTCTTTCAGAACAGTGTTGAATTAAGTTCAAGGTATGATAGATGTTTGTATGCTGATCCGTATTCAAGAGTCACATAGATGTTGCATGTCCATGTTCAAGAGTCACATACATGTTTGTATGCTGATCCATATTATCTTGTCCTATATTCTATTGTGTACACTTTAATTTAATTTGCTATTTTGTATTATTTATTGTTTTATACTAGAGCAGTATCAAGAAAAGTCCCTTATTATTTACCTACATGCTTGAAAAAATTTAACATACTTAAGATATAAACTTAGAATGTGCAAATACAATATTATGGATAAGAGTTTAACTCTAATTTTGCATTCTGAGATAAGATAGTATTTTAATCAAATTATATTCGTTTTGTTAGCTGGCGTCAAAGGTTGTAAACTGGTTCAAATGACCGTGAATTGTGTGCACACTTTGCTTCTTGTCGTATATAATTATGTGAAGTAGTAAATTATACAATTAATAATGTTTATGATATACATGGTTAAGGGGTTAGGGGAATCAAGGAACCATAGTCAAGAATCATAAGGTTTCATCTTTACCCTAAAAAAAGTACACCCATTTTGTTGAGCTCAGACTGCAAAAAGAGAACCATACTGCACCAATTCTATTTTGGTGAAATTTGACATACCTACTTCCTATCTCTTTTTTTGAATCGTCATTGTTTTAGAGAAATTTGTTCCTTTCTCTGTTTTGGTAAAACGTAGGGTCAAACAAGAATCAAAACCCCTACTTCCTTTTTGAATCATCAAGGTCTTCAAATCCCTGCACACCTTCTCCCTCTCACTTTTTAGAGACCAATTTATGAATTGTGACTAATGCAAAGCAATTTTCATCTTCTCAATGTTTCTAATTCTATATACTAATTGAATGCCAACAATTATGGGTAACTGTTTTTTTCAAAAGTTTATTTTTGTTAATAAAACCAAAAATACATATAAATTTATTATCATCAAGACACAAATACATTACATGTACCAATCTTAGTATAATTTAAAAAATATGATTTGAGATATAAGAATACTTGATACATAAAAGCATTAAAAGATTCAAAACTATTTATAAAATTTACCGTATGTAAAAAGTGGTAATGTTTTGTATATTTGAAGTGTATTAAGATTATGAGTTTTCATGTCCAATAGTATGTCTCAAGGGGTCACATAAGATTTTAACGGGATGTGTTCTCACAAGTCAAACCCAGCAAGAATAAAAAATTTACACGAATCTCTAACGTAGCGACACGAATCCTAGAATTTTGTGATACTTATGAACCCAAACACCATGTATGTATCCAAGTAGACACGAACACGATCCGTATAACTGTTTTGTTAATGTTTTTCATGGTAGTGCTTCAGAATTATAAATTTGTTTTTGTTTTTCATGTTAATACATCAAAATTATAAATTCTTTGTTAGTGACGGTAATTAAGTTATAAACTTAGTCTTTGTTTATAACCATTATAACCATATTTTTTAAATAAAAATTAATAACATAATTGAACTGGGTACCCAAGTTGGGCTATTTTAGTATGTTAAAAGCACCTTGTAGTGGATATGCGGATTTCTATTTATAAATTCCTATGTTTATTTTAATATTTTTTACCCGTGTGTTTGTTATTATTTAAATGATATATGAAAAGCATATATAGACCACACTGATTCTACTTTCCGAATAAGAAACTAATAGACGAAAAATGCAATATAACAGAAAATAAAAACTGAGTTGTAATTTGTTGCTGCCGCCGCATCGCGCGGGTCGCCTACTAGTATATATATATATATATATATATATATATATATATATATATATATATATATATATAGGGTCAAGATCCTGTATAAAGTGTGTTTTGTTTGAGAAGGATGAGAAGGTGTTTTGGCCATTAGATCATTTTAATCTATGGTGTGGATTAATTAAGTGGCATTTTGGTAATTAGTGTTATGTTATTAATAATAAATTAGATGGCTGAGGGGTATTAAGGTAAAATCGTCACCCACATTTAATTGAGAGACCTTAAAAGATGGAAACATATCCATCATCCTTCAATCTCAATCTCATTTCTCTCCCCCCCTCGTTCTCTCTCTCTTCTCTTCTCACCACCATCATCTTCCAATCTCAAAAAAAAAAAAAAACCGTGCAATTAATTATTGACCCCTGTGGATAATCCCTACAAAATGGTTGTGTTGGATTTTGTGCAGAACAAACAACGGAGAAAAAAGCGGGAATTACATTAAGATTATTATATCTTTTTTAACTAGACTATCAGCAGCTATTGTTTTTTAGTGTGTTGGAACATTGGTATCTTTATTATGGTGTTTTGTTCTAAATATTTTATGTTTTATATTCTTGTGTTATTTCAACATGTTTCAACATAAAACACCCAACACATGTGTTCTAAATATTAGTGTGTTTTATCTTCATTGGTGTGTTTCATGATGGATTATTTTTTACATTCATAATAGTGTGTTATATTTTCATGATGGTTATTGTATTACAACGTGGTGTTTGATATTCATATTTATCTCCCTTTACCTTGTATAAAGAATAACTAAAAATCTACCTTAAACATAAAACACCACACGTTGATTGTTAAAACACTATGACGATAGTAATGACGATAATGATGGTGACCAGAATCGCTCTCTCTCTTTTTCTCCTCTATCTCCCTTTACCTATTTTTATGCTCTCTCTCACCGCTCTTACCAAAATTATAATTTTAATCATTATTTAATAGTATGTAAGAATTATTAAAATAACTAAACACCTTGTGCCACATGTCACTCCCATATTAGTTCTTACACTTCTCACAAAAAATTGGATTTGTACAAGAACCTAATATATAGGGTGAGGATCCTGTACAAAGTGTGTTTTTTGTGAGAAGTGTAAGAAGTGTTTTGGACCCTTGGATCTCTAGATGGGTGGTTGAGATTAATTGATGACAAAAATGTAATAAATGCTATAAATTTAATTAATTGATTAGACCTAGTGGGGTATTATAGTAATTGTACATGTTTTAAAGATCTTCAATCATTTAATATTTCTTATAATTTCAGAAAAAGCTAGAAAAGAAGACCATAAATAAGTTTTGTGTAAATGCAATTAAAAACGGATCCATACTAAATCAACAAACTTGAATCTCACAAATTACAAATCATACTTATTATCCCCATCTTCAACTCCTAAACCATACAAAACACTCGCATACCCGTTGTCGTTTTTGTTTATGTTCCCGTTAGGTTTGGTCAGCGGTTGGCGTCTATTTCAGTGGAGGTTTTGAAAACATGGCTTTGTTCCTCATCACCATTTCCATTCCTTATGGCAGTTGCATTCTATCATCTCTGTTTCTGTAGCTTGACGGAAGTCCGGGTGTGATCGCCTATGGAGGCTTTGATCATGGCAAGGAGGCTGAAATTTCTAGCACTAGGGAGAAGTTTGTAGGGTTTTTTTTTTTATGTTTAAATGGTATATTTGTCTTTTTGTTAAATGAGAGGGAGATATGTAATTTAAATTTTGACTAGGGTAAATATGTAATTAGAATTTTAAATAAGAGGGTGTATGTAATAATTCCAAAAAACAAATACCCACTAAGTGATAAGGTGGATGCTAAGGTGATTGTATGCAAACAAGGACGGGTTATGCTTATTGAAGGAGAAATAATGGTTTTCTGATGTTGGTTGGTTTAAAATCTAACATGTCATGCTGAGTTTTTACGGTTTGTAAACAAAAAGGATAAAACCACTCAAGATGCTCTAAGAATCACAAACAGAAATTAAAATATCTTAATAATGAGAGAAGATTTTTTTTTGCTCGGTAAAGTACTTTCATTTAACAACCAAAATATACATTATATTATATAAAGTAAGACACTAACACAATGTAAAACGCCCCTAAAAACCACATGTATAATAACGAGACAAGATGTAATTTTCAATATTTCCTGTATACCACTGTAACATATTAAATGATTAGTACAACGTACAACCATTATTTATTTTTATACTAAATATTTTAGTTTTTACATTTACAAAATTTATTTTGGATACTTATAAAAATGAAGTTTCTATAAACTACTTATTTAATTGGTATTGTAACGTTTTTTTATGAATAATATATTATTTTTTAATCAAATTATCCTTAGTAATACATTTCTGTGCGTAACTAAAAAAAACTCTCCAATATATAAACCGAAAAACGTACTAAGATTTTAGTAAACAATAAGCTAAATAAAAGAAAACATAATTATCCTATATATTGATTTATGGATGCTCATGAATAGTTCTTTTTTTTATTGATTATAGTAGTATTTATAATGCATGTTATGAATATGCTAACAAAATTGTTTCTAGACCAATTGGTTCACCTGTTGTTATATTGTTTGAGGTGTTTGGGTTCGAGACTTGGCTCTGTATGTTGATAATTATTTTGTTTGTTAGTAAAAACTAAAAAGGTCTTTAGAAACATAAAACGTGTATTGTTTTTTTTAGTGGTTTATTTTGATGCTTTATTATATTGAACAGACTATCAAATAATTGAAGACATATAATAATATCAATATTAACAATTGAAGTAAAAGGCTTTTACAACACTATCACTATAAATTGAATAAAGAGCCTTATGATTTTAGTGAAGGTGCTCTTCCTCCTAAGAAAAGATTACATGCTTTTCACATAAATTTTGCTACATATCATGAAGTCGTTGGATGCGTTCGTGATGACTTGGTATATCGTGCAAACTATTTTGTTGAAGCTTAAGTGTATGGTTTGTTGTACTTAGAAAATGTTATACCGTTGTACGGTTTTACCATGTTTTCTTTAACGGTCTAGACGATCATCTCCATGAAGTCATGTTATAGTTGTGCAACACGCGACCATGAATAACACTTCGAATGTAGACACTTTGTGTTTTGGGGATATATGCAAGCGATTTCGATTTAAATGTTTGTTTACCATACCATTAACGAGAGCATGAAAACCTATCGCACAGCGCTATGTGGGCCCGTTTGGCCGCATTGGTAGTTTTGTAACTTTCATACATTCCCAGTAACTTAAGCATGCCTTTAAATTTTTGATCTATTATTTTATGAAATACGATAACAATCAAACGGCGTTTTACATACCTTGAATCGCCGCCGCAACGCGAGGCTAAGAAACACACTAGTTACATTAAAAGTCGGATAAAACAGAAATTAATCAATTATATATAACTTTAGAAAATATTATATCTATAGAATATTAAACTTATATTTACACATATAATTCAACTAGTTTATACCCCGAGAGCGTCCGGGGTTGACAAATATAATATGACGTGATAAAATGTGAGTCGAAAAAGCTTAATTTAATAAAACCAGGGAATGAATTTGCGACCACACCTCCTAAAACATATATTCTGAGAGGTCTTGGCTGACCTCTTCGTTTGCTAAAGTTTCACATTTGTTGAAGAATCATTCCGTAAAGTTGACTATTGATTAAAATTCTGTAAGAATAACATCAAATCATATTCAATCCCAAAGTTAAGGGTGAGAACTGACCATTTTTGCTCTTTTTGTGCAGCAATGTTTATTAGTGATCAGGTTTTTAAAACCATAAATAATTACAAATTTACTCGAACCAAAATTTTAATATAAAATATAATTTGTCATTCGACCTTTACACCCTTTTCAAGCTCTCCCAACATATATCATATTCAATACGAACCTGAATGACAACAACCCCTCAAATTATTCAATACGAACGTGAATAACAGTAACACCCCTACAAATTTAGCAATTCTCTCACTAAGGCGTTTGGTTCTCATAGTCATGCTCAACTGCCTGTTAGAAGAACATACACACTGATGATTAATAGAAATTAATTCCAAATGAATAAAAAACCAAGTTGAATTCTCAAGTTTTAACCTCCATAAATAATACATAGTTGCTTAAGAGCTTCTATCATTAACTATTATAGTGCAATTTTTGGCAAGAACCACCTTACCATTTGACCCTTCACGAATAATTTTTTTTTGAACGGCCAAACAAACTTTATTAATGAAACAAGCTAGCAAGGAACTAGCAAGAAACAATCTGGGAAACAACCCAACGAAAGAAACAAATAACCGGAAAAAAATAACAAAACCGTCCAAAATACTATCTCATTCTACTCGCATCAAATCTACCCCAAGAGTCCCACGACATATTCGCCATTTTTGCGCGATTAGTAATCCACAAGAAGCTCATCGTCTTTATCTCATCCATCATCTTCCGAAGCGATACTTGTTTTTTATTAAAGATCAGGTCATTCCGTGCCCGCCATATGCTCCAAAAGGTTGTCAAAATAACCGCATAAAACACTTTTCTATCCCGATCACCTTGTTTTGCTGTCAAATGATAGGATAAAATATCCTTCACATGGAAGGCCAAAAACCTTGGAGCATTACACCATACAAAGACGAGTTGCCAAATTTCAAGAAAAACCGGACAACCTGTGAAAAGGTGTTCCACCGATTCCACACAAAGATCACAGACCTTGCACACCTGTGACTCCACCTGAATATTGCGCCGAACCAAAACGTCCATTGTAGGAAGCGGAGTAAGGTAGGCACGCCATGCCACAACCCCGACTTTTTTTGGAACCCAACTACTCCACTAAAAAGATGAAACCGGAAAAACATTACCTGCCTCAAAAACCCACTTCTTTACTGCTTTAACTGAAAAAATAGAATCATCGCCTGCTAACCAGGTCTAAGAGTCCGGGCCTGATCCTAAAGACACGCTAGATAGCAACAGAACCAACTCGCTATGCTGCTGCAGTTCTGCAGTTGCGAGCAGGGGTCGCTTCCAGACCTAGTTCAACCTATTTTGCTCCTGAGGAGAACCAGTAATCCGATCAGCGACGGAGCATGTTTTCTTCTTTTCCAGCTCAAAAAGTAAAGGGAACTTCAAGAACAAAGGCGCATCCGCAATCCAATAGTCATACCAAAACAAAACAGTCAGCCCATTGCCAATCTTTCCTTTCACAAACTGAATAGGACCATTGCTATAGCGCTCTAAAACTCCCGGAATAGCTGCTATTTGTTTCCACGTGCCACCAAGCGACACTTTGGCCGGGATATAAGTCCAACCTCTAGCATTACTATGAATTGACCATATAACCTTTCACCAAAGGGAACCTTGGTCCACTTTAAAACGCCACCACCATTTAGTCAAGAGGCTCACATTAGCGTCTCTAAGCCCCACAACATTGAAGGTTTACATACCTCAAATCCATATTTCTTCCAAAAGTGCATTGTGTTGGGTTATATTGAGACCACGGTTACCATCTTCCAAAAGTGCATTGTGTTGGGTTATATTGAGACCACGGTTACCAGATCATAGACTTTTGATAGCCAGTTGTATAGTTTGATAGTTGAAGGGCTTAGTATGTAATTAACACAAATTTTAGTAAGAAAACCCTAGGCTGCGCACTTGTGACATGGGCCCTGCGCACTTGTGTTAAGTGTGCAGGCCCATGATCCTGCCTATATAAGCTAAGTGTGTGCACAGCTCTAGGGTTAGGGTTTTTGGTTAATCTTTGTAGCACACGTGAATAGGTGCGTACTTGTCTGTGTATTCCAAGGTTATTCATCATCAAATCAGTAATGGAATCATCATGTTATTCATTGTGTGTGTCGGTTTTATTCATGTTCATCTAGTTTCTTTTATTGTAGAAGATTAATCACTTAAAACACCTAATCCATAGGTGTTTCTAAGTGATAACAATCTCTTGCACTTAACAAGATCTAGTATTTGGGACTTACAATTTCAAATCAGAGCCTCTGTGCTCTAGATTGTATCTATTTTAAGATACCAAAACCCTCATCTTGTTAGTTTTTATTATCAAGATTATTTTCTTTATAAACTTTTAAATTTAGGTGTTTTTCTTATATTTTGGCTTCAAATTTCGTGAAAATTGTGTTTCTGAAGGTTAATAGTATGTCATTTTAGGTAGAAATTCAATCCAAGCACTTCAGAATGAAATGAAAATGTTTTGGAAAGAATTCAGCTGAGTTTTTGTGTTTTTCACAGCCTGTTTTGCGCACTTATTTCATACATTCTGCGCACTTATTTCATATGTTGAGCACTTGTTTCTTGGTTTGAGTACTTAGCTCATATACTGCATACTTGTGATTGTTGAGTACTTAAATCACTGGTTTTAGTACGCAAACAAGTGTGTGCGTACTTAGTGATGTTAATCGTCTTGAGCACTTAATTAGGGTTTCTGCGCACTTAAACAGAAATCCTTGTTTTGTGCGTACTTGTTGAGAAGTTTAGTGTTGAGTACTTGGCTAGGGTTTCTGCGTACTTAAATCTTAAACGAGAGTTTAAGTGTCTGCGTACTTCATTTAGTGCGCAGACTGATCAGTCAAGACTGAGCACTTACCATGCCCAAGTGTTGACTTATCTGCGCACATATTAAGAAACACAGCTACACGTGTACTTCCGGACTGCGTACTTATCAAAAGACTACATCTTGACAAGGTTGTTTACATTCTTACAGGCTGCTGCGAACTTAGCTGCCTACTTAAGGACTGGACAAACTTTTCTGGACTGTTAACTAAAATCTGATAAACAAAACTTTTAAAATTCACTTAAATCATGGCTGGTAACGATAACCACTCAACAGTAAATCCTATCACTCAACAAGAACTTGAAACCGGAACCACAACTAGAGTTCCTAAGTTAAAAGGTGTTGAAGACTATGGAACTTGGAAGAACAGAATGAGATCATTCTTTTATGTCACGGACTTCACCCAATGGAATTCTATCCAGTTGGGCCCACACATTCCAATGAGAACCACTGCCACAGGAGAAGAGTTTAACCCTGATCCAACCACTTAAACTGATGTCGATAAACAGCTACTCCAGAGAGATCATAAGGCTTATGATGCCCTTACCATGGCCTTATCAAACGATGTTTACAACATGTTTGAGGAGTATGGCACTGCGCACGATCTGTGGTTTGCGTTAAATGAGTACTATGAAGGGAATTAAGAGATGCGCCAGTATAAGCAAGACATGGTGCAGAAAGAATATGACATGTTCTGTAGCATTCGTGGGGAAAGCTTGAGCTCACATATCGAAAGGTTCATGAGTAGGTTGACCAAGATGAAGAAGGCGGGAATTCCTGTGAACAACAGAAATTCAATCAAGAAGCTGCTAGACTCCCTGCCAAAAGAATGGAGCATCCAGTGTATGTTGATCAGGAAAGAATATCTAGACGCCCAGTCTACCTTGGCTGACCTTATCAACTCCCTAAAGTCGTTTGAGATGGACATCACGAAGAGAGAGATGAACCAGACCAATCCGAAGGTCGTACCCAGCACTGCAATGAAAAATTTGGCATTAATGACCCCAGTGGGTAACATGGGTTCAAGCTCGTCTCATGTGTATGTTGATGGAATGGGTGGTGGTAGCTCTAGTTCAGGAAAGACCGTTCCATACTCCGACCCAGTGGCAAGGACTCTCAACCCACAACAAACAAAGCTTGCTAATGAACATGTTGAACTCTTCAACACTTTCATGACCAGCTTTGAAGCATTGAAGACAGGTGACCTGAAGAATGATATGATGAGTCCGGAAGATATGTATCAAGTGGATCCAGATGATATGGAGGCGATGGACCTAAAATGGCAAATGGCCATGATTACTCTAAGGGTGAAGAGGTTTCAGGACAGAACAGGTCGAAGGGTTGGAATGGGAAAGGCTGGCTTTGATAAGTCAAACATCAGGTGCTACAATTGCAAAACTCTCGGACACTTCAAGTATGAATGTCCAACATTGAATCAAGCTGAAATTAAACCGGCAAAGAGGATGGTGGCAATCACGGATGGAAGCGAAGCCAATCAGCAGAAGGCACTGGTGGTTCAAGATTTTGACTGGGGAGAGGAAGTTGCCGTGGCTGAGGCTGAAGTGAACAAGGCACTGATGGCAAAGATCTTCACAAAATCAACACTTGGTCTGAGCTCTTTGGAAGGGTCATCAGCGGAGATGCCAAAAGGAGAAAGGATGGAGAATGCTGGTCTAAAAGGTGTGCTGAATGAGGACAAGGGAAAGGAGGTTGCTACCGAGGAAGCTTTAGTTGCTGAGAAGACTTCCACAAGCAAAGCTGATCAACAACCGCAGAGCGTGCAGAAGAAAGTTGAGGAGAGAGATCTGAATAAGTTACAGAAATGGTTGATCGCACTGATGAGATATCTATGGCATGTTGATAGCGGGGCTTCTAGACACATGACTGGTCTAAAAGAATTTCTCAAGAACTACAGATTTATTGATGGAGAGTTCGTTGCCTTCGCCGGAAATGAAAAGGGCGGAAAGATTGTAGGAATAGGAGATGTGGTCTCTGACGCACTGACGTTAGAAGATGTGAACTATGTTCTAGAATTGTTCTACAACCTGTTGAGCGTGTCACAAGTCTGCGACAAAGGAATATCTGTGTTATTCAATGACATGGAGTGCATCTTTCTGAAACCTGGATTCATTCCGCCCACCAATATGATCATGCTAAAAGCTCCTAGACAAAATAACACATATGTGATAAATATGAGAGATGCTTACTTTCTAAAGCATCCGAGTCAGAGTCACTGTTATGGCACAGGCGATTAGGACATGTTAACTTCAAAAACATTAACAAGCTTTCAAAACTAAATCTTGTCAGAGGTCTTCCTTCCAAGGAATTCCCTTTTTCTGAAAAATGTTTAGCATGTGCCAAAGGAAAACAACACAAGAAATCGCACAAGTCCAAAACAGTGAACTCTATAGACTCACCTCTTCAATTATTGCATATGGATCTTTTCGGTCCTATCAGTGTTAAAAGTTTAGCTAAATGTTGGGTCTGCTGACCTGGAGAAGAACAGATGATTGGAAAGCCAAAATATGCTATCTATTTGATCCTTGAATAAACAGTCTTTACAACTTACTTCTCCCAAAAGACTGCTGACCCTAACTACTGTTCTATCCAAACAACTGCTCAACAACTGCTAATACAAAGAACTGCTAAGGAAACAACTGATGAAGAACAACTGCTGACCAAAGGTCTGATGAAGAGCAACAGCAGATACAAGTACTGAAGACCAAAGCACTGCTGGAGGCAACATCACTTAGGCTCCAGCAGTGGATACAAGACCATCAGAGTTTATCTTTAACAGCTGTTTACTATCAGTGCTTTCAATGTAACAGTAGTTTGTATAGCAGATGTTTAAGTTTGTTATTCTGTTAGAGGTCACTGTCTTAGGTGACGTCAGCCTAGGTCATCAGTGGTTTGAGTCAGTCTATAAATAGAACAGTGCATGTACTGTTCTATTGCATCACACACAAAACATTCTCTCTGACAAACAACTGTGTGATCAGGCTGAGGGGGAGTAACTTGTACGATTGTAATCTTTGAATTAATGAAAGCATTCGATCGAAAAACATTTACTCTCTTGTTTTGATTTACAGTTTATTATTCCGCTGCACCTTCACTCTACTTTCATTCCATTATTATCATTATTTAGTTAAACAATCAAAACAAACAAACTCAGATCCTAAAAATTGGTATCAGAGCTTGGTCAATTAAATTCGATCTAACAAATCAATTTAATAATCAGCTCACAAAAATTGATATCGTTTGTCAGTTTGATTGAAAACAGAGTAATAGTTTAATTTCGATTCAACCGTTGTTAAACAGACTTTGTTTTTTGAAAAATCAGAGAATGGCTTCTATCAATCACGATCCACATAACACTGGCACGAACAACAAGCCACCGATGCTTGTCAGATCTGAATACAATATCTGGCAACGTCGGATGAGCCATGTTCTAGCTCAACAAAACACTAGGTGTTGGAAGTCGGTTATCTTCGGACCACATGTTCCGACTGTGCCGAGTACTGAAGATCCCAAAGTGTTTGAGCCAAAGAAACTTGAAAACTACTCCGACCAGGATTTTCAGAAAATTGAGCTAGATGCTAAGGCCTTCAGTATTGTGGCCATGGCTCTACCCAATGATATATATGCTGGGTTGTTACACTGTAACAGTGCAAAGGAGTTGTGGGATGCACTGAAAGAGCAGTTTGGTGGGACAGAAGAGGTTATTGAAAACAACCGTGAAATACTTAACCAACAATATGAAACATTCAGTCATGTCAAAGGAGAGTCATTAACTCAACAGTTTGAGAGATTTAACTGCTTAATTAGTGAACTAAAATTGGTTGGTCTTACTTACCCTCATTCAACTTTGAACCATAGGTTTTTAAGATCACTACCAGACAAATGGGACACTATTGCAATTGTTATGAGAAACTCAATAGGATTTAAAGACCTATCACTGACCCAGCTTCATGGTAAGCTCTTGACCTATGAAAGAGAGCTTAACCAGAAAAAGAAGCTCCAGGATTCTGGAAAAGTGTCTGATGACTATGTGTTTGGGAATACAGCACTTTTGGGTCATGATGAGGTGCCTGGAAACACAAAGGATCAGAGTTATGATCATTTTATTGACATAACTTCAGGTTTTAACTCAGGTTTTAACTCTGATTCTTATTCACCTAACTATGCTTTCACAGCAAGTGGTGGTGATATACAGGCATCTGATAACATATCCTTTGAGTATGATGACCTGAAATACTTTGACCCTGATGATTTGGAAGAAATGGACATTATGCACCAATTGGCCCTTCTCAGTGTAAGAACTAATAATTTTTACAAGAAAACAGGGAGAAGGTTTCCAGGGTTGACTGGCAGATCTAAGGTGGGGTTGGATAAATCAAAGATCAAGTGTTATAAATGTCATAGGTTTGGTCATTTTGCTAGGGAATGTAGGGGTCAACATGGTACACCTATGATAACCTATCCAAATCAAAGACCACAGACCAACACTTATCAGAATTCCTATAATACCCCTGGACCAAATGTGCAAAACACTGCTCATTTTGCACAGTCCTCAAACACTGTTCCTGTCCAGTATGTCCAAACCACTGTTCCTCAGATCCATTATATGCAAACACCTGTTGCTCCACCACCTGTTCAAACGACTGCTGCTCCATCCTCTGCTCCTGCAGAGACCAATCAACAGAGCTTCTTTACACAAGGCTTTGTTGATTGGAGCAGTCTACCTGATGAGCTAACAGATGAGAATTTTGCACTGGTTGCCAAAGCTGAAAATGAACCAGAAAACTTTTGTTTCATGGCTATGGTTGATGAGATTGAATCTGAGGAAGTGGTAAATGAATCTGATGTTGTGACTGATGATATTGTTAGTGAAGTTGTTGTAGGTGAGAAACCTGAAGAAGAGGTTGTGAATCTCTCAGATCCCTGGAGTGCATCTGATGAATGTGAGTGCAAGTGTGATTGTGCATTGATGGCTGCTGCTAAGGTATCTCCTCAAATTCTTAAAGAGTTGTGTTCTGACAAATGTGTGGTAGCTTTTGCTAACATTAAAGAGGTGAATGAAAACCTTAGAAAGAAAATTTTGGATGATGAAGTTAAATTTGAAAAACTCACAAAAGATTTGAAAACAAGTTTAACTGCAAAAGAATCTGAAATTAGCAGTCTAAAACATGAAGCAACTATTACCAAAGACCAGCTCCAAACTATGATAACAAAATATCAAAGTTGTAAAAGTGAGCTTGAGTCCACCCAAGTTGAATGTAAAAAATGGGTGGAATCATGTAGAGGTTTTGAGATGCTACTCAACAAACAAACCAAAAGTCATGTGAAGTTTGGCTTTGGTTTTGCAACCACTGCTTCAGCTTTTGAAAACACTGACACAAAGGATCAAAAGTCTGTTGAGATAGTACCAACAAACCTGCAGGGTCAAGAGATTAAAATCACTGAACCAAATGGTAAGAAAATTGTTCTTGAAAAACCAGAAGGTTCCTCATCTTTTGCTGAACTTGAAAAGTATGAATTTAAACCTACCTGGTCTGATGAGTGTGATACTCTTGAGAATTATAAACCTGTTGATTTTAAGACTCCTAAGGGAAAAACAGCTCCTCAGGCAAGGGTCATTCCCTTGGCAAAAGTCATTCCCCTGAAAGATTCTTCAGCAGATGCTCAAACATCTGCTGAAAAGAAGCCTGAAAAGGGGAAGAAGAAAGAAAAGACTGTTAACTTGTTTTGTGATTTCTGTGAAAAGAAGAATCATGTCACCAAAAACTGTTTTCTTCTAAAAGCATATGATATCAACAAAGGAACAAGTGAATGTGATTCAAAAGCCACATGCTCAATATGTGGGAAAAAGAATCATAAGACTAAAGAGTGCTTGTATCTTAAAAATTTTGATGTAAAAATACAAGAATACAAAGCAAAAACTCTTGCAAACCCTGTGGTTAGTACTCCAAAAGGAAAGCCCAAACAGACCTTCACACCTGTCCAAACATCTGTTACAAAAGGGCTTGAAACATCTGCTTCTAGAGATGTCCAAGTAACAGATGCTCCACCCACCAGCAAATACCCAAGAGGTTATGGTCAACCTCCATGTCACAGTCTGCCACATGTTTATGAGGAGCCAAAAAGACCCTCTAAACCAAGAGTGAACAGAAATCCATATGGGTATTATCATCTGTCAGGAAGTGATCAAACAACTGCTGCCCCAAGTGCTGACATACAAGCACTGGCAAATGGTCAGCAGCAGTTGTTGACCTTAATTCAAAAATTGGTCCAAACCACTGATCACCTTCCAAAACTTGAGTCTGAAAGGTCTGAGGATCCATCCAAAGCCAATTTGGCTTTGGACACTCACCAAAACTAATCATTTACTGATGTGCAGGGAGCTTCTGCTTGTTTAGATAGTCTTTGGTATGTAGATAGTGGAGGTTCCAGGCACATGACAGGATGTAGAGCCCTACTTCTGGACTTCTTGGCTCATGGAGGGGGTGATATATCCTTTGGTAATGATTCTAAAGGTAAGGTGTTGGGTTCAGGGACTGTACAGGCAGGAAAACTCAAGTTTGAAAATGTCAATCTTATTGATAATCTCAAGTTTAATCTTCTGAGTGTTTCACAAATGAGTGACAAAGGTTATGGCTCATTTTTCACAAAGAAAACTTGTAAGATTATTGGGCCAGAAGTGGTGAAAAAGATTGATACCATTATTGCTGAGAGCAAAGCACAGCTTGTTGCTCATAGAAGTGGCAATGTGTATGTTGTTGATATGTTAAAGGATAATCCTATGGCAAATGTCTGTCTGTTTTCTGCTGCCTCCACTAAGGAGACAGAATTGTGGCATAGGAGACTGGGTCATACCAACCTTAATACTATCAACACACTCTCAAAACAAAGCCTTGTCAGAGGTCTTCCATCAAAAGAATTTAAATGTGATGAGCATTGTGTTTCTTGCTTAAAAGGGAAACAACATAAAAGCTCTTACAAATCCATTGATGAGTCCAAAACTAGTCAGTGCTTACAACTGTTGCATATGGACTTGTTTGGCCCTGTTAAAATCATGAGTCTAAGAAGAAAAAGATTTTGTCTTGTCATAGTTGATGATTTTTCTAGGTTTACATGGACTTACTTTTTACATTCTAAAGATGAGACTGCAGGTATATTGAAGGACTTTGTCACCAAGGTTGAAAAGCAGTATGACTTGCCAGTAAAAGTCTTCAGGAGTGACAATGGAACAGAGTTTAAAAATAAGGAGTTAGATGACTTCTGTGTGTCAAAAGGGATTGTGAGGCAGTTCAGCATCCCAAGAACACCAGAACAAAATGGGGTAGTTGAGAGGAAAAATAGAACTCTTATAGAAGCTGCAAGAACCATGCTAGCAGATTCTGGTTTGCCACTGTCCTTTTGGGCAGAAGCTGTAAACACTGCTTGCTATGTTCAAAACAGAGTTTTGATCAACCCCAGACATCAAAAAACTGCTTATGAAATTTTGTTCAAAATCAAACCATTAATCTCATTCTTCAAAATCTTTGGCTGCCCATGCTTCATTTTAAATCTTAAAGATTCAATTTCAAAATTTGCAGCCAAAGTAGACTGTGGTTATTTTCTGGGATATTCTTCTACTGCTAAGGCCTACAAAGTGTTTAACACAAGGACTAAGACTATAGAAGAAACCTTGAATGTTAAGTTCAATGAACTTTCATCTCTGAAAATCCCTGCAAACCCTGCTGAATTATTTGATTTAGATAAATTCAAATTTGAAGATATCACTGTTAAAACTAACAATGCAGGTATTCCACAGTCTCCACAGCAAGATTACAGAACAGATGTTGTGATTCCCAGTCACTACAAAGTCTATTCTGCATCAGAGAATGCAGCTGTTCAAAACAATTGTCTAAACTCTGCCACAGCTGTGTCAACCACTGTTGGCCAGTCCTATCCTCAAACCTCTGTTTCACCCCTCACTACCACTGTCCTATCATCTGTTGACAAAAGTCAATCATCTGTTGACAAAAGTCAGACAAGTTTCACACCACTTGGACCCATACCTCCATTACCATTCCAAACATCTGTTGGCTCTACAGAAATACCAACAGATGTTACACCAACAGAGTCACCAAACCTCTGTCCATCACCCCAAAATGCCATTGTTCCATATCAAGGAGATCTTATTTACTTAAGAGCTCATCCACCAGACCAGATCATTGGCAACATCAGAGAGGGAGTGCTCACAAGAAGCCAATCCTCAAATATCTGTCTTTTTGCAGGTTTCTTATCCCTCACACAACCTGTCAAGTACCAAGAGGCACTGAAAGACAACAGTTGGGTAGAAGCCATGCAAGAAGAACTCCTTCAGTTCAAAAGACAACAAGTATGGGAGCTTGTACCACTTCCTAAGGATGTTTGTCCTATAGGAACAAAGTGGGTCTTCAAAAACAAGACTGATGAAAGGGGTATTGTTGTCAAGAATAAAGCCAGGCTTGTGGTTCAAGGCTTCAGACAAGAAGAAGGAATAGATTATGATGAGACCTTTGCTCCTGTAGCTAGACTAGAGGCCATCAGACTCTTTTTAGCCTTTGCTGTCAACCACAATATAAAGGTGTATCAGATGGACATCAAATGTGCTTTCCTTTATGGCAAAATTCAGGAGGAGGTCTATGTATGTCAGCCACCTGGTTTTGAAGACACATTCCATCCTGACTATGTCTACAAGCTTAACAAAGCTTTGTATGGACTCAAACAAGCACCAAGGGCCTAGTATGAAACTCTTTCCACATTTCTCTTATCCATTGGCTTCACAAGAGGTAAAATTGACAAAACTCTATTTCTTAAATGGAAAGGGAAACACTTAATGATTGTTCAAATATATGTGGATGACATCATCTTTGGATCCACATGTAACCAAATGTGTGAAGAGTTCAGAAAACTCATGACAGCAGAGTTTGAGATGAGTGCCATGGGCGAGCTTCAGTGTTTCCTTGGTCTTCAAGTGAAACAACTGCAAAATGGCACATTCATTCACCAAAACAAATATGTAAAGAATTTATTAACCAGATTTGAGATGAATGATTGTAAGCCATGTAGCACACCCATGAGTACAGTCAAGCTGCTCACTGTTGATGACAAGGATGAACTGGTTGATCAAACACATTATAGATGTATGATTGGGTCTTTATTGTACCTAACTGCATCTAGGCCAGACATCATGTTTGCTACCTGTGTCTGTGCCAGATCCCAGGCTTCACCCAGAAAGTCAAACCTTATTACTGTGAAAAGGATATTCAGATATCTCAAAGGTGCTCCCACACTTGGTATCTGGTATCCTGCTAATGGAAACATTGAGCTTTCAGGTTTTTCAGATAGTGATTTTGCTGGCTGTCACACCACCAGAAAATCCACTTCAGGAGGGTGCCAATTTCTAGGGAATGCCTTAGTTTCATGGCAAAGCAAAAAGCAGGCAGCTGTTTCAACTTCAACAGCTGAAGCTGAATACATTGCTGCTGCAAGCTGTACAGCCCAACTGATGTGGCTTCAAAATCAACTACTGGATTTTGGGATAACTGCACTTAGGACTCCACTCATGTTGGACAGCCAAGCTGCTGAAAATATCATCAAGAATCCAGTCTCTCATTCCACTACCAAGCATATTGACATAAGACATCATTTTGTCAGGGACAGCTATGAGAAAGGTTTGATTTCTTTACACCATGTTCCAACAGAGGATCAGTTGGCAGATGTGTTAACAAAAGCTTTAGACACATCTACCTTTACAAATCTGATTTCCAGAATTGGCATGTTAAACATGGATTAACCAAATAAATTTTTTTTTAAATAATAAAATTGTTCAGAAATCACATATTTTCTTAAAATAGCTGTATTGGTTGAAAAATCTGTTTCTAAACATCTGATCAGATAAAACAACCACTGTTTCATTCATTTCCACTGTTGGTTGAAAAGTCTGTTTCCAAACATCTGATCAGATAAAACAACTGTTTAGTTGAAAAATCTGTTTCAGAACATCTGTTCAGATAAAACAACTGTCCATATATATATATATATATATATACCATATTAAAAAAAAAAAAAAAAAAAAAAAAAAACAAACCAACGGTTGGATCCATCAGCTGTTTGTATCAGTTGTTTAACAAAACAGCTGTTCTCCACCAGATGTTACATCCATCAGATGATTGCCACGTCTGCTCATACAAGCAGATGTTTGGTCACATCAGCGGTTTCATTGAGCCTATAAAAACCCTGTTTTACCACAACAGATGTTACACTGTCTCATTGTATTCAAAATACTGTAAACCGCCTTCTTCACTCTCAAACCCTTCATCAATCTTCAATCATTTTCACCTTCGAAATCCATTACAATGGATCTTCAAGCCAAAGCTACACACAATTGTCTCCCCTATCTGATTAAAACAGATGACAACACTCCATTTCATTCCACCATCGACATTTTCCTTAAATCCAAATACTTACCCATCCTAACCGCCAACGCCCCCATCTATCTGGATACACTCCAAGAATTTTGGTTGAATGCCGAGTTTCTTTTACAAGATAAAAAGCCTACATCCATTATTTCCAAAATTGGAGAAACCAGTATCGTTATTACCCCTGATATCATATCCACAACCTTCTCACTGAATGACCTGGCAGGTAAGGATTCCTTCACTAAAACAGAGCTTCACACTGAGTTCCAAGAAAGAGGGTATGATGGTCAGATGACTGGATCAACTCTTTTCAAAAAGTTTTTCCCTCCAGTCATGAAATTTTTCTTCCATACTCTTCTTCTTTGTGTCTCTGCTAAGTCCACATCCTTTAATGAAATTCCATTACGGATGCAATATCTGGGATATGCTATGTTGTCAAACTCTGACTTCAATCTTTCCCAGGGATTGTTCATAGACTTGGTATCAAATGTGAAAGCAGTCAAGTCTGGGTCAAACAATGCTTTTCTTATATACCCACGAATTCTTAGTGTAATTTTACAAAAATTATTACCTGAAAAAGTTTTCAAAAAGGGTGCTGCTATGCAAATGAAAAGCTTAACTGATAAAACTTTCACAAGGATGCTGGGTGGAAGCACCCAAGAAAAAGTGTCAAAAGTGTCTAAAGTTTCTAAAACACAAACAAAGAGGACAAAGGCAACAACTGTTGTCAAAACCTCTGTTGTTGAGCCCACTGCTCCTGGTGATCATGGCACTACATCCAGTGCTGTGAAACCCACACCAGCCACTTCCAAAAAGAAACATTCATCCACAAAACCAATCACTCAACCACAAATGAGGCTTCTGGATGATGAGGTACCAGAAGAAACCTCTGTTGCACAACAAAAGCAACCTGAAACCACTGTTGTTACTTCCTCACAACAGTTGGACATACCTCCACCTGACCAACCTCCTCATGAATCCTCTCAAAAGGATCATGTTGTAAGCCAAGGGGACACACATCATGATGCATTTGAGTCACTTGACCATATGTTCACAAGCCCCTCTCCCAGGGCTAATTCTCTTCTTACTCCACCACTCACACCATCACATGTCCCACAAACAATGCAACCTCTGTTTGAAGCTATTAAAAAATCTCAGGAAGATCCCAGTTCCTCTCTTCCACCTGTCACTGAGAGTATACTCCAACAAGTGACTGAGCCTGAGAATATTCAATCTGCTATCCCCCAAACAGAAGAGGAGGTTACACCACCAGGGTTCAATGCAACTCTAGGTGAGTTTTCAAGTGGAGCAGCCACTACTGATGTAGAGACCACTGTCTCACATCAGGACAGTGATTTCATAATTAAGACTCCCTTGAAGGCAACAACTGTTGAAGCCACCATAGTGTCTCCAAAAACAGTTGGAAGTCCCCAGTACCAAGAAAAAGGGGCATCTGATTCACCTATTAGGCCTGAATCAGATAAAACTACCACTGGTAGGGACTCAGATGATCCTATTCATTTAGGAGATGAGTCAAAATACCAAGAATTGACGGTCAGAGTTTCTGCTATTGAAACATCTGTTGCTGACATCAAATCTGATGTCAAGCTTCTCCTAAGCTCAATTGCAGATCTCTCCAAGAGTCAACCATCTACCACTGATATAGCCAATGAGCTATGGAAATCAGTTTCCCCCATCATCATAGCTCACAGGAAATTGGCTGATCAGACACATGAAACCTACATGGCTGAGATCAGAAATATGGTTGATGCAAGGTACAAAGATACCCATGCTGACATCAAAGCCATCAAGGAACATCTGCTGAAGACTACTGGCTCTGCCCCTACCACCATCCTCAGGGATGAAACTGATGATGATTTCACGGCTGATGATGCCAAAAAGGGGGAGAGTGGCAGAGATAGGCTACCAAAATTAGATCCTTTTGGTTGCCCACCTTCTCAAAAAGGTCAAGCCAAGTCTGCCAAGAAACCAGAGTCTACCAAATCAGCTCCACAACAACAACATCAAGCACCACCACCACAAACCACTGAAAAGAACAAGGCAGTAGATGACTCTGCAAACATAGAAGCTGAAAAGGCTGCTCAGTCCAAACAACAAAGGGCTGACACCTTGGAAGTAAAAGCAGAGTCATTGATCGAACTCAAGAAGAAACAACAAAGGGAAACTGAAGATGTGGGATCCTCTAAAAGGATGAAAAGACCTGCCAAGCATGTTAGAAAACCACCATCTAAGTTACAAACCTCTGTTGATAAAACCACTGTCACTGAAACCACTGCCACCCAAATCACTGAAACCACTGCCACCCAAACCACTGAAACCACTATACCCAAACCAACACACACTCATCAACAAACAACCACCAAACCTACATCACCAACCAAAACCCCAACATCTGCTGGTTCTTCTAAAAAGCCAACAGATGTTAATCCAACCACTGCTACCAAATCACCTTCACCAAAAATCATGTACACAAGGAAGAGAAAATCAACCTTTGTTGTGCATGATGAGAACATACACACATCACCAACCACCATTTCAACTGCCCAATCCACTCCTCCCATCACAGCCATTCCACTCACATCATTCTCACCACATACATCCAAATTCACAACCCATAGAGCACCACCAACCATTACACCATTGGTTGTTCAGTATCCCCTTGAACTTGATCTACTCAAGGGGGAATTACAATCCTTCTACAATACTGAACAGCCATCTGAAAGATCCTTCCCATCTCTCCCAAATTTCCCTGTTCCCCTCAACATTGATACCTATCTAAAATACAAGGGTGAACAGGTAGATGCCATCATCAGGGAGAAATGCAAAGGGAAGGATGACAGGACTGCTCAGGGCATCCATTCAGCAGAGCTTAGCAAACTCAGAAGGATTGAAGACTTTGCTAAGACCCTGAGCAATTCCATGTCCACCATGCCTCTCAGTGTAGATTTGGAGAAGGAGGTAAGGGAATCCCTACTTGAACAGATAATGGCAACCAAGCCCTACAAAGCAAACAAAAAGCAGTTCAATGGCTGGACTACTCATGCTTTGAGGGAAGAACTGATCAGAATTGAAGAAATGGCCAAAGATCCCAAAGCTAAAGTCTCCATTCCCAATTTTGGCAAAGGCAGAGACCCAGTCAGAGCTTTGAAGTTCAAAAGAATGAGGCAGGAGATTGTAGCTGCAAATTATGGGGAGATGAAGTCTGTTTCCAGATGGTCAGAGCTTAGATTGGTTGAAACCTACAAAAGTCTGGAAGAGAATAGAAAGAAGGATCCCAGCCTTCCAAGAAAGCCAATCTACAATGATGAGCAAATGATGAAGAGACCCCAACAGACTTTCAACCTAGACAGCTTACTTGAAACCTCTGATCTCACAGCTGCTGCAAGCAGACAGCTCAAAAAGCAGAAGGAGATGTCAGAGGAAGACCAAAGAAAGTTTGCTGACACATTTATCAAGGAAGGGCTCTTCAATCAAATCCATTATTTCTCTGATCCCACAACAGAGAAACTCAGAGAACTCATAGGAAGACCACCATCACCCAACTCATCAAGAATAAAGGTTCATCTCAGCAAATCCACTGACTCAAAAATTCTAAAGTGGAAGGTCAACAAAGACAACCATGAATTGACACTGCTCAGGTCAGATGGAAAGGTTCAGAAGATCAGTATGGATGATGCTTACAGCCTTTGTGCAGAAGATCACCAAGCAATACTAAATCTGGATCTGGAAAGAGATGAAGAAGACCTATTTGCCTTGAACTTTGAATTACAATTCAAAGGTCAAATCAGAGAAAGTCTGATGAGAAATAAAGATCAATAAATAAAGCTGAGTTTTGGCATCATCTGTTCTAGGGGGAGATTGTTGGGTCTGCTGACCTGGAGAAGAACAGATGATTGGAAAGCCAAAATATGCTATCTATTTGATCCTTGAATAAACAGTCTTTACAACTTACTTCTCCCAAAAGACTGCTGACCCTAACTACTGTTCTATCCAAACAACTGCTCAACAACTGCTGATACAAAGAACTGCTAAGGAAACAACTGATGAAGAACAACTGCTGACCAAAGGTCTGATGAAGAGCAACAGCAGATACAAGTACTGAAGACCAAAGCACTGCTGGAGGCAACAGCACTTAGGCTCCAGCAGTGGATACAAGACCATCAGAGTTTATCTTTAACAGTTGTTTACTATCAGTGCTTTCAATGTAACAGTAGTTTGTATAGCAGATGTTTAAGTTTGTTATTCTGTTAGAGGTCACTGTCTTAGGTGACGTCAGCCTAGGTCATCAGTGGTTTGAGTCAGTCTATAAATAGAACAGTGCATGTACTGTTCTATTGCATCACACACAAAACATTCTCTCTGACAAACAACTGTGTGATCAGGCTGAGGGGGAGTAACTTGTACGATTGTAATCTTTGAATTAATGAAAGCATTCGATCAAAAAACATTTACTCTCTTGTTTTGATTTACAGTTTATTATTCCGCTGCACCTTCACTCTACTTTCATTCCATTATTATCATTATTTAGTTAAACAATCAAAACAAACAAACTCAGATCCTAAAAAAAAGTCTTATTGTTTGGTGATAACAGATGATTTTTCTCGCTTTACATGGGTGTACTTCTTAGAATACAAAAGTGAAGCTGCTGAGATATTGATGCTGTTTGTTCCTCTCATTGAGAACATAGTGAAGACAAAAGTTAGATCAATCAGAAGCGATCATGGAACTGAATTCAAAAATCAAAGCTTCGTGACTTTCTGCAACAACAAAGGAATTCATCTTCAGTACAGTGCTACGAGAACTCCTCAACAGAATGGAGTTGCTGAAAGGAAGAATTGTACACTTATTGAAGCGGCCAGAACCATGCTAATCGACTCCAAATTGCCGATCATCTTCTAGGCTGAAGCTTTGAATACCGCCTGTTATGTTCTTAACAGAGTCTTAATTGTAAAGACGTGCGGGAAAACAGGTTATGAATTGCTTTTTAAAAGAAAACCTCTGATTGACTACTTCAGGCTGTTTGGATGCTCATGTACGCTGCTTAACAACTACGAGAATATAATGAAGTTTGATGCAGTTGGAGATGAGTGCTTCTTTGTTGGATACTCTTCAAGTCAAAAGGCTTATAGAGTGTACAACAAACGAACCAAAATGGTTCTCGAATCTTCTTATGTTGATTGGCAGGAATCCAACTCTACTAACACAGGAGCCGGTCCTGACTGGTTCTTTGACATGGACGTTGTTTTCAACAATTTCAGTATCATTGAAGAACAATCAACTGATAATCAAGCAGCCGATCCTTCTCCTCTTGAAGATACTCTTTATTCTTCCGAAGACGATGCTGCACCGTTCACCACCCGTTTTTCTCCACTCGTAGCTGATCCAATTGTTCCCCGTCAGTCCACAAATGGTGATGCAACTATTGAAACTACTCCATCTCCTGAAAGTACTCCAGCTTCAGAAGAAACATCTTCAGCTGAACAGTCTGCAAATGATCCATCCAGCTTATCAACTCCTGTAGATCACTTCTCTAATCTGCCTTCCCAAATTCAAGAAGAACAAAACATGGGATTTAAGTCATCCAAGAATCATCCTGTGGAGAACATCATTGGACCAATCTCTGAGGGTGTTCTCACTAGGAATCAGGCAGATAAACTTAATATTGCACTATCAGCCTTCTTATCTCAGACGGTACCCTTCAGCATTGAAGATGCTGTCAGAGATGCAAGTTGGGTTGAAGCTATGCAGGATGAGCTGTATCAGTTTAGAAAGCTCAAGGTTTGGGAACTTGTGGACCTACCTGAAGGGAAGTATCCTATCGGAACAAGATGGGTGTTTCGCAACAAAATGGATGAAAGAGGTGTGGTGATCAAGAACAAGGCTCGTCTGGTAGTTCAGGGCTTTCGTTAGCAGGAAGGTATTGATTATGAGGAAGTGTTCGCTCCAGTTGCTCGACTTGAAGCCATCCGTATCTTCCTGGCATACGCCTCATACAAGAACTTCAAAGTCTTTCAAATGGATGTGAAGAGTGCATTCTTGTACGGGAAGATCAAAGAAGAAGTCTACGTCTGTCAACCCCCGGGTTTTGAAGACCCTCATCATCCCAACAAGTACTACAAATTGGATAAGGCTCTCTATGGACTTCATCAAGCTCCTCGAGCTTGGTATGAGAACTTATCTTCATACTTGCTGCAGAATGGGTACACAAGAGGGAAGATTGACATGACTCTGTTCACCAAAGAAGTCAACAAACATTCTATCCTTGTTCAAATTTATGTTGACGATATTATCTTTGGCTCCACTGATGAAAACTTGTGCAGGGAATTTGAAAGCATTATGAAGTCTCAATTTGAAATGAGCATGATGGGAGAATTATCGTTTTTCTTAGGCTTGGAAGTTCAGCAGAAAGAAGACGGAATTCTCATCCATCAAGCCAAGTATACAACAGACATTCTGGCAAAATACAACATGACCAACTGCAAGCCGTCCAATACTCCTTTTGCGGCACAAACAACACTTGTACCAGATCTTCAAGGCCTTTCAGTGAATCCTCACACTTATCGATCAATGATTGGCTCACTGATGTATCTAACAGCTAGCAGACCAGATATCATGTGGGCAGTTGGATGCTGCGCACGCTTTCAGTCCAATCCCAAGCAATCGCATGAAACTGCAGTAAAAAGAGTCTTCCGCTACCTCAAAGGAACACCAAAACTTGGTTTATGGTATCCTAAGAGTGATAATTTTGATTTAATCGCTTACTCTGATAGTGGTCATGCAGGTTGTAGGATTAACAGAAAATCTGTCTCTGGTGGTTGTCAGTTTCTGGGTAACAGGCTAGTGTCTTGGCAGAGCAAGAAGCAGACTACAGTGTCCATCTCCACTGCTCAAGCTGAATACACAGCTGCATCCAGTTGTTGTTGTCAGGTGTTATGGATCCAAAATCAGCTTTTGGACTACGGTTTGAACGTCATGCATACACCTATTTTTATTGATAATGATGCCTGTCGTGACATTGTGAAGAATCCAATTGATCATTCTAAAACCAAACATATTGAAATTCGGATTCACTTCATTCGCGATGCTCACGACAAAGGATATATACAGGTGTTGCTAATAGATACTGCTGATCAAAAGGCAGATATCTTCACAAAAGCTTTTGACAAAACCCGTTTTCATCAGTTGGTTACATGGCTTGAGATGATAAATTTTGTATTAAAAAAAAGAAACTTTACTTGTGCATAATTTACAAAAAAAAAAAAAAAATCTTCTTTTTACTTAAAACAAGATTTTTGGGGGAGAAAGTAAAACTAGTCCATCCCTAATGCAACATTACTTCAGGAAATGATAGGAACTAATCATATCTCGTCAGCATGTGAATAGGACCCAGAGGATGTTGTGGCCTCAAGCAACAATGTGTCGGTAGATTCAGCCTGGAATCAAGTAAACTGCTAATAGGTGATTAACAATGAAGATCTACACGAAAAGCTGGATTCCCACTGTGCTATATGTAACATCGCGTGTATATATATATATATATATATATATAGAAAATCACCACTTTAATTATATTAAACTTCTTGACTAAGCCATGTCTAAATCATACTCATTCCAAAACGTTTCAATAATAATAATAATAATAATAATAATAATAATAATAATAATAATAATAACAATAACAATAATAATAATAATAATAATAATAATAATAATAATAATAATAATCTTTGCAAATCAACCAACCATACTTAACCCAAACCCCTTAAAACCTTTCTGCAGGCCCAAACCCAACCATTAGTACTGAAGCCCAAGAAGCTAAGCCCACAACTCGGCCCAACTCCCCTCTTACCTGTTATAAAAAATAATAATAATAACTTGCTTCAAAACAGACTCGAACTCGAGTCAGTCCTGAATACACACACATGCAACACCATTGAACCATCTATCAAGTTTGTTTTACAAGCTGGACATCATTACTTTTATAAGCTTTTTAAGCCCAAACCAAAACCTTTTCCCCTCTGCTGCTGTTCGACGCGCACACCACCAAAACAATTCTTTTGGTTGAGCAACACAAATTTTCCAAATCTGATCATATAATTAAACTAAAGATTTTTGGAAACCATTTAATCTCGCATCAAAACTGATATAATCTTCCTATTTATAATCAATCAATTATCACTAATTACCAACTCATTCAAGCATGATTCACGCAACCTTGACCATTGACAAGTCAAACGCAGAAAACTTCCAAAGATGCAACATTATTATAAATTGAACCTTGGTTGACAACCTCTAGGTGCCGAAAATCATTAACCCCATATCAATTTTCACATCCCGTCGCTCCAAATACACGAATTTTGTTAGTTTTTTGGTCGGGTCTTGTTTTACTCGTTCACCATCATTCTCGCAGGTATGAATTAATTAATCACTCCTATATGTTAATCGGCACATGCCCTTCAAAAGCCCCATGACCAGTACTGCAATCGGGGCTTGATTAGACTATTAGAAATTTTAGGGTTCTTAGTTATTTGGGGAAGATGACACTCCTTGGTTTCCGTTTAAAAGATTTAGTTAAACAAAACAAACACAACAAAGACCTACAGCCCAGTTGGTGCTGTGGGAGTTGGTCAGGGGTTGAACCGGCCCTGGGCCAGGGTTCGAGCCCCACCCTATGCATTGTTTTTTTTTTTTTTGGTTTTCGATTTATAGGTTTAAATTATATAATTATTCACTTTAATTATTTAAAATACTTATAAGCCTTCAAAAATCCCCAAAATTTTACATAATGATGTTCATACCCTAAATATCATTATTCAGATTTTTATTTCCGAAAATATATTTATTATATATATATATAATAAATAATACAAGTTTATTCAATTATAATTATAAAATTCTATAAAAATATCAAAACGATTTTATTAAATACCACAAAAATTATCCTAAACTTATAAAACAATAAAAATTCCAGAAATGATTTTTATTTCTGAAAAATCATTTATTTAATATTTTTAATTGATTTTTGGTATTTTAATCATAAATAAATCATAATAAATTCATTTTTTATTATTTTTGCATCAAAATTTCACATAAACTATTATTAATCATTTAGATCAGAAATATAAATTTTTGACTCGAAATTTATAATTTTATATATTTTTTAATATTAAGTCTATATTTTGTCAAATAAATATTTATATACAAATATTCATTAATTAAGAAAATAATTTTATAAAAATTATTTTCACATTTATTACATTATAATTCAACTACTTTTGGATAATATTGGTCAGAAAACATTTTCATTAATTATTTCTTTATTTATTTTAATTATTCAAATTTAATCATAAATCAATTGTTAATCCCCAAATTAGGAACCCTAGCATATTTTAGACTAGAAAACTTAGACTTAATAAGTTTTCCCCAACACTTATTTATTACCTTGAAATAGGGTGATATTTGGATACACACGAGCCACATTTGTTTATATATCAAGGGTCTCCATTCTAACACTAAGGTGAGTTTACATAGCCCTTTTTTTTCTATTTTACATTTGGGGTGAAACATGTTTAAACTTTTTATACACTATCATTTACTCATTCTTACATTGTTGAAACTTGTGATTTAATTACACTATCATTTACTAATTCTATCATTTGACTGTAACAAAAAGACACAATACAATCATTAACATTGATTAAGCCGCCTGTTTAGATTATAGCGCTATAGGTCTGACAAACCCCTCCCCCCGCATAAATTCAGGGATGATCGATAACAGTAACAACATTTAACTAACTTGCGATTTAGTCATCAGTCGACACAAGGTTTGATTGTACAAATACGCATTGTTACATGTCGGACTCATACTCTATCATTATACAACTGTAATTGTTGTACAAACTATCGTTATCAATTCTATTCAAAAACCTATGTATTCTCACCAACTTTTGTTGACCCAAAATATTTTCAAACTTAACATGTTTCAGGTTATACTTGCTTGAAGATTGAGTTAATGCTTGAAGATGTGTGCATAGTATTATTCATTTTGATGTACGATTCTTGTAGAACAATTGTATTTAATTTATTTAAATTATTTAATGAAATTTATTATTCACCATGAGCTACTGAACAATCATCAATACGTGACATCCCGATGTTTCCGCCATCGGTTGGGGTGTTACAGATTGGTATCAGAGCCATGGTTATAGGGAATTAGGTTATTAGAAAAATAATCTAGTCTCTAACCATAGGATTTAACCAGTACTTGTTTCTTTTGCTTGCTATTCTCTATCTTCCTCCTACTTCTTATCCCTACTTTAATCCTTACAAGAAGATTGCTCTCCATCACTGGATCTACTCTTAGACTAATAGGACAACATCCTCAGGTTTAGCCTGAACCACCTTGAGATCTCGTCGAAGTTCTAGATTTTAATAACGAACACGTGCAATCTGGAAGGGTGAACGCCTGTATTCTGAGTCTTCTGTCTAGGCTGGCATTGCGCATATATCCCAATCAGACGAGGGACCCGGATGCCTACCTGGGAATTCTCGGGATTAGTGTTCACTTATAGGCTAAAGCATCTCTTCATTATGTTATTGGAATCTAGAACCTTTGATAAGTCAACGTTTTCGTTTATTCGTTTTAATTAATGAATAAATGATTACATTCCTTATATAACCTCATTCATTTCATTGTGTCTCTTACAGATCATGCCTCCACGTCGCAGCACTCGCAATAACAGTGGTGGTAATCATGAGGAAGGAAATAGCAACAATAACAGCCACAACAACCATAACAACAACAACAACCACAACAACAACAATGGTGTCGATGCCCAACTAGCCGCGATCATTTCCCAACAAATGGCGCAACAAATAGCGACTCTGGTTCCTAACTTACTGGCCTAAGTCATCCAGATGAACGGAAACGGTAATGGAAACCACAACGGAAATAGGAATGGTCTCCCAGCATGCACTCTTAAGCACTTTAATTCCTGTAATCCCCCTAAGTTCAATGGAGAGGAAGGAGCTACTGGTCTTCTACAATGGTTCGAGGGTATTGAGAATACCTTCATTAACAGTGAGTGTCCCAATAACTTTAAGGTCCGTTATGCTATGAGTGTTCTTCACAAACGAGCACTCACTTGGTGGAATGAGGAAAAGCGCACCCGAGGAGCTGAAGTTGCACTTACTATGACCTGGGATCAAGTCAAGGAGATAGTGAAAGATGAATTTTTCCCACGTAACGAGGTCAAGAAATTAGAGGACGAGTTCCACACCCTTGCTCAGGATAGTGGGGGAAAACCTTGCTTATAATACCCACTTCCATGAGCTCAGTCTGTTGTTGCCCCATAAGGTCACTCCCCTACCCGTAGCCATTGAGAAATATATCGGTGGTTTACCCATGCAGATTCAGGACACGGTATGGGGAAGGAACCTTGCTACCCTCGAAGAGGCCAAACGTCTAGCAGCTACCTTAACTGACAATCACGTAAAGAACGGTACCTTAGTTCGAAAAAGCGAGAAAGCAAGTATTGTAGCCGCGGTAACTACTGAGAACCAGAAGCGTAAGGCCAGGGATCCTGATGCCAACCTCACTACACAAGCTTCTAACAAGAAACCCTATATAGGAAACTATCCATTGTGTAACACATGTAAACGACATCATCCCACTGCTTCAGCGTGTCGCTTGTGTACCAATTGTGGTAAGTATGGACATCTAGTCAACACATGTCGCGAGACCCCAAACCCTAATGCCAACCAACCCACCAACCCTGCTCAGGCTACTAATCCTAATCGATACAACTATGGTTAGTGCTATGAATGTGGAGATCCAAATCACTTCCGTAACCGATGCCCTAAATTAAACAGAGATCAAGACCCCCCAGCTACTTAACAACATGTCCCACCTTTCGAACGTTGTTTGCTTTTATTCTATGTATTGACGCTATTTGATTCAAGTAATAAATTCTAGTATTGAAATTTTTTTTCTGAGAGTCGTTTACATGGTAAAATCATAACACTTGAATGCATGATTGTTTGAATGTGAACTAATTATCTAAATCTATAGAACTACAACTCATATACTGTGCTTGTTAAACTTATAAACTTGCTTGCATAAACATGTTATCAATTTGCAATCTATGTGTATAATAAATGCTGCACTTAATAGAGGTCATCATGCCTTTTCAACAGTCGGGAGAGGCCCTACAACCTGCTCCACGACTGGTGGAGGCTATCGAACCTACTCAACGATTGGTAGAGGTCATTATGCCTTTTCAACAGTCGGGAGAGGCCCTACAACCTGCTCCACGACTGGTGGAGGCTATCAAACCTGCTCAACAATCGGTAGAGTCAAAGAAGGACACAAAACCCTAATGTAAGGTAAATTGGTGATTGCGGTCCGGAACGTAATCATGAATTTACAGGTACGTTAAGGTGGTGTGAAATTCTATCAAGGTTTTCGGTGAATAACCAATTATGAACTTTAGTTACCTGGTAGTTCATTTAGTCTTTCTATAGTCCATCAATTCATTTCTTTTAGTACCCCTAAAACTTAATGCTGTACCAGACTCTTACTCTCCTTGCAATTTCAGACGAACCTAACCCTTAAAGCTCACACATACCCGACCTCTTATCTAAATTATTCGGAACAACTACCCTATTACCAATAAATTTATGCCATGCCCACAACCACAGTTTCCCTAAATTCCACCCAACCACCCTCAACCTTGTGTTTTTCCTTTAACTTCGGGACGAAGTTTCCAAAAGTAGGGGAGGCTGTAACATCGCGTATATATATATATATATATATATATATATTTAGAAAATCACCACTTTAATTATATTAAACTTCTTGACTAAGCCATGTCTAAATCATACTCATTCCAAAACGTTTCAATAATAATAATAATAATAATCTTTGCAAATCAACCAACCATACTTAACCCAAACTCCTTAAAACCTTTCTGCAGGCCCAAACCCAACCATTAGTACTGAAGCCCAAGAAGCTGAGCCCACAACTCGGCCCAACTCCCCTCTTACCTGTTATAAAAAAAAATAATAACTTGCTTCAAAACAGACTCGAACTCGAGTCTGTCCTGAACACACACACATGCAACACCATTGAACCATATATCAAGTTTGTTTTACAAGCTGGACATCATTACTTTTATAAGCTTTTTAAGCCCAAACCAAAACCTTTTCCCCTCTGCTGCTGTTCGACGCGCACACCACCAAAACAATTCTTTTGGTTGACCAACACAAATTTTCCAAATCTGATCATATAATTAAACTAAAGATTTTTGGAAACCATTTAATCTCGCATCAAAACTGATATAATCTTCCTATTTATAATCAATCAATTATCGCTAATTACCAACTCATTCAAGCATGATTCACGCAACCTTGACCATTGACGAGTCAAACGCAGAAAACTTCCAAAGATGCAACATTATTATTAATTGAACCTTGGTTGACAACCTCTAGGTGCCGAAAATCATTAACCCCATATCAATTTTCACATCCCGTCACTCCAAATACATGAATTTTCTTAGTTTTTTGGTCGGGTCTTGTTTTACTCGTTCACCATCATTCTCGCAGGTATGAATCAATTAATCACTCCTATATTCAAAAGCCCCATGACCAGTACTGCAATCGGGGCTTGATTAGATCTATTAGAAATTTTAGGGTTCTTAGTTATTTGGGGAAGATGACACTGCTTGGTTTCTGTTTAAAAGATTTAGTTAAACAAAACAAACACAACAAAGACCTACAGCCCAGTTGGTGCTATGGGAGTTGGTCAGGGGTTGAACCGGCCCTGGGCCAGGGTTCGAGCCTCACCCTATGCATTCTTTTTTTTTGGTTTTCGATTTATAGGTTTAAATTATATAATTATTCACTTTAATTATTTAAAATACTTATAAGCCTTCAAAAATTCCCAAAATTTTACATAATGATGTTCATACCCTAAATATCATTATTCAGATTTTTATTTCCGAAAATATATTTATTTTATATATATATAATAAATAATACAAGTTTATTCAATTATAATTATAAAATTCTATAAAAATATCAAAACGATTTTATTAAATTTCACAAAAATTATCCTAAACTTATAAAACAATAAACATTCCAGAAATGATTTTTATTTCTGAAAAATCATTTATTTAATATTTTTAATTGATTTTTGTTATTTTAATCATAAATAAATCATAATAAATTCATTTTTTATTATTTTTGGATCAAAATTTCACATAAATTATTATTAATCATTTAGATTAGAAATATAAATTTTTGACTCGAAATTTATAATTTTTACTATTTTTAAATATTAAGTCTATATTTTGTCAAATAAATATTTATATACAAATATTCATTAATTAAGAAAATAATTTTATAAAAATTATTTTCACATTTATTACATTACAATTCAACTACTTTTGGATAATATTGGTCAGAAAACATTTTCATTAATTATTTCTTTATTTATTTTAATTATTCAAATTTAATCATAAATCAATTGTTAATCCTTAAATTAGGAACCCTAGCATATTTTAGACTAGAAAACTTAGACTTAATAAGTTTTCCCCAACACTTATTTATTACCTTGAAATAGGGTGATATTTGGATACACACGAGCCACATTTGTTTATATATCAAGGGTCTCATTTCTAACACTAAGGTGAGTTTACATAGTCCCTTTTTTTTCTATTTTACATTTTGGGGTGAAACATGTTTAAACTTTTTATACACTATCATTTACTCATTATTACATTGTTGAAACTTGTGATTTAATTACACTATCATTTACTAATTCTATCATTTGACTGTAACAAAAAGACACAGTACAATCATTAACATTGATTAAGCCGCCTGTTTAGATTATAGCGCTATAGGTCTGACAAACCCCCCCCCCCCCCCCGCATAAATTCAGGGATGATCGATAACAGTAACAACATTTAACTAATTTGCGAGTTAGTCATCAGTCGACACAAGGTTTGATTGTACAAAGACGCATTGTTACATGTTGGACTCATACTCTATCATTATACAACTGTAATTGTTGTACAAACTATCGTTATCAATTCTATTCAAAAACCTATGTATTCTCACCAACTTTTGTTGACCCGAAATATTTTCAAACTTAACATGTTTCAGGTTATACTTGCTTGAAGATTGAGTTAATGCTTGAAGATGTGTGCATAGTATTATTCATTTTGATGTACGAATTCTTGTAGAACAATTGTATGTAATTTATTTAAATTATTTAATGAAATTTATTATTCACCATGAGCTACTAAACAATCATCAATACGTGACATCCCGATGTTTCCACCATCGGTTGGGGTGTTACACTATAGGTCTGCACAAGCTGAGTCCAGTCATACATAGGTTGAGAAATTAAAAGACACAGAAAATTTTGTGCATAGGTAAATCAAAAGACACCTAAGAGTGCAAGCTACCAATGCGGGGCTAAGAAAATTTCTGAAACTGAGCAGCAAAAGACACGTAATGTTAGTGACGTGCAAACATATCTAGATAGCTCACCAAACGATCAGATGATCATCTTCTCTGCTTATGGTAACATAGACCTGAAGCTCTCATCATCTGATCAAGATAATGATCATCTTCTTTGCTTATGGTAACATAGACCTGAAGCTCTCATCATTATTTTTCAATAAACCTTGAGGATCGGTAGGCCGATACCTAGCACACTGTGGGGTCCATAAAATTTTCGTCAATATTACCGAAGAACATGATAAACAGCATCACCAAACACATGTTGAAAGAGAAAAGGCATGGATTTAAGTGGACAAGCATACCGACAATTGTTCTTAGGCTGCAGCTATCCAACGGGAAGTTGAAACGAGTTCTGGCAGGTATGGTTAGTATGATCTTGAATGCAGAAGGTAAGTTCTGGTAAAACCCCACATACTAAAATGGATTTGGGCTTTTAAACTCTCATTGGGCCAAAAATTTTGAACCATGCTTACTTGATTGGGCCCTGCGCACTTGACTCAAGTGCGCAGCCCATATGGTCCCTGTATATATATCCTCTGTAATTTTTTTTTTACTGTTTTTCCTCTCTCTTTCACAAACCCTAATTGTCTGTTAATCATCATCATCAACGTTTCACCAGTTAACCTTACACCCAAATCATCACTATCCTTCATTAATTTGTATTCATCATCATCATTCCATCTTTACCCTATCTCTTTTGTTGATTCTATCCACTGATTAAGGTAGATCTTATACTAATGATGTGTTGTTATGATTACAGGGTTGATAAGAATGTTTTAAATCAGTGGTTTCTCTTATTTGAAGATGGGTTTTTGAACTTATGAAGATTGCGTACATGATAATGAACAGTGCGCACTTGTCTCATAGAGACTGCGCACTTGTCTCATAATCATACAAAGTCTCTAAAAACCCTAATGACCTACGTACTTGAGTGTGAACTTAAAAATCTTAAACGAAGGTTTAAGTGTTTGCGTACTTATCTAGTACGCAGACTTGTCTATCATGACTAAGGGTTACCATGCCCAAATCATGACCGATCTGCGCACTTGAGTTCTTACCCAGCCATTGCCTGCGTACTAACCAAAGTGCTCAGTCAAGTATGTGCGTACTTGACTGAGTACTTGACTCAATTGATTGTGACTTGGCCTGCGCACTTGTGAACATGCGCACTTGAACTTTGAGACACTTGAACGGACTGCGTACTTAAACCCGGATGTTAATGATCTTAAACTAAAAATCAATCGTATCTGACACTGATAGATCAAATCCATCAAACCTTAATCCTATGACTGTTAAACTTACAAAACTTAGAATATATATATATATATATAATAAAATCTAAGTCTAAGTACGTTGTCCTTCGAAGTTCAAGTCTAAGGTCAGTCGTTGGTCGTCGATTCGTTTTCAAGAAATCTAATTGGCTTTTCGTGCTCTTGGTTTAAACAGATGGCACTCGACTGGGATCCGAAAGGAATGCACAACCAGCCGATGAATCTTGAAACCGATGATGTCAAGTTTAAAGACGTAGTGACCTGGATCAGATGCAGCAAAGTCGGATATGCTGTACAGCACATTGTACCAGTTTACTGTTCTCACATTGAAGACTTCTGGAGGTCTGCTCGAGTTGAAACTGTTGGAAGAGTCAAGCGAATCAACGCTACAGTCCGAAACAAGGCTGTAGTCATCACTGAAGATACCGTTTGGAACGTGCTGAGACTTCAAGATCAGCCAGGAACTGTCAGATTTATGCCCAAAGCAGATATTCACCAACAGTTCAAGAATTTCGGCTACAAGGGAGATTTTGACAAGAGAGGCGATATCAAGAAAAGCCAGCTGACAAGAGACTGGAGACTAATCAGTCACGTATTCATTATGTCTCTGTGTCATAGAAAAGGAGGCTACAACGCGCTCAGCACTGAATGGTCGACCGCAATGATAAAGATTTGCAAGAATGAAGCCTTCAACTTGTCGGGGATGATCTTTGATTACATGGTAAAGAATTCTGAAGCTGGGTCAGTCAAATGGGTTATGTACCCAAGGTTCGTACAGATGATGATCAACGCACAACACGAGAATCTGCCCCTTGGTGATCAATACAATTTCACCAAGGGTGCACGATTCTTTACTGAGTGCAACACGCCTGATTGGGAACCCATGCTGGAGAATATGTATGCAGCCCAGTGATATCCTTTGGTGATGGAACTTTACAACAAGATCAAGAAGAGAAGGCTAGATGCTATTGAAACTCGTCAACAATCCACGGCTGCTTCTGCACCTGGTTCATCTGACCCTACTCCATCTTCAACCCAGCCAACTGCTGAAGAGATTGCTCTAGAGAAGGCCAGAGGGAAAAGAGTAGCTACTGAAACTGCTCCATCAAAGCCCAGCAAAAGGAAGAGGCCAGCTGGTTTATTACAAGAAGGAAGAGAAACACTAACACCAGAACAACTACCTCAGTCAGAGATTCCTCGTGTAATGACTCAGGACGATATCGAGGAACAAGTGATCTTGGAATCCATCTTCGGGGCAGAACAACCAGGGCCTTCGACAGCTGCTACTCCAGCCCCTAAAGCTCCAGCTCAACAGCCAGCTGAACCATCTTCCTCAGCTCCTGCTGCACCACGTCGCAAACCGGTGCATCAGGAACTGTATGAGAAGCTAGTGAAAGAGATTGGAAAGACGGCTGCCAGGGAAATCTGTACCCTGAAAAGTGATGTGCACAACAATCAAGAGCTGAGAAAGAAAGTGAAGAAGCTCAAGCACAAGAATAGGAATATGGAGAAAATCATCAAGGTCAACGATACCTGATCAAGTTTCAGAATCAGGTTCAGATGAAAATGTTTGACATGTTCCAAGAGTTAAAGCAACAGCAGACTGGTGCTCCCAGCACTACATTTGATGAGGTTTTTGATTTCGGGAAGTTTCTGGAGGAAGAGAAAGAGAAAGAAAGAGTTGCTGAGGAAAGTGAGGTTGATGAGATCAGTGAAGATGAGATGCCCGATAGGTTTGTGGAGATGGGAATCGATGAAGAGGTTGTTTATGAGACGTCAGATGGGCACAAGTTGGATCCTGAAAGATCAACTTGGTTTCCTAGAAGGCCCATCACCATTCCAGCCATGCATCAAAACATCCATCACACCAGGGAAGCTCACAAGGAGAAGATTATCTCCTGGAAGTATGATGAAGAGAAAAGGTTGTTTTCCGTGAAGAGAAGAGGGGGAGTGATACAGTACTTCAAGGGTCAAAAAGAACTGAAGTCTCTCCCTCGATGGGATATCAGGGAGCTTAGCAGGGCCCCATTCATCAACCGCACCCACGACACCACGGGGTCCATGCTTGAGTGGTTTATAAGGAAAGAATGTGACACTGATTTCCAAATCTTCAAGCCGCAGAAACCAAGAAGGCGGATCTCCAAGAAAAGAATCGATCCAGCAACAGGACGAGGCATGATAACTTATGTGATTGACCCTCCTCAGGTCGCCACACAAGTTCCTATTAGATCTGAGCTTCCAGTTATGCTGAGGGACTTTAAGAAGTGGTTTTACGACAGCAACACTGGTGAAGCAGTCATTAAATTGCAGGACGATTCGGAGGCTATGAGGATTTTGGATCCAGTAGATGTGTTTGCGCTTAATCTGTCAGATCTGAATATGCTGTTTGCGAATCAGATTAATGTGGGTGCCGGGAACGCGTTATTTGAGGAGGCCGTCTTATTTAGAAGGGCAGTTGATCGGGCAATGAAGCTAAAGCAGGAACTGCTTGAGATAGTTGACAGGATCAATGCAGCAGACAAAGAAAAGGAAGACAGGGAGAATGCTGCCCAAGCTACTGCTGCTGCTGCTGCTGCAGAAGTTACTCAATCTGAAGCCGAGACTACTTCAGAGGTACTGACACAAGATCCTGCAACAGTAGCTGATCCGGAAAGACCTTCAACAGAATCTACTCAAGCTCCTCCAGTGGTTAAAGAAGATCCAGTGGCGCTATACATTCAAGACCCCCCAGAACAGGTTAAGGGGGAGCAAAGCGAGGTTGAGATCGATTGAAGATGGAAGAACTAGTAGCTGTGGTCTAGGGGGAGTATTGTTGGGTTATATTGAGACCATAGTTACCAGATCATAGACTTTTGATAGCCAGTTGTATAGTTTGATAGTTGAAGGGCTTAGTATGTAATTAACACAATGTTTAGTAAGAAAACCCTAGGCTGGGCACTTGTGACACGGGCCCTGTGCACTTGTGTTAAGTGCGCAGGCCCATGAGTCTGCCTATATAAGCTAAGTGTGTGCACAGCTCTAGGGTTAGGGTTTTTGGTTAATCTTTGTAGCACACGTGAATAGGTGCGTACTTGTCTATGTATTCCAAGGTTATTCATCATCAAATCAGTAATGGAATCATCATGTTATTCATTGTGTGTGTCGGTTTTATTCATGTTCATCTAGTTTCTTTTATTGTAGAAGATTAATCACTTAAAACACCTAATCCATAGGTGTTTCTAAGTGATAACAATCTCTTGCACTTAACAAGATCTAGTATTTGGGACTTACACATTGATTGGGGTGACTCAATATTAACGGCTGCGATTGAGGGTTAGTTGATTCACACCACCATCAATCAATTACAAATCATAAAACGACCATTTAACATAATATGAGAAAAAAATCATTATCGTAAAACACCTTTGCTAACAAACCAAAAGAAACTTGAGACTCTGTTAGCATATAAACCTTTTGTAGATTATAATGATAGCATATGTAAATCACCGTTGCATGCACCACTGGCTCATAATTTTAATAAGATACCTAATTAAAAATGGAATGAAATGACATAACTTTTAAATATGAAACGAATTTCATCCAACTGTGAAGCCTTCTCCTTGAGCACACAAATAAAAAATAAAATCTGGTAAAAGAGTGAAAAGGAAACCTGCAAGAGGATGATCTTAGAGAATATCCCATCTCTGCTTGCATTACCACCAACGTTATAATTGCTAAATAAAAGGTTAATCCAACAAAGAATACATAGTTTGAAGATAAAGTAACTCCCTTTATCCACATTAAACTCCATTGTCACGCTGAAAATCGACTGATAACCTAATTCATACTAATTTTTTTGTCTACTTCACTTAAACATTACGAACATAAGTAAATATATATATATATATATATATATCTGCAAAAATCAATGAAGAACACAAACTAAAATTGAGCATAAAAACAACAATATCCGATTCTAACAACATCAATATCCGATGCTGAAAACAAAAACCCCAACAATAATACAAACAATCTGATATAACATCAAAGGTTTCACTATTTGGGAGTGGGGCACAAAAGTTATAAAAATCAAGAAACACAATTATACACGTTAATTTATATAGAGAACTCAACCATTGATCAGATAAGGCGGAACTCCGGCAAAAACTCCGACGAAGCCATGATGACAACCCAACATACTTCTCACACTCACACCCATCTGTTATATAGAGAGAAAGCAGCAAAGGAGAGCGAGAGGGTCACGAAGAGGGATAGCAGGATATTAGAGGTTGCTGGTTAACCCCATAGGTGGTGGTGCCCAGCGACGTCACTTTCAACAACCCACACACGCATTTGCTTACTCAAATGAAGAGAAAGAAACAGAGAAAGAGAAACGAAGGAGAGAGAAAGAGAGATATGAAGAAGGAAAGTAGAGGAAGGAAGGAATTGTAGAGAGAGTGAGAGAGATACCCGACCGGTAGGATCGTAGCTGACGCAGAGATTGAGAAGGGTTTTTTAGGGTTTGTGATGAAAGGAGGAAACGAAAGGCATTATATGTTACTGTGTTTTTCTTTTTATTTTAAAAAAATCTTACATGAAGCCACGTGGCACAGTCAAGGGGGGGGGGGGATGACGCTAATGAGCGCCATGTCATTAAGAGATCTTTCTTTTATATATAGTTACTAGTTAGAGTCCCGCGTGTACACGCGGTACATATCCATGTCAAATGAAAACAATTTTATAAAGATTGTAGTATGCGAATTTTATTTATTGAAAGTTACGTAATACAATTCGTATGAGTTTTGGTTGATTGTAAATTATCATAAAAAAGTTTAATGTTACCCAATAACAGATATATGAATCAACAAATGTGTGATTTGAGGTGATTTAAAAACAAATAATGAAATGAATAAACATATATTTATTGTAACGGCTTGTAAATGAAGATTAAATTCAAAGTAAATAAATGTAATTTAACAAATCATACAACCAAAAAATTATAAAAAAAAATTAAACGATTTATGCAAAATATGATCGCATATTTATTCACAAACTTCAAAATATTTTTTTTATAGACAACATTTGCTATTTATTATTAACACTGTCATCTTTCTCCAATATTAGAATCTTCAGGTCATCTCTATCATTGTCACTTGGAAGTGACATACAACTGCCCATGTGTAAAAACATGATCTTTCAAATACAGACGTACCCTAAATAGCGTTTGTCCTTGACTCTTATTTATTTTCATTACGAAACATAAAGTAAGATGGAAATGTCTTCTGTTAAATCTGAAAGAATTCTTCTTATCAGACGGGGACAACCTAATTCTTTGGATAAAAGTTCGCATTCCAATGTTACTCCCTGAAATTATTTAGCTTCTATAACACGGTTTGATATGGCAAGATGATTTGGAACTTGTGGCTTTGAAAAGAATTTATGTCCACTTATAGGATCCCTGAACCATTAGAATACCAAAACAGTAAAATTTGTAAAAAAAAAAAAAAAAAACTCTGGTGAGGAAAAGAAAGACATTTGGCATTTTAACTGTATTATCATCAAGAATTTAAGGTAAATATATTTAGAAGACCCTGAACTGTTTTGACGGTTTGACTCATAACAAATGATCTAAAAATCGTAATATTAGTATTAGTAATATATTCGTAAAAATGGTAATAGAACATTTTAATTCGGTCAATAAGAAATAAATGAGATTAAAATTAAAAATCGTAATATTAGTTTTAGTATTAGTAATATATTCGTAATTTAATTCGGTCAATAATAAATAAATAAGATTAGAAATCGTAATATTAGTATTAGTATTAGTAATATATTCGTAATTTAATTCGGTCAATTCGGTCAATAATAAATAAATGAGATTAAAAAGCGTAATAAATAACATTAAATTCGGTCAATTATTATTAATGTCAATAAATAAAATTAAAAATCATAATAAATAACATTAAAAATGAATAACTCTTATTAATTGCAGGCAAAACCAATAATAATTCGAAAATTTTAATTCGGCCAATAAGAAATAAATGAGATTTTTAAATTAAAAACCGTAATGTTAGTTTTAATATTAGTAATATATTCGTAATTTATTTCGGTCAATAATAAATAAATGAGATTAAAAATCGTAATAAATAACATTGAATCCGGTCAATTATTATTAATGTCAATAAATAACATTAAAAATCATAATAAATAACATTAAAAATGAATAAATCTTATTAATTGCAATTAATATCAATCACAATTCGTAAAAATAATAATATAAATAAATGAGTTTAAAAATCTTAATAAATAACCTCAAAAACATAGTAAAAAATTCAAATCAATTACATTAAAAACATCCACTTTTGAAATTGATTTACCAATTATCGACAAATTATTATTGACATCTTAAAATTAGCACATTACTATTGAAATGATTTTGATGATTATCATTTAATAAGAATTGATTAATGGAAAGTTATAAGATAAAAAATTAAATTCCGTCAATAATATTAAACATAAATTCAAAAAAACAATAATATAAATAAATGAGAATAAAATTTTTAATAAATAACATTAAATTCGGCTAATTATTATTAATGTCAATAAATAATATTAAACATAATTTCGTAAAAATAAATTAAACATAATTTCGTATTAATAGTAATATAAATAATTGAGATTAAAAAATCGTAATAAATAACATTAAATTCGGTCAATTATTATTAATGTCAATAAATAATAATAATTCTAACATAATAACAATACATTAAAAATGAATAAATCTTATTAATTGCAATCAACATCAACTATTTGTAAAACAAAAAACATTATCTATCAACTCTAATCGGACCAACCAAGATTGTCCTTCGTATGTGGCAACTGTAACGTCATTGCATATGATGTTTTTAGATAACAGAAATTTGTTCATGGCCTTTGGCACAGTCTGGAAAGACACGTATAAAAAAATTAAAAAAAAAAAACATTTTTAAAAATGAAATAACCATATTAACACAAAAATAACAATCATACCAACACGGTTGACGAAGAGTCAAGCAAAACCTTGAAGAATTGAGAACCTTTGTGATAAGACATAATAGCGTAGGTATGTTCGGATTAAATCCTGTTTTTTAAATGTTAAAACATAGAATGATTAAATCCGTTTCAAGGTAAATCAGATTCACTGTTTATCTATCGATACCAATTAAAAAAAGTCGGCATTTTTAAAGAATAATAAAAAACGAATTCATCGAATTGATAAAGTTCTTGAAACGATTAAATGTTCATTATCCATGTTCATTCTAAATCATCTGGATCGTATTTTATAAAAAAACCCGATTAAATCTTCATTCTAAATGTATCATTGTTTAATCATTGATAAGAATATTATTGTAGAATTTGATTAAATAGTCAAACTATAAAAAAACCGATTAAATATTCATCTGGATCGCATTTTATAAGAAAACCGATTAAATAGTCAAACTAATTTTTGTAAACAAAAAACAAAAATTAAGTCAAACAATTTGATTAAACAAATTTACACTCATAAATTGAATATTATTTCTCTTTTTAGAAAATCAACTGCATAATAATCTTATACAGAGGTTTCATCAAATTCTTAACAGTAAACCATTGACTTTTTTTTAACAAAAATAAGTAAAACACAATAATATTAAGCAATGTTAGAATAATAGAGATCGATGATTACCTTGAATCGGTTGTGAAGAATCAAGAAAGCATGAAAGATGAAAGAGGATATAAAGGTTTGTTATGGAGAAAATGGAGAATTATGTTGTGGAGAATGAAAAAAAAAAAATAAATAAAGAAAACGGTTTATAAAATTCGGAGCTCCATTTAGCGGTTAGATCCATGAGGACCCTCTCTAAGGGATCTAAGAGGACCCTCTCTAAGAACTCCATTCGACCCGAGTCTACTCTTTTATTATAAAGATAGAATAGAATAGATAGATTGATTATTGATATTAATGATTATTGATATTGATTGATTAGAGAAAGTTGAAGCAAAATTTAAGTGGTGGAATAAATAAATACTATTAAGTACTTTGTAAAAAAAAAAGAAATACCGAAATGATAGAAATAAAAAAAAGTTGTATATCTTTCTACATTTATTGTCATAAAGTCTAGGGATATTTCTGTAATTTAAATTTATTTAAATTTTGGTTCTTTTAATTGACGTAATGGCTTTTGAAATTTGGATACAAAGTTGGAGAAACAATCAGCCTCCTGGTCCCATGAAATTCTTTTTATTGTATACTTTTATTCTTCTATGAAATTATGTCGTTGGTTTATGAATTTCTTAAGTTGACTCGAGGTCTATAAAAAGAAAAGTATGCTAATATATACTTCGAGGAAATTGATGATGTTATTCGTGAATCATGACCACAAACGCATTCATACGATTACAATGTTATGAAAGGGTTAGATGTGTAACTTTCTTCTACTTATTCATAGTCATCGTTGTAACTTGTATTATTTGTCTACTTATATTAACTATTGTCTCATTTGTTAATGTGGAGTTTACGTTATATTTTCCGGTTACGTAATGCAGCTAATTACTAGGAATTTCTGACCCAATAATCAAATTAACTAATTAATCAAATTAAAATTACTTAGTTTATGCTGTAACTAAGTAACCGAACTGATACGTTATGCTTTTTTTTGAACTAGTGGGTTAGGCCACTTGTTGTGATCATGAACTTCTCCAAGGCTCTTTTACAGAGCGTAATCTACATCGACTTGTCTTAAAAACTGATTATATTTAGGTATTATTATTATGATAACTATTTAAATATTTAGCAATTTTATGTATGAATTTTTCTGTTGAATTCTATGGAGACATAAGTTTTAAAAGGAACAAGCGTACTACTAGGAAGATTAAGGAGAAAGAAAGATGACATTTAAAATTTAATTTTTAGGGTTTTTAATTAAAATTGTATAATTTTGATAGGTTTCACATCTAAACATGTAACACCTCTTTTCCTTTTATGTATTTATATTTTTAATTGTAGTTAACTTATCTGCCACTTTAACTACACTTTAATTATGATTACATATATCAATTACAAAAACAAAAGCTTGATGCATATTTGACGAAAAAAAATGTTTTAAAACATAACTTAGCAGAATATATTTTTGTCACGTAAAAAATCATTTTTAAGTAGTAAATACATACCTTGAAGATCGTATTTTTTTTAACATAAACTTTCATTAACACCGGCAAGTTCTTAAACATAAGAACCGCCGCAAATTATACACACATATACAATGGATAAGTGACCTAATCATTCCAAACAATACTTTTAAACATAGACCTATTTTTCAACCATAAAAAGGCCTTTGACTTCACCTCCGCCACTACATCCAATACCTTTTTGGACTTGTTTAGAAAAACTTTTGCATTCCTTGTGTTCCAAATTACCTAAGTAGTTATGAAAATAATCCATCAAATAATCCTTTTCATCCATTTACTGGCATGAACATTCTTATGAAGCATCAATAAATCCTCATAGTCGTATGCGTAAAAAGGCTCCAATCTACACCATTTGCAAATGACGCTCCACACTCCATACGAAAAATCACATCCCACCATCAAGTGCTTAATATCTTCAATATCACAGCTGCATAATGGACATGAAATATCCTGAATATCTATCCGTCTTCTAACCAAAGCGACCCTAGTTGGTAATCGATCTCTAACAGCTCGCCAAGCAACTAGAAAAACTTTTATAGGAACCCACCCTTCCCACTTCAAAATATAATCCTGCGGCCCATTAACAACCGTATTTAAACTCTTTTTAAAGTCATTTACCACAAACATACCATTAGGCCCATTTTCCGAAACCCATTTATCATTGGCTCCACTAAGAACAATACCCGACATCATTCGCTGCGTGTCTTGAAACTCCAAAATCTCCTCCACATTCCTAGGGTGTTTGCTCCAGTTTGCATTGAGAGTAACCCCATCAAAACCTTGTACCACACATTCCATAATAAGGCATCTTTTGTTTCTATCCAATTTATACAAATTTGGCCACTTATCTTTTAATAATGAATCCCCCACCCATTGATCGAACCAAAACCGAATGTGTTCCCCCTTCCCAACAACACCCCAGATGAACTTCTGAATTGGTTTATTAGTCACCTTCGTGGACTCCAATATATGAACAATAGCCTTCCAACAACCCGGAATAGATCTCTTTATCGGTAGAAAACTCCAAAAACCCCTCCCACCATGAATCCCCTCTATGATATTCCTCCATATCGATCCGCCCTCCACTTTGAATCTCCATGCCCATTTAGCGAGGAGCGCCAAGTTAACCTCCGCTAACCTCGAAATACCCAACCCCCTTGCTTCTTGGGGGTTGTAATCACCTCCCAAGACACCCAATGAACCTTATTATCTTCATTGTTACCTGCCTAAAAGAATTTTCTCATAATCCTCTCCATATCCTCAATAACCTTGACCAACGCTTTATATAAAGTTAAATAATATATAGGAAGACTCGATAAAGCCGATTTAATTAAAGTAAGTCTACCTCCCATTGACAAAGTTTTCGCCTTCCAAGAAGAGAGCCGATTTTTAATCGTCTCAATAACCGAATTCCAGTGGCAAACACGATTCATATTTGCCCCAACTCGTATCCACAAATAATCAAAGGGCAAAACACCTACTCTACACCTAATGACTTCCGCCATGGCCTCCACTTTACCAACATCTGCACCAACCCCAAACAAATAAGGCTTCTGGAGATTTATTTTTAATCCTGAGCACAAGTGGAATACCCGAAGCACTCTAGCGACCCCATCAATATTTTCTTTAGACCATTTTCTAATTATTAAAGCGTCATCAGCATAAAATAAGTGAGATATGGTCATAGCTTCAACACCAATACGAATCCCCTTTATCTCGCCCACATCCACTGCTTTCTCAATCAAACAAATTAGGACTTCCATGACTACCAAAATAAGAAAAGGAGATAGTGGGTCTCCTATCAATCTTGATTTATTTCAATATGAACAACAATTTAACCAATCGAATTGACTAGAATATAACGTAACGAGTAATATGGAATTTTCTTTCCTTTAAAAGTTATTTTCGTCTTTGTTTTACAATTGCCGAACTCCTTTTTGAAATTGGAATTCAAACGTGGAAGACCCATTAACCAAGACCGCCGAACGAGCCGACTCTAAAATCCCTTTTACCCAATTACACCATCTACCCGGGAAACCCAACTAATCAAGCGCAGACAACAAAAAGCCCCAATTTACATTGTCATAAGCTTTCTCAAAGTCAAGTTTCATCAAGAACGCCCTTTTACCATTCTTTTTAAGCCAACCAACTGTCTCATTAATAACTAGAGGACCATCTAAAATAAATCTCCCACTAAGGAAAGCAGACTGAGTATTCGAATGACAGTAGTCAAAACCTTTTTCATCCGAATAGCCAAAACCTTAGAGATAACTTTACTCACAATACCAACTAAGTTGATAGGCCTGTAATCTTTCAGTCCCACCGGGGTTTTAGATTTTGGAATCAACGTGATAAAAGAAGAACTACAACATCTACTGATTACACTAAGCGCATGAAACCGAGTAAACATATGATAGAAATCTCCCTCCCATAAGCTTCAAAAATACTTTACAAACCTGAAATTGAAGCCATCTGGACCTTGCGCTCTATCCGACCCGCAATAAAAAACTGCTTCTTTAATCTCCTTTCTAGAAAAAACTGCGACCAGCTCGTCACCCCTACTAGCTTGAAGCCGTGCTAAATTTGGACATCGAAATTCTGGTCTACGCTTTATGTTCTCCGCAAAATGCCTTCTAAAGTGTTTAAAAACCTCCTTTTTCACCAAAGAAGGTTTCGCCACCCAAACATCTTCAACCATCAACCCCTGAATCGAATTAACAACCTTTCTCCCATTAACTACCCCATGGAAAAAGGCTGAATTTTCATCTCCGTCACCCTCGATTTTTGTTTTAAATCCCTATTATGACACAAATTCAAATGTTCAACCCCTTTTCTACACTCTTTCCATACCCACACCTCCTCTTCCTCCAACTCCCGAGCTTCCATAGCAATCTCAAGCCTCTCTATATCCTCTTTCATATTAGCCATCTCCTCCCCTTCCTTCTTCCCAATATCCTCCTACCAGCTTTTAAGAACTTGTCTCAGAAATCTGAAGATCGTATTTATTAACATATTAAAGTATATTTTTTTTAACTAATCTTCTATTATATAATTGAAAACAATAAATCCTACCTGGCATACAAAGAGAGCATCATTCTCTTTAAGTGTACCATGTGACATTAATTGATTTTAGGAAAAAAATTAAAAAAAAAAATTGGATTTTTCTCTCTCATGTTTCCTCCCATAATTTTTAAACGTTAATATTTTTTATATATGAAATTTTTTAAAGAAAAAATTACACCAAATTAACGAGCGTTTCCAACGAGTACCATAGTGCTATATAAAAAACGAAGAAAAAAATGACTATTTTGTGGGGTTTTGTTCATACATGAAAAAAAACACAAAGTGTTCAGGTAATTCATTAATCATGTATAGCCAAGTCAGTAATTATATTCAAATCAGTAAATATGAATTCTATTTTCAACATGTGTTAGCATTGGAGTTGTACATTGTCTTAGGTTAGGTACTAATACTAGAGTTATACATTGTTTAAGGTTAGGCGTTAACATTAGAGATACATTGTTAATTGTTTTAGGTTAGGTGCTACCCGAAGCTTTCCTGCATGTAATTGCAAAACGCATCATTCTATTTTATATGTAAAATTGATATGTTATATTATATTTCTCAACCCTGTGACGTTGCCGGGGTATAATCTAGTATAATATATATGGTTATTTAACCCAGTATAAGGTTATATTGGAAACCCTTGTTATATGGTAAAGTTTAGAAACTCTAACTTCCCGACTTTTTTTTATAAGAAAATTTTAGGGTATGTAATATACATGATTTTAAGCATTTTGGGCCAAAAAAATGTAAAAAGCGCCGAGCCATTTTTTTAAAAAAAAATAAAAAACCGTCTTCAGGTAACAAATGGTTAACACGTGTTAGTTCGCTTAACATGTGTTAGTCAAAACTTTATTTTTTTAAATGTAAAAACTACTCGGCGCTTTTTTGATTTTTTTTTGGCTCAAAATGCTTAAAATCATGTATATTACATGCTCTATTTTTTTCAAAAATAAAAAAAATTGGGAAGTCAGAGTTTCCAGAGTTTACCGTATAACAAGGGTTTCCAAATTATCCTTTCCCATTTAACCCATGCAATATATGGTTTTCATAAATACAGGATTAAAAACGAAAACCAAAATTATTTAAAAAAACACCTTTAGCACGTACTATTATTACAAGGCCGGCGAAGCCAACCGGCTAGGCTCCGAAAATATCGGAGGCACATTTAAAAAAAAAATCCTCTATATATATGTTTGTGTGTGTATGTTTTCTTAAACACATCTTTAAACATTTAAACTTAGACCTATTAAACACATCTTTTAAATTATAAAATAAACCAAATTCTAGTAACCTATAACAAGCTTAAAAGCTCACTACCCATTTAAAGTTATTGAAATCATACTTACGATTCACAATGTCCCAAGAAAGAATTAGCGGGTTAGCGTTGATAGCTATTACGGTATGTAATTTCACTTATTCTAATACTATTATTTTGCTAAATGTTACGTTCACTGCTATATCATTGATTGTACATAAATTTAGTTTAAATTATTTAATTCCTTAAAACCTAATGGGCCTAAGAGACATATTTTTAATGACTCGAACAAGATACGTAAATTCTCAGGGACACCTCAGTATTATTATTACAAACCCTAAAACAAGTATGACATTTATGGATCAAATCACATGTTTGTTGTACGTAGTGTATATACATCCCATAAAACCAATTATAAATATTATACGATCCATTCACAATTCAACCACGTATTAATGGACAAGTACGTAAGATATTTTTTCTAAAAAATCAACAAATTCACAGTTTACAAGTGTAAAAACGGTTAAAAATATATAAATAAATAAAGATGGAAGTTTCAAGGGACCTTCAATTCGACAGGCCCACACTTTCCCGATGAGCCACTAGTCTCTTACTTTGACCATATGACTAACTGTGACTTAAGTGTGGGTTTCCTAAATCATTATAAGAGTTCACTTGGAAGACAAAGGTGATCAATCAATCTATAGTCTAAACTTCTTAAAATATCTTATATTCTATTTTGAAAAATCTTAGAGAGATGACTAGAACGTTGCGTGTCGATAAAAATGGGTTGAGAAAAGGCCCATGGAACAAAGACGAAGACGATAAGTTGAGAGCATACATCGAGAGATATGGCCATTGGAACTGGCGTGAAATTCCTAAGTTTGCAGGTAAGCTTACGAGTTTATTATTGTTTAGGGTGTTTGGATTTCTGTAAACGATCCCATACACCTTGACAGGAAAAAAAAAACAATCTTTTTGTGTATATATATTTGCTTACATTAGATTTTTTTTCTTTTTGTGTATACTGATCAGGTGTGAAGAGATGTGGAAAGAGTTGCAGGCTGCGATGGATGAATTATCTTCGACCAAACATTAAACATGGGAACTTTACAAAAGAAGAAGAAGATTTGATTATGGACATGCATAACAAGATTGGCAACAAGTATGATATAACGTTAACATTTTAATATAAAAATTTATGTACTTTTTACTTTCATGTTTCTAATACTAAACTTGATGTTTATAGATGGTCAAAAATTGCATCCGAATTACCAGGTCGAAGCGATAATGAAATCAAGAACTACTGGCATACACACTTGAAAAAACGCGCTACAAAGGATCAAAACGACCCAAAAAGTATGAGTCATGCAACAAAAAAACAGACCAACATTAAAAACAGTTTGTTAGAAAGTTCAGAAATAAGAGGTCATGATGAAGTTGAAGCTTTATGTGCATCATCAACTTCAGAACTATCATGTGCTAACACACATGATTATCCATGTGTGACATCTGATAGTATGATCTCGAGTGGGGATTCGATACCAACAAATGGTAATGAATATGAATATGATGACTTTTGGAAGGAACCATGTTTTGCAGATTTAGATGGTGTGAACAATGTGATGATGGCTCCCGGTGATATTGATGAATTAAATATGTGGTCTACTATCGATTTAACCCAATATCATTACGAGTTCATGATATGAATAATTATCTTCATCGGCTAGTATCTGCTTTAAAGCATAAGGACGTACACAATTTTCTCTGATGATGGTGTATGACTAATTATATATAATGTTTTTCTTTTCGGTTTAAATCGAGGAGTAATTGTGCTAGTTGTATCTTTCCATATGCACACACATATACATACATACATGGGTGAGGCTATTGTAAAAATAATGTTAATGTAAAAAGTGTAAGAATGATTAAGAGACTGACACATGGCACTAGCTAAAATTGTATTATTGTCAATCATCATAATTGTTCACTTTTTTTTTTAGTTTCACCTCCATTTTTTAATGATCTCCTGAAATTGTGAAGGGGGTGTCTATATGGTATGTTTCAGAGAGTTAAAAATATAACACGAGGCTCACGCCCTCACTGTCACTGTCACTAACGAACATCTGCGCAACATAACTAAGCAACCGTAACAACCACATACACAACATGAAAGACGCAAACAAATCTACACCAAATGGAATTTAAGGGGGATAACTTGGAGCAAGGTTTTTCGTCTTATCTCTGCAAATATAGCACTTGATCAGGTTATAGTTATATAAAAACTTAAAACTATAATATGATATATTAATTTTTATATAACTTTCAACACTTATAAAAGACACAACTTATACCTCTTTAAAAAACGCAAGTTATATATGATAAAACGCAAATTATACCTGATAAAAGACGCAAGTTATACTTGATAAAACTGCAAGTTATACCTAATAAAAGATGCAAGTTGCATTTGATAAAAAACACAAGTTATACCTGATAAAACGCAAGTTATACATTATAAAATGCAAGGTATACCTAATAAAACGCAAGTTATACCTGATAAAAAGATGAAAGTTATATCTGATAAAAAAACGCGAGTTATACATGATAAAACGCAAGTTATCAACCCTAGCAAATTTTTTTTTTTTTTAAAGTATAGCAATAGGGTATCCAATGAAAAAGGATAAAAAAAACTTGTTTTTATGGTTTATTTTTAAAAAAAAAATGTTGTATGAAAAAGTTATGGATGTTTAAAAAATGGGAGTGGAACTTAACAATTGTAGCTTATACCTATTTTGTCCTTCTCCTTCTCTTTTAAAAACTCCAAAGTATATATTTCCCCTTTTAATCCCATCTAATGATTCATTTAAATCAAAAGCCCAAAATCGTTCTTATCCTTTTTATGTTAAGATACTTTTTACCGTAAACTTTATACAGATACATATATATGTGTGTATACACATATAGATAAGTATTAGAAAACGTGTGAAGCGTAAGAAAGATTAATATATGTTACTTAATTATTGATATAAATTAAGTAATTATTTTTTGTAAATTGCATAATTTTTGTTCCATATGTTAATTCTCCTTTGTACGTTATCTCAGTCTCTCTCCATATATATATACACAAATACACACACACACACACTAGTGGGAGGGCCCCGGTATTGCAATGGGTACTTATGTTTTAAATTGATACACGTCATGCGGTGGGTTTCACGTAGCGCGTCTGTCTATGTGGAAAATCAAAGAGCCAGTGGCGAAGGATAGTGAGGGCCAGGGGTGCACCGACCCCAAAGTTTTTTGGCTTAATGGTGGAAGTTTGCGATTTTCATAGGTAATTTTTATATGGATTGAGTCTGGTCCCCACCGATTTGATCTTCCGGCCCCTATCGATACGAAAAAATTAAGTCTGGCCCCCGCCGATTTGATTTTCAAGCTTCGCCACTGTAAAGAGTAAGTATACATAGATAACATATTCTCGTGGATACATGGTGGGTTACTTTGTATGTATCATTACCTACTCATGAACAAAGAATTTATATACTAAAAAGCCTTTTCTATTCATGGATTTTCACTACGAAGAAGCAATGTATTTCGTCATTGTTTGTGATCAGAAGCCAGGTAGTGGCATGGATGCATGTTACCGTATCTACAGTGGTGGAACCTGAACTTTTTAATTGGAGGGTCCAATTTAACCAAATAGTTATCAATTGGTTTAAGCAGATCGGATTACCAACAATTTCATCTTCTAAGAGCATTCACATCCCCTCCACCAAATCCCATCCATCAAATTAGACTAAAAATCACTACTTCACCCATAAAAATTCTCTCTCCTAATTAAATTAATAATATTTTTTCATACTTTTATCAATACATTTTCTCTCTTCTCACTCACAACTACTTACAAAAATATTAAAATATATAGGGGTGAACAGTAGGTTTTCATATTTAGGATGGAACAGTGCTTCCACCAAATATTTTCTCCCTCCTTTACTCACAACCACTTACACTCACCCTATATAATTTAGTAGACACACTCACATACATTTGGTGGATGGGATGTGAGTGCTCTAATACTTTTACTTTTTTCTCGACATCCTTCTTTACTATTATTGTTAGTTATAAATGTTGTTGTGATTAGTATTTAACATTTTTAGCTTTCAGCCTTAATGCTTGATTAGAGTCATTTTATTAAAATATCTTTTCAAAACGATATATGTATGTATTTAAAAAATAATGAAATAATTTGTAAAACCCATAAACAATATAAAATGGCATATAAAATAAAAGGTAATTAAAACTAAAATTTATTATAAAGTAAACGAATTTAACATCCAAGTGAAAATTAAATTAGGTGTATAGATATGTAGTCAGCCTCAAAATTTTATGTGAGTGACTGACTGATGATGTAAAATATTTAGACAAACTGGAAAATAATATAAAAATTAGACTTTAAGTTGAGTTTTAAAAGTTAAAAGTGGGCCTCCGCAGTTTAAAAATATAATAAAAGACCCAAACAAATGGATACTTATTTAAAACCAGGTCATTTCATTGTCGTCTTCCTCAGTCTTTCCTCTGTCACCGGGATAACACTGTAAGTACTTGGTAAGTGGGTTGTCAACCGAAAAAAAACACAAAACCATGATGATATTATGTATATCCACCCTTCACTTTCACTTTAGCTAGACGTATTAAAGAGTTAAACTTCAAAAGGTTCTTCTGGTTAGTATCTCTATAACCCTATTCAGTTAAAATTTGGTCGGCCGGAGGGTCAGCTGACCCCCCTGTAGTTCCGTCCTTGCGTATCTACGTGTATTTGTAAGTGTGGAGAGTCAACCTTGCCTCAACATATCTAAAAGGTTGACTCACTACTAGAAAATTAGGCTTTTGTCACCACATTTTCGGTTACATAACGGTAGCAATTGCTCTGTAGCCACCATTTTGCAACCGAGAATGCGGTAGCAAAAACACACGTATGTGTTGCCCTAATGTCACCAAATAGCTACCACTTTTGTATTTTGCTACCATATTTTTGTCACCACAAAAACGGTTTAAAATATTTGCCACTGCTCTTACAATATTTTAGTAAGGTCATTTGCTACCGTTTTGGTACCATTTAGCCACCGATATTGCCACCATTTAGACACCATTTTTATTGAAAATTTACACTTTTTTTGTAACCGTTTTGGTACCATTTAGTCTGCAACCATTTAGTCACCGCTTTAATTGAGAATTTACTACCATTTAGCCACCACTTTCATTGAAAATTTGCTACCATTTAACCACTACTTTCAATGAAAAATTACTACCATTTAGCCACCACTTTCATTGAAAATTTGCAACCATTTAGCCATCATTTTCATTGAAAATTTGCAACCATTTAGCCACCACTTTCATTGAAAATTTGCTACCATTTAACCATCACTTTCATTGAAAATTTGCTACCATTTAGCTTTTCTACAGGTTTTTTTTCCTTCTTTATTAATTCAATTACATTTCAAGAAAACTATATTATATAAAACAGTCAAATAATACAAAATCTCAAATTATATAAAACAAATTTGATACAGTTTTTCCAACTTTAAAATCATATAAAAGACTCTAATAGAAACACAAAAAAACATCAAATAACCAAAATTATCCATGAAAAACTTCAAAATATTCATGTCTAAGTGTTTATAGCCTATTTTCCACCCATAGTTGTTAACCTAGCTTCAAATTCTCCCATTCTATTATTCATAGCCTCTTTATCTGCATTATATTTTTCTTTTTCAGCTACCAAGCTCGCAATTATTCCTTCGAACATTTCTTTATCATCACCTTTTTCCTTAACAAGCTCTTTAATAACCAAATTCAACTTTTCAATCTACAAAACAAGCAATGAATAGAATCAAGAAGTCAGAATTAATAAAAATTAATAACGAGTCAAGTAAGTTGCACAATAACATAATCCAATTGTGAGTTACAATTCTAGTGGTAGAAGTCAAATTTGAATTAAGGAGTTTCCATATATGTAGGCCTAAGATTTGGAATGTAATCAATTCTGCAACAAACACAATCGGATTAACCCGACCCATAAACAATATCCGCAAATCAATCTCTCCACCAAAATGATCAAACTTTTTCAGTCCAAGAACATTCATAGAACTTGATGTAAATTATGAACAGCAAGCAAGTTCTCAAAAATTATTGCAGTCAAACAAATCTTGGATTATCATAACCATATTCGGCCAAACCATATTCTGTTGAAGAAATGGATCGGGCTGATTAGTGTAATACAAATAGTGACCTATGTAAAGAAGAAAAAGGCAATGAAGATCCACGTTCCTTCTCTGCAAGCGTTGAAACTGAAACAGAGATGGATAGCAAAAATGTAGATGTAAAGGATTCTTATGTGTTTTGATTGGAGTTTATATTTGTATCCATTGCAAAGGTTTAGGAATCAGATGAGAGAAAAAAATGGAACAGATTATGAAAAAAATCGCCATATTTATTTTCCTTTATCATTAATTTTTGTTTTAAATATTTATTTTCATGCCATTGTAACTTTACATTTTAATTGTATATTGTGTTAAATTAGAGGTGTAAGATGCGTAATGACTTGAGAGCTACTCGGAATTGGATCGGTAAAAAGCTCGAACAAGTCGAGCCTTAACGAGCCCAATGTAACACCCCGCCCCTCTCATCACCAATATTGTCCGCTTTGCCTATCCAAAGCTCACGGATTTGTTTTTGGTTGCCCAAGTGGAGACTTCCCAGGAGGTCACCCATCCTGAAATTTCTCCCACCTGAGCACGCTTAACTGTGGAGTTCTCCTCTCATCCACTAACATTAAGCCCCAAAACGCGTTGGTGATTTAAGAGGCAAGACATTACTTATGAACCAAGGATCTCTCCTGGCCACGGCCGATGTGGGATTTTCCTGGGGTGTCACATTCACCCCCTGTTAGAGTCTCATCGTCCCTGATGAGGTGTGTTCCTGGGGTGTCACATTCACCCTCTGTTAAAGTCTCATCGTCCCTGATGAGGTGTGCACCCACCATCCCGAACGGCACAGGAGTGGCTCTGATACCATCTGTAACACCCCGCCCCTCTCATCACCAATATTGTCCGCTTTGCCTATCCAAAGCTCACGGATTTGTTTTTGGTTGCCCAAGTGGAGACTTTCCAGGAGGTCACCCATCCTGAAATTTCTCCCACCTGAGCACGCTTAACTGTGGAGTTCTCCTCTCATCCACTAACATTAAGCCCCAAAACGCGTTGGTGATTTAAGAGGCAAGACATTACTTATGAACCAAGGATCTCTCCTGGCCACGGCCGATGTGGGATTTTCCTGGGGTGTCACACCCAAGCCCGAGCCCGAGCTCAGGCTTGAAAAAGGACTCGTTTAGTAATGAACCGGTCGTCACGGGTCATACAAAACCTAATTAACCTAGGTAGCTAGGGTAAGTAGGGTAATATCCAAGGAGCGTGTGGTTAGTGAATATTATTTAGTTGATTAGAATCAACATCGGGTCTAATTGACCATTATTGGGTCTAAATGACCTTCATTGGGTCTAAGTGACACTGATCGAATCTAACTGACCGTCTTTGGGCCTAACTGACCATCATTAGATCTAATTGACGATAAAATATTTATAGTTATTAGATTTTTTTCTTTCATTAAGTGTGGCGTCTAAATGACACATTTTTTTTCGTAAAGTGTGGCTAAAGGTTTCCAAAAGATTTGTTTTTGGTCACATGAATAAAAAAATCCACAAGATGTGTTTTTGTTTCTTTCATTTGTTTTTTTATAAATTATTGTTTTTTAAGTCTTTCTTATTATTTTTCTCACGAATTTACCACCAAAAATAAATGGTGTCAAAATTTGCAACCGATTAGTTACCTTATCTTATAATACATATTTTGGTGTAAAATCGGTTGCTAAATTTGCTACCATTTTTCTAGGTATCAATTTTTGGTGACAGTAGCCAAGATTTATCGTGGCTAATATGGTAGCAATTTATTCTCAAAATGGGTCCCTAAATTTGCTACCGCTAAGGTGGTTACAATTCAATAAGTTTGTTCTTTTTTTTTAAATTATTATTTTTTAGGCCTTTCTTATTATTTTTCTCACGAATTTACCACAAAAAATAAACAATGCCAAAATTTGTAACCGATTAGCTACCTTATCTTATAATACATGTTTTGGTGTAAAATCGGTTGCTAAATTTACTACCATTTTTCTAGGTAGCAACTTTTGGTGACAATAGCCCAGTTTTCTAGTAGTGACTTGCATCTTGCCACTTGCATGTTTTAAGTAGATGGTTTCTTTTGTGGTCCTTCTTCTCCTACAATTTGAGAGGAAAATAGATATCATTAGTTTTAAAAAGGAGTACAACGTGTTCTTCGTTGTCACATGAAAATTGAGATGCTATTAATTATCGGTGGTTAGTGGCGTTCAATGAGTATTTCACTCCAAAGTACAATTATCCACAACAAAGAAACTAGGTTAAAAAAAGGAAAAAAAAATCTTGGTCTTTATGCAAGTAATAAGTTTGTAGTTAACAATTCATATTTAATCAAGGCATATATGTATTGAACTGTGTATTTTTTGTATTAAAGTTAGGTGTAATTCTAAAGCTCGTGGGACCATTTATAGGTTTAGTTTCAAACAAAAAATAGGAAATTAAACTAAAAAATAGGAAATTAAACTGTTCTAGCAATTGGTAAATTTATTGAACATATAGCAATTTATATATCAAATGTTATCATGCACTATTGAATTATTTTATCATACTATTTAAATGAATGTAATTTTAAAGCACTTACACTTGCTTTGTTGGGTCAAACATAGGTGGAGCAAAATGATACTATTACCATATTATGTAAGCGGCTAGACCAACAGTTAACTTGAGTAAGAAATTAAAACGAAAAGTAGACACCTAACATACACAATGAAAATAGAACAAGAAACGAAGTAGCAGTAACTGGAAACAAAAATGAAGATTTCACAAAACCCATAGGAAGAGCTTAATAATGTTACTTACCTTAGTATTAAATCTTATAATGTGAGAGAATGTCTCTAAATTTTTGAGGCAGAAGAGACTAAACACTTTATTGTAAGCAACAGATCAGTTAATGGTGGCCCTATTTTCTGGCAAGTATTTGATATTAGATAGTACACATTAAACTTGGAAATGTGATTCAGCGAAAAAGTTGAGTAGGCTACAATTTGGCCATATATGCATACCATATGGTTTCTTTTATTTTGTTCTAACTTCTATCAATGAAACATAAAAAATATTAATTAATATTAATATTTTATAAATACCAAAGGTATTTGCAAATTGCAGCAATGCTATGTTAAAGTAGAAAGTAGAAACATTGAGCAATGAATGACAGTATGTTTAATTATGCTATTAGTAAGTGAAGATTGTAAGGGTCTGTTTGGTATGGGGTAATGGAATGGATGGGAGAATGGAATGGATGAGGTAATGGAATGGATCATTACCATTCTATGTCTTGTTTGGTTGCCATGTGAGAATGAAACAAAACATTACTTTGTGTTGTTGGATAGGCAGAAAAAGATGAAGGAATAAACTCAGTGGTGAGTGGCTATAGTGGGTGGCGGTCAGTGGCGGTGATGGTGGGTGGTGATATGTGGCGGTAGTGGTGGTGGCGGGTGGCGACGACGGTGGTGGTGGGTGGCGACGACGGTGGTGGCGATGGTGAAAGGTGAAAGTGGATGGTTGTGATGATGAGTGGGAGACGATGGTGAGTGGTGGTGGTGGTTGGTGGTGGTTAGTGGCGGTGATAGTAGGTGGTGGTGTGTGGCGGTAGCGTGGTGGTGGATGGCGACGACGGTGGTGGGTGGTGGCGACGGCGGTGGTGGGTTGGTGGCGATGGGTGGAGGTGGATGGCGAAGATGGTGGGTGGGTGATGATGGTGAGTAGTGGCGGTGGTGGGTGGAGGCGGCGGTGGTGGGTGGCGACGGTGGTGGGTGGCGGCGGTGGTGGTGGGTGGTGGCGGTAGTGGTAGGTAAAGGAAATTGTGGTTAGTGACGGTGGCAGGTGGTGGAGGCGGCGGTGCGTGGGTGACGGTGGTGAGCAGCAATGGGTGGTGTTGGATGGCGGCGGTGGTGGGTAAGGGAAGGTAGTGGGTGGCAGCGGCGACGACGGTGGTGGATGGTGACGGCGGTGGTGGGTGGCGGCTGCGGTGGTGGGCGATGGTGGTGGGTGGTGGCTGCAACGATGGTGGGTGGTGGCTGCAACGATGGTGGGTGGTGACAATGGTGGTGGTGGGTAGTGGGTTATGGTGTTGTTAGTAAAGGGTGAATGAGGGATGGAATGGAAAAAAAACATGGGGGATGGATGGAATGGTTTTGAGGGAATGGAATGCCTTGTGGAATGGGTGATTCCATTCCTTTAACCAACCAAACACACTATTTTTCATTACCTCGTAATGGTCCATTCCATTTCTCCTTCCATTCCATCATACCAAACGCTACCTAATATTTGTTGTTGGTTGAAGTCTACTTTGATCAAGAATAAATTATTCAATGTAGAACCCTTAATAAATTTGCAGCAACATTTAATGCAGTTTTCTGTATATTTTTGTAATATTTGTTGTTGGTTGAAGTCCAATTTGATGAAGAATAAATTATTCAATGTAGAACCCTTAATAAATTTGCAGCAACATTTAATGCATTTTTCCGTTTATTTTGCTGAAATCCAAGTACATCGCTTTTGACACGTTTAGTAGAAATAATTTTGTATTCCAAATTAGTAAAAGTGAGGTAGAGTGTTAAATGTGTGAAAATATGTTAAAGAGTCAGTTATATTCTGAAAATGGTGTATCAAGGTGCTAAAGAAGTAAAAATATGACAACTATGCTCGGGATGGCTTAGGTTAGCTTTGGGATGGAACTGTTTGTAATGAATAAATAAAGTAGTAAAAACAAAGAACAACACTCAATCTACGAGGAAAGCCCTTGATCGGTTGTAGATCGCCGGCATAAAACCTCGGGAGGAGACTAGGCCCCTGCCTTGTTTGCTAATATTAATTTAGTAAAAAGATACAACTTTGGATGAGCAAATGGACGAGTGTACTAAGATTACAATGATTGTGTGAGTGTTTCTAATCAGCTAAGTGTATGTGTGTAGCTATAGTGTAAGCAATGTGTCCTATACTCATCTAATACTCCCATTTATATAGTACATGAAGTAAACAAAGAATCCCGAGATATCCGCTAAGTCGTTAAGTTCTTTGAAGTCTTCATATGACCGTTGTGGTTGTTTCATCTCAGGTAAACGTTGTTGCAACGGTTTCTCCTTGGCTTGTTTAATGTTTCAGCTGTTTCCTCATTTGTCGCCGATATTAAATGTATATCGGTTACAACTTTGACTCCATCTTCCATCTTGGACCATGAGTTATACTTCTATCCTTGCCTTCTTCAATTGAGGAGTTATAATGAGTTATACTTCTATCCTTGCCTTCTTCAATTGAGGAGTTATAATATAGACGTTGCCAAGTATGTAAATCCATATTATAACTTAGTTGTACCTGCAATCATACATAAGAAAACTAATTCGTTAGTTCATTCTCAAGATGTGCACATGCCGAAGTATCGTTACATCCTGAAGTCAGTTAAGTCCTTCAACATCCTGAGGATGCTACATTAGGGATGTAGGGTAAAATCATCCTGAGGATTTTCACCACCAACATGCAGTACTGTAATATGTATTGTTTACATTGCATATGGACAAAATTTATAAAGATAATAATAATAAAAAAAACTTGATTTGGCCTTCTCAAGTCCAAAAAATGTACTATAAAACACTAAAATAATAAAAAGTTTCATTCTTACTGTTAAAATCTTATGGTTTTATTGCACGGTAAAATGCAAATGTAATCATGGTTTAAAAACTCAATTTGGTGTCCTATTTAGCTTGGTTTGGTAGACTAAATCATATGGGTTTGGTTTAAAATGTATACTTTTTAGCATGGGTTAAAACTTGACGGACTGCCATAATCCAGCGTACTAAAGTAATACAAATAACTCAAATTATATTGGTTCTTATATATGTATCGAGTTAAGCAGAACTATATACAAAATCAAGTTACTATTTGCGGTAACGATCACCCTTCAGCATGTTGGTTTTGCTCAAAACAACTATAATAAAACCCATACGGGTCATAACAACTATACTTCAATCAAGGTAACAGGTGAACAAGAATCTGTTCACATTGGTCACAGATACATTTTTAAGTTACATTCATAATCTATTATTATCTGTTACATCGGTTTCCATGGAGGGGCTTACACATATACTAAAATGACAAATAAAATATCACCCTACTAAATTTTGTAAAACCCGAAAAAAAAACTTTTTTGCTGGTGTGAGAAGCAAGCGGAGGAAAGTCGAAGAACAGCGGGACCAAAACCACAGGCCTTAGAGGTTCTTTGCTCCATGACCATAAGTTAGCCTTGTCTGATGACTTGCATTAGATAAATAAACCAACAACATACCTTCATATTTCTTCAATTTCACTAATCCTTTTCAGCTTAAGAACTGCCTCATCTTGTATCATTAGTAGCAATAGGTTTTTTTTTTTATTTTTTTTTTTTTATTTTTTTATTTTTTTTTAACAAATTAACAACACTTTTAGGCAACCAAATTAGAAAAAACATTAATCAAACAGATGCAATTGAATCCTGATTCTTTATTGACATAATGCTTGAAATAAATTACAAGATGCTAGTTTAATTCAGGGATTGCAATATGATCACCTTGGAGGTGGGGAAGTTCCCTTAGATTGAGCAAGTGGGGAATGGCCACGTCTTGGTCCATTGAACTATCAAAACCCAAAAAGAACATACAGTTAACATTAAAACTTCATCAAGTGCAAGCATATGGTCAATGATTAATAAACTATAAATTCCTAATTTGTGGTACCTAAATTGAATAGGGTCAACACACATCAACGGTATGGAGAGTTTTTATCCAAAAGGAAGTGGCCGGAGTGGTGGTTGTTGTTAGTTTTGAGCAAGGGCGGTGGCTAAAGGGTGGATGGTAGTGGTGTTCGATGAACATGTATGTGGTGATCGTGGTTTGGATTTAAGGGTTGTGTAGGAAGCGTTGTGATTGAAGAGAGAAATAAAGAGGAATGATATTTGGAATTCCCCATTCAATGTGGTGAAGGCAAGTGTTTGAAACTCATCTATGATATTCAATTGACACTAAATGATTGAATGATACACCGATTATATGTGGTGGAAGGTTGATGGCGTGAACAAACCGTAGAAGCAAGGGCATGAATGGAAGAAATGGGTAAAAGATTAGAGAATACTAAGACTCTTCATCACCCATCTTAAAGTTGGTGTAAAATGACTATACTATCCATCCATCTAGTTTCTTTAATAACTTATAATAATAATAAGAGTAAATTACTATTTGAGTCCCTGTGTTTTGGTGGTTTTAGCTACTTGAATTCAAAACGAAAATGTTTTACTATCTGAGCACCTAATTTTTCAATTTGTAACCATCTGAGTCCAATTTACTAACTTGGTTAGATTTTCTCAGTTAGTTTTCATGAAATGACTAAAATACCCTTGTTTTTATATTTTATTGTTATTGTTATTATTATTATTATTATTATTATTATTATTATTATTATTATTATTATTAAACATATAAGTCCCATCTAAAACTCTTAACAAATCCATCTCTCTTTCTCATCTCTCTCACCTAACCCACCACCTCCTTCAAGATCTGAAATTACTACAACCATAACCTTCATCTTCCACCATCGTTCACTACTTCACTTTTTCATAACATAGAAGACAGTGTTCTAGCCGAAAGACTAGTTGAAGAATCAGACGCCGATTCCTCCTCCTCCTCCGACGATGTTCACTAAAATTCCTACAGCCACCACTAACATCGAAGAATCAGACGACGATTCCTCCTCCTCCGACGCTTCTTGAATTGAGTTAAAGATCTGATAACCTTCCAAACAACATCATATTTACCGTGTTCATCATCTGGGTTTACGACAAAAGACTAGTCATTGATTTCTTCGTAAGGTTTGATAATGGTGACGGAGAATACGATTGTTTGACCAGCCTATTTAGGGTTTCAAGCTTGCTAATTGTGGTAGTGGTGGCGGCGTGGCAGGATGCTTGTAGAGTGTGTGGGTTTAGGTAGTGTGAAGTGGTGAAATTAATTTGGATTTAGGTGGATCTTAAGTTGAAGATCTTAGATTCCAGGTAGGTGGAGGATGCTGGTGGGGGACAGTAGTGGTGGCGGTGGTGGTGCAGTGGGTGTGGGTGTGGTTTAGATGGGAGAGAGAATAGAGAGGAGTCAAAGATGGGGTGTTGTGTTCAGATATGTCGCCGTTGTTGGATTGTATGGATCTTCGGTTGAGAACCTAGGGGATTCGATGTCACCGTTGTTGCCGACGGAGGACGGGACGTATGACCGGAGGAGGCGTCGCCGTCGTCGCCACTGGCGGTAACGGCGGTTGTAGGAGGAGGAACTGCCAGGATATTGTTCGGGAGTAGGCGATTGTGATGAAGGCGGTGGTGAGTATCATTACCATGACTATTAACGGTGGAGTGAAGCGTACCGGAGGTTTTGACGGTGGTTATGATGATGACGTCAGCATCCATGGACCTGATGGTGATGAAGTTGGTGGCTGTTGAGGAAGGAGAGGGTCATTCTATGTGTGCATATATAATAACAATAATAATAAAATATAAAATAAGGGTATTTTCGTCATTTCATGAAAACTAACTGAGAAAATCTAACCAAGTTAGTAAATTGGACTCGGATGGTTACAAATTGAAAAATCAGGTGCTCAGATAGTTAAACATTTTCGTTTTGGATTCAACTAGTTAAAACCACCAAAACACAGGGACTCAAATAGTAATTTACTCTAATAATAATAACAATAATCTATATATCTATATCTATCTATATCTATATCTATACTACTATATAATAGGTTCTGGATGGACAAGATAGTAATTTTCATTTAATTGTAAGACACATAAAAACATTGTTTTTGCATTTGGTACAAGTGTTAATGCATAATTAAATTCTCATTTATAATATTGTCCCTCTACATTTTTGCATTTAATAATGTAGTTTAATAAATGACAAATAATAATGTAGTGTTATTACATCTAGCATTTATATTTAAATGCAATAGTATTTTATAAAAGCTTGTAAAAAATTTATTAACTTATATATTTTATAAAAAAATGTGAAAAACATATTAACTTATACTGTAACATTTGGCATTTTTCCAATAACATAAATACAACTTTAGGGGACCTAAAGTGGCAATAATCCAAAAATTGAAAATGTGCATAAGCCTTAATTTTGTGTTTGGAGTAGTAGTGTTATGACCTCATTTTTTCATAAAAAAATATTATAATAAGTTGCCTATCTTTTACATTGTTAGCAATTAAATGTTACTGCTAATGATTTTAAAAATATAAGATTTGATTTTAGTAAATTAAAACTAAATGAAACCTTGTACTATGTAGATATAAATTTATAAAAGTTATATTTAGTGAAAATGATATCTGATACAATCGTTCATGACACTGAATATTATAATATGGTCGTTACATGGTCAAATAAAGATAAAATAATTCGCTTATCAATTTTATAATTTATTTAAGTAAGAAACTTATGCGAGAGAATTAATATGGAAACAAACCTAAAAATGAAAACAAAATTGGTTTTGGTTGTCAAATTATGAATTAAAACCATTAAATTTTGGTGAAACCACTAACTCAATTTATGACATTAAAAATGGCTTTTCATTTTCGTAATCGACGATCAACCATCATAGTTAATAAAAAAAAACTTTGACTATTTGAGGTTATCATTTAATCTTATGTTTGGTTTATAAAACTAGACTCTTGAAACTCACTTCCTTTAATTTGTTCAACATTACCACCACTCAAAGTCACTAAAAACCACAACTCTCGCCACCATTTTTTTAGTGTGAATGCTCGCTAACCACCGCTGTCGACTTTGAAGTTCGCAACACTGCCAACCTCTGTTCCGATTTGCCCCGCTCCTCAACCTTGTTTTGGGCATTCGTCACATGTGTTATGATTCACGGCCACCATTGTCTGGTCATTGCCCTTGCGAACCAACTATCATTAATTCGATGTTTATGATGAATGAGCGCTACCCCTGTTTCACCGACCAGTGTTTCGGCAACTAAACGTATCACCCATCTAAGCTCATATCCCAGTTCAAGCGTCACACTCTTCCCTTTTGGTATGAATCTCCAAACTTTGTTAATATTATGCCAAATCTATTCATAATTTACTTCAGTCAACTCTTGTCACCCAACCTGATTATTCTTGTGATAAACTCCACTTCTCAATAACTATGTTATGGTAAATAAATGAGTTTACTTTGGTTTAAGGGTTCATGAACATTTAGATGTTATTCTTATTTTAGGACACTTACATGAGACTGGTTTTAAGTCCTAATTTCAAAATTGGTGTCATTCATGAATATATATATATATATATATATATATTCGGCAGATAGGTATATATAATTATATTTTTTTTCTAACATCATCCTGTATACAAATTTTAATTTATGAAAATATAAGTTTTAGTTATGTATTTATATGGTTGTACAAAGCTAAGACTTGTTTTTTTTTTGAGTTAATTACGTGGTTAGTCCCTATGGTTTCTCTAGAGTTTCAAGTCTAGGTACCAATAGTTTAAAGTAACAGGTTAGGGTATTAAGGTTTGTTTTTGTCGCAATGTTGGGTACTAATACTAATTATCGTTAAATTTTCTGTTAACTTTAGTTAAAGTGATTAAAATGCCTTTTTATAAACTAAAGGGGCCATTATGTATTAAACTTTTATTTACAAAACCCTTCGTACCAAAACATGAAACTTGAGAGAAACCATAGGGACTAACCATGTAATTAACTCATTTTATTAAAGTATTTATTTTTAAGATTTATAATTAAATAAGGAATATTTAATTAAAACATTGTTTTATTAAATATATTTATCCCATTATTTATAAAAACAAATCCAAGTTATTAGATTAATAGTTGTAACCATAAAGAAAACATTTAACTTAATGTTGGATGGACTTGTGTTATGTTTTATTTATTTATTTATTTTTTTTTTGAAAGTTTAAGATCAATGGAAATCCTTATACAACCCTAACCTATTGGTCTCAAGTTCGAATCCCTACCGACGCACCGGTGTCCTCCTTGCCTAAGCTCAAACCGTCACGGGGAATTTTTTTGTGGTGTGCATGGATCGAACCTGTTACCTCCCCCAGGATGGAAACCCTAAGGGAAAACTCACCCTACCTCAAACCAGCTGAGCTGGAGATCATTGGCGACTTGTGTTATGGTTACAACTATTAATCTAATAACTTGGATTTAACTCATAAAAATGTTTTCTTTATGTGATTGAATTAAGTGTTTAGCTATTTTTGGCCAAAATGATGCAAACCCAATTCAAGAAAATTAAAAAAGATAGAAACAAACAGAAGTTAAATTTTTATAAATAAAAAAAAAGTTTTGTTTTGAACTGGTGCGATTGGTAGGTTTGGACCTACAAGGTGAAAATCATTTTTGAATTTCATTAAACTCCATAAGTAAATTAATAAAATTAGGAACGTTTATCTATCTTAGAAGTGTATTTATTTTTATAAATAATGGGATAAATATATTTAATAAAACAATGTTTTAATTAAATATTCCTTATTTAATTATAAATCTTAAAAATAAATACATCTATACTACATTATAAAGGAGGAGAGATGGCTAAAATAGTCACTTCATGTCAATTTTAAAATGGCATATAAAAGGTCACAAGGTAAACAACTATCGTTTTGCCAAATCCTTCCCTTTATGCCCCTATGTGCAAGATTTGATTACAATTGTACAAATGACTAATGCAAGTCAACTCTATTATTCTTTGCTTCACCTTTTGATTTTCTCATCTTTAATGAATTCAATTTGAGATTCAATGCCTCATATTTTTCTTTTCTCATCTATACTATATTATAAAGCATGAGTGTGGAGGATTCCAACCAAATTTAAGTAATTACAACATATAATGCATATGGTACAATACTATATTATAAAGCATGAGTGGGGATTCCAACCAAATTTAAGTAATTACAACATATAATGCATATGGTACAATAACTTAATGAAGTTAGTAAGAGGGCAAAATAGTATTTTTTACATGAATATTAAATTGTTCATGAAATAGATTTAAATAATGAATAATGCATGTATTAAATTAGAGGGAAGTCCTTAAGCTTTCTACCAAATAATTTAATTGTTATATAATAATAATAATTATTATTATAAATAAATAAATAATTACCGATCCCTAACGATTATGCTACTGTAGTATGACGCGAACCACAACGAAAACCAGACGATCCATAAAGCTAACCGTTGCACAACAACAAAGTCGGTTCGGGTTTAGTGAGGTTAATAATGATAATAAACACTCAATAGTAATGACGATAAACACTCAACAATTTCTAAACTGATATAACATTAATCTTGAAGTTCTTCTAAGAAATTTGTATGTTTAAAAAATATGAATTAAAATAAAATACAAGTTTTATACTTGGAGTAATATTATGCTAAGTGTCACACCCTCAAATTTCCGCATGCGGGGTTTTACCGCGAGGCGCGTGACACACTAGGATCCAAGTCAACGGTCACAATAAACGACATCTATATGATAAGAAAACAACGTAAACTACCATTGAGTTTCAAAACCGTTCTAACACAGCGGAAGCAAAATGTATTATTACAACTTAAAAGTAAAACTCAAAGTCTGAAATGTTTAACAAAATATGCATATGATCCCTAGACGCCGTGAGACTCCGTGCGCCTATACTCAATGCTACCTTAGCGACCTGAGAAAACATGCCAAAAAGACGTCAACATATAATGCTGGTGAGTTCACAGGTTTTAAGTTCGTAAACATTTTCATGTGTAAAGCGATTCCTCATAAAGTGCCAAGTGTGCAAAAGTTCCAAGTAAATAACAAACGTTCCCTTACTACTACGACTGTGTTGCTAAAACCATTACTGACAAACGTTGCTCAAGTTGCTGCCCATGTGCCAAGTGTCAAGTGTCAAGTAGAGACAATATGCACCCGCCCGGCTCCCAGCCGTCAGGTGGGGTTCGTCACACCCGATAGATCTATCCACATTTCCCCCGTTGTGCCCCGCACATTCATGGTTTCAATAGGGACTTAGGTTTCGTCGTATAGTAAATAAGTGCCAAGCGCCAAGTGCCAAATGCCAAGTGTCAATGTTTAAAAGTGTCATGTGCCAATGTTAAATATGCCAAGTGCCAATGTTTAAAAGTGTCAAGTGCCAATGTTAAATATGCCAAGTGCCAAACGTGTCACGTTTCTTAAAAGGGTTACATTCCCAAAAGGCGTCATGTTTCTAAAAGTGTTATGTTTTCAAAAGTGGTAAGTTTCATAAGAGTTGCGTTTTCAAATCATAAACGTTGCATTGTTAAAACGTGTGGCATGCTTCTCCCCCGAGAGAAAAATGTATAAAAGAGGGGCCGTGAACTCACCTTAGAATGCGTCTTCCGATAACTAGAATTCCAACACGTGTATGATAATCCCAACTAATGACAACCTATCAATGAGTTTACATAAGTGTGATGACTATTAACCCGAAGGCTAACTAATCCCCGATTGTCCAGATCTTGACTACGTGTGTTAAAAAGTGTGTTTAAACGTTAACCGGACATCCCAGACCGACCCGACATCCCGTTGGTGACCCATTACATCAATTAGTCATGCACATAAGTTTAACACATAAGTTTCAAGCATAAAACACTTAGTTTGCATCAAAAATCTCATTCCGGACATCAGATGGTCGAATGTGGTTTTCCCATTTCCACGTTCGCCCGTTTGAGCCACGTTCGCCCGTTTTTCCCACATTTTGTTCCACGTTCGCCCGTTTTTCTACGTTCGCCCGTTTTTCCCATGTTTTATTCCACATTCGCCCATTCGAACCAATTTTATTCCACGTTCGCCCGTTTTCATCAACATTTTATAAAACGCACCAAAACGCATCTAAACGGTCCAAAAACATCACGAAACATTACCAATCACAGCAGTCAACTATCATTAACATATTCCTACATAACCCTACCAATTTTATCCTGAAATCCGTCCGTTTTACAAGTTACCCGAAATAGCAAATTATGGAGATGTCACATCAACCACATGCAATCTTTACCTAATTAGGAAACTTTATGAAATCAATCAATAATCAACTTAATATACTCAGATTATCATGAACAATAAACCCCCATTTTCCCGGTCGTCACATCATCCCCCTGTTGAAAGGAATCTCGCCCCGAGATTCACTCTTCGACAGTAATGAGTGTCGACCTAACCCAAGTAACGTCTCCCAGAACGCAAACGAAGTGATAACCACGAACGAAAGATGATATCAATAGATACTCTATGCCGGGAACCGCCCTCCCCAAAGTGAATACAAAACAATGAATCCTCCTGATCGAAGGCCTACTAGAGACTATTGTGATCGGTATAAATGACACACCGGTACCGTCCAAGTAGCATCTCCAGAGGACCCACATCAGACCCATGAATGTAAAACGATGACCAAATACCAAACTGAATGCACACAATGAATACGAATCGCCAAACAATGTGAATGAGAATGAATACGAGCATAACGAAAATCAAGAAAAGAATACTCACCAGTAACAGTATCAGGATCCTCCTGATTCTCCCTAGCGCCAATGATATAAACATGACCACGAGTAGTTCGACCGCCGCCTTCGTTCCCAGCACCACCTGCAGTCCCTTGGTTCAGCTTAGGACAATCCCGCTTGAAGTGCCCAGTCTCCCCACAGTTAAAACACCCATGGTTTCCCCGAGGAGCAAGAGCGGGGATAACCTCTTGAGTCTGTTTCGGCTGCAGATTGACCCTACAATCCTTAGCCAAGTGACCGAATCGCTGACAACGATTACAGCGAAATGCATCACAACCCCCAACATGGTGATACCCACATGTGTTACACTTCGGACTCTTACCAACATAACCCCCAGTCTTCTGCTCAGATGACGCTCCCACAACGTCCTGCCTCTTAACCTGCTGTTGAGACGACCCAACGTTCTTCCCAACACTCTCCCACTTCCTCTTGTTGTCCGCAGGGGCCTTCACAGCAGCACCCCTCGGAGGTAGAACGCCCTCAGCAACCTTCATGTTGGTCAGCTTGTGAGCTGCCCGAACAGTGGCCAACATAGTAGTGTGATCAGCAGCGGCAACAAGTCCAGCAATCTCCGGCACTAACCCAGCAACGTAGTGCTCAATCCTTCGGTACTCCGGTGTAGCCAAACCGGGGCACATCACAGCCAACTCGTTGTGCCTAGCAGTAAACTCCTCGATCTCCGACCCAACCATCTTCAGATTCCAGAACTCATGCTCCAACTTCATAATCTCGTCCCTCGGGCAATACTCCGCTCGCAACATCTGAACAAACTCGGACCACGGCATAGCATTGGCCTCACCCAGGCCAAGATTCGCAGTGGTGGAGTTCCACCAGGTCAAAGCGTGTCCCTCTAGAGTAGCAGAAGCATACTTGACACGATCAGCGTCAGGACAGTTACACATAGCAAACACCGACTCGATCTTCTCTAACCACCGGAGCAGACCCACTGCCCCTTCAGTCCCATTGAAGAAATGGGGCTTACAGTCCATGAACTTCTTGTAGGTGCACCCAGACTGCACCTGATTAGTATTTCCCAGGGTCTGCTGAGCAGCCTGGAAAGCAGCCAACGCAATGTTCAACTGCTGCTGCAACATGTGCTCCAACTCCGCCTGAGTCATGGTGATGTTCCCACCACCTCGTCCACCGCCATTGCGACCCCTGCCGCCACCACGGCGTCCACCAGCACGTCCAACAGCGCGACCAGACATGTTCTGCCAAACATTAGACAAGACACTCAAAATCACCAACAGATCGAGCTACAAGTGACCAAACGAATTCAGAACGTGGTTCCATCATGACCATTAGTCCGAACACGAAGTCCAACAAGATTTTCATGCATTTCGATTTATGATTTCGTGTGCACCCGAAATAACAAATCGCTCTACATGGTCCTCTAGGCGTGCTCCTAGCTAGAACTTCAAATCACCCGATACACACATTCCTAAAAGAAACTATTATCGCACAAAGATCCCAAAGTGAACAGTCACTCAGGAGTGTACTATGACAAGTACTAGTGCATGATAGTGTGTGTGTAGGCAAGTATGTTTACCAAATAACACGACTCGTAACTATGTGTGACCGTCTAACGTGTGTGATACTCGGCTATAGACTAGACTCTACATGCAGTCCTAGTTCACTATAACCATTGGCTCTGATACCAATCTGTCACACCCTCAAATTTCCACATGCGGGGTTTTACCGCGAGGCGCGTGACACACCAGGATCCAAGTCAACGGTCACAATAAACGACATCTATATGATAAGAAAACAACGTAAACTACCATTGAGTTTCAAAACCGTTCTAACACAGCAGAAGCAAAATGTATTATTACAACTTAAAAGTAAAACTCAAAGTCTGAAATGTTTAACAAATTATGCATATGATCCCTAGACGCCGTGAGACTCTGTGCGCCTATACTCAATGCTACCTTAGCGACCTAAGAAAACATGCCAAAAAGACGTCAACATATAATGCTGGTGAGTTCACAGGTTTTAAGTTCGTAAACGTTTTCATGTGTAAAGCGATTCCTCATAAAGTGCCAAGTGTGCAAAAGTTCCAAGTAAATAACAAACGTTCCCTTACTACTACGACTGTGTTGCTAAAACCATTACTGACAAACGTTGCTCAAGTTGCTGCCCATGTGCCAAGTGTCAAGTGTCAAGTAGAGACAATATGCACCCGCCCGGCTCCCAGCCGTCAGGTGGGGTTCGTCACACCCGATAGATCTATCCACATTTCCCCCGTTGTGCCCCGCACATTCATGGTTTCAATAGGGACTTAGGTTTCGTCGTATAGTAAATAAGTGCCAAGCGCCAAGTGCCAAATGCCAAGTGTCAATGTTTAAAAGTGTCAAGTGCCAATGTTAAATATGCCAAGTGCCAATGTTTAAAAGTGTCAAGTGCCAATGTTAAATATGCCAAGTGCCAAACGTGTCACGTTTCTTAAAAGGGTCACATTCCCAAAAGGCGTCCTGTTTCTAAAAGTGTTATGTTTTCAAAAGTGGTAAGTTTCATAAGAGTTGCGTTTTCAAATCATAAATGTTGCATTGTTAAATCGTGTGGCATGCTTCTCCCCGAGAGAAAAGTGTATAAAAGAGGGTCCGTGAACTCACCTTAGAGTGCGTCTTCCGATAACTAGAATTCCAACACGTGTATGATAATCCCAACTAATGACAACCTATCAATGAGTTTACATAAGTGTGATGACTATTAACCCGAAGGCTAACTAATCCCCGATTGTCCAGATCTTGACTACGTGTGTTAAAAAGTGTGTTTAAACGTTAACCGGACATCCCAGACCGACCCGACATCCCGTTGGTGACCCATTACATCAATTAGTCATGCACATAAGTTTAACACATATGTTTCAAGCATAAAACACTTAGTTTGCATCAAAAATCTCATTCCGGACATCAGATGGTCGAATGTGGTTTTCCCATTTCCACGTTCGCCCGTTTGAGCCACGTTCGCCCGTTTTTCCCACATTTTGTTCCACGTTCGCCCGTTTTTCCACGTTCGCCCGTTTTTCCCATGTTTTATTCCACGTTCGCACATTCGAACCAATTTTATTCCACGTTCGCCCGTTTTCATCAGCATTTTATAAAACGCACCAAAACGCATCTAAACGGTCCGAAAACATCACGAAACATTACCAATCACAGAAGTCAACTATCATTAACATATTCCTACATAACCCTACCAGTTTTATCCTGAAATCCGTCCGTTTTACAAGTTACCCGAAATAGCAAATTATGGAGATGTCACATCAAACGCATCAAATCTTTACCCAATTAGGAAACTTTATGAAATCAATCAATAATCAACTTAATATACTCAGATTATCATGAACAATAAACCCCCCAATCATATCCTTATCACTATTATCATGAACAAGCCCTAGATCTAACCCAAAATCCCCAAAATGAACATAACATCATCAATAATCAATTGTAACCTATCTCAATCATAAATCATCATCAATAACAGTCCTAGATCATTTTCATAACATCTATACAGCAATCAATCATCAAACAATGCATAACATCACATAAAACACCATTAACACATGTTATTTTGTATGAAAACTCATTGTTTATGAATAGGTTTTGTTTAGAAAGATATTAGGAAGGTTTTTATTCATGAAAACATTTTTGAATCAGATCTGGACTCTTGGGGTTTAATGAAAACGAATTGAAATGCTTTAAAAATGATTTAGAATGAAGAACACACCTTAGATCTTTGTGGAGAAGATGTTTGTAGGTTAGATTATAGAAAACAAGGGCAAAAACTCCTTCCCCAATGTTTAAAGTTGCTAGAGAGTGTTTTGAGGCGTTTAGGGTTTGTGAAATGGTGAAAAATGACAAAGTGTGGTATTTATACTATGTCCACATTCGCCCCTTTTACCTGGGCGAATGTACCCTCCTTCGACCCTTTCACAGGGTCGAACGTACCCTGACTTGGTCGAATGAAATTCTTTAAATTCCATATCCCAGGTTCGCCCCTTTTACAAGGGTCGAACGAGGATTATTGTCCAGGTTCGCCCATTCGATTGGTCGAACCAGGACTCAAGTTTTTCTAGTTTTCCAATTTGTCGTGTTTAACGCATTTTAACGCACCCTAACATACGAGTATGCAACCTTAGTCTATGTTTAACATATTTAAGCATGGATGATTATCTATACATCATTTAAACACATCTAAGCATATAATCCACCATACAACAATTAGTCTACACATACACTTAATTAGTTTATGTAATTCACCAACAACGGGACTCGTATCGTGTGTGTGTGTGTGTGACTAACCCAATGATCTCCCGAATCATTGGACCCTGGACAATACAGACTGTGTTCCGACTCTACTGTCCCCGTCAAGTATGTTTAATAAACGTTTTTCGCTAAGGTAGACTTATGTGTTTATTAAATGTTGACCCAAACATGCCGGGTGTCACATCATCCCCCTGTTGAAAGAATTTTCGTCCCGAAAATTTCCCGAAGTCAAAGAGAACGAAGCGATAAAAAGAAAAATTTTCCCGGTCGTCACATCATCCCCCTGTTGAAAGGAATCTCGCCCCGAGATTCACTCTTCGACAGTAATGAGTGTCGACCTAACCCAAGTAACGTCTCCCAGAACGCAAACGAAGTGATAACCACGAACGAAAGATGATATCAACAGATACTCTATGCCGGGAACAACCCTACCCAAAGTGAATACAAAACAATGAATCCTCCTGATCGAAGGCCTACTAGAGACTACTGTGATCGGTATAAATGACACACCGGTACCGTCCAAGTAGCATCTCCAGAGGACCCACATCAGACCCATGAATGCAAAACGATGCCCAAATACCAAACTGAATGCACACAATGAATACGAATCACCAAAAAATGTGAATGAGAATGAATACGAGCATAACGAAAATCAAGAAAAGAATACTCACCAGTAACAGTATCAGGATCCTTCTGGTTCTCCCTAGCGCCAATGACATAAACATGACCACGAGTAGTTCGACCGCCGCCTTCGTTCCCAGCACCACCTGCAGTCCCTTGGTTCAGCTTAGGACAATCCCGCTTGAAGTGCCCAGTCTCCCCACAGTTAAAACACCCATGGTTTCCCCGAGGAGCAAGAGCGGGGACAACCTCTTGAGTCTGTTTCGGCTGCAGATTGACCCTACAATCCTTAGCCAAGTGACCGAATCGCTGACAACGATTACAGCGAAATGCATCACAACCCCCAACATGGTGATACCCACATGTGTTACACTTCGGACTCTTACCAACATAACCCCCAGTCTTCTGCTCAGATGACGCTCCCACAACGTCCTGCCTCTTAACCTGCTGTTGAGACGACCCAACGTTCTTCCCAACACTCTCCCACTTCCTCTTGTTGTCCGCAGGGGCCTTCACAACAGCACCCCTCGGAGGTAGAACGCCCTCAGTAACCTTCATGTTGGTCAGCTTGTGAGCTGCCCGAACAGTGGCCAACATAGTAGTGTGATCAGCAGCGGCAACAAGTCCAGCAATCTCCGGCACTAACCCAGCAACGTAGTGCTCAATCCTCCAGTACTCCGGTGTAGCCAAACCGGGGCACATCACAGCCAACTCGTTGTGCCTAGCAGTAAACTCCTCGATCTCTGACCCAACCATCTTCAGATTCCAGAACTCATGCTCCAACTTCATAATCTCGTCCCTCGGGCAATACTCCGCTCGCAACATCTGAACAAACTCGGACCACGGCATAGCATTGGCCTCACCCAGGCCAAGATTCGCAGTGGTGGAGTTCCACCAGGTCAAAGCGTGTCCCTCTAGAGTAGCAGAAGCATACTTGACACGATCAGCGTCAGGACAGTTACACATAGCAAACACCGACTCGATCTTCTCTAACCACCGGAGCAGACCCACTGCCCCTTCAGTCCCATTGAAGAAATGGGGCTTACAGTCCATGAACTTCTTGTAGGTGCACCCAGACTGCACCTGATTAGTATTTCCCAGGGTCTGCTGAGCAGCCTGGAAAGCAGCCAACGCAACGTTCAACTGCTGCTGCAACATGTGCTCCAACTCCGCCTGAGTCATGGTGATGTTCCCACCACCTCGTCCACCACCATTGCGACCCCCGCCGCCACCACGGCGTCCACCAGCACGTCCACCAGCGCGACCAGACATGTTCTGCCAAACATTAGACAAGACACTCAAAATCACCAACAGATCGAGCTACAAGTGACCAAACGAATTCAGAACGTGGTTCCATCATGACCATTAGTCCGAACACGAAGTCCACCAAGATTTTCATGCATTTCGATTTATGATTTCGTGTGCACCCGAAATAACAAATCGCTCTACATGGTCCTCTAGGCATGCTCCTAGCTAGAACTTCAAATCACCCGATACACACATTCCTAAAAGAAACTGTTATCGCACGAAGATCCCAAAGTGAACAGTCACTCAGGAGTGTACTATGACAAGTACTAGTGCATGATAGTGTGTGTGTAGGCAAGTATGTACATTAGAGCATAGAGGGGAGATATCCAAAACCCGAAAAGATCTCAAGAATGTGCCGAAGCCACCCCAATGTACACTACTGCCAAGTATAAGCGATAAGCCCCTTCATCTTCGAACCCGAAGAAGAAGATAGAACCAAGGTAGGAATAGCAGAAGATAGATAATGTGATACTGTGTGATGAGGACACTGACACCCCGACAAGATTAGTATGTTTACCGAATAACACGACTCGTAACTATGTGTGACCGTCTAACGTGTGTGATACTCGGCTATAGACTAGACTCTACATGCAGTCCTAGTTCACTATAACCATTGGCTCTGATACCAATCTGTCACACCCTCAAATTTCCACATGCGGGGTTTTACCGCGAGGCGCGTGACACACCAGGATCCAAGTCAACGGTCACAATAAACGACATCTATATGATAAGAAAACAACGTAAACTACCATTGAGTTTCAAAACCGTTCTAACACAGCGGAAGCAAAATGTATTATTACAACTTAAAAGTAAAACTCAAAGTCTGAAATGTTTAACAAAATATGCATATGATCCCTAGACGCCGTGAGACTCCGTGCGCCTATACTCAATGCTACCTTAGCGACCTGAGAAAACATGCCAAAAAGACGTCAACATATAATGCTGGTGAGTTCACAGGTTTTAAGTTCGTAAACGTTTTCATGTGTAAAGCGATTCCTCATAAAGTGCCAAGTGTGCAAAAGTTCCAAGTAAATAACAAACGTTCCCTTACTACTACGACTGTGTTGCTAAAACCATTACTGACAAACGTTGCTCAAGTTGCTGCCCATGTGCCAAGTGTCAAGTGTCAAGTAGAGACAATATGCACCCGCCCGGCTCCCAGCCGTCAGGTGGGGTTCGTCACACCCGATAGATCTATCCACATTTCCCCCGTTGTGCCCCGCACATTCATGGTTTCAATAGGGACTTAGGTTTCGTCGTATAGTAAATAAGTGCCAAGCGCCAAGTGCCAAATGCCAAGTGTCAATGTTTAAAAGTGTCAAGTGCCAATGTTAAATATGCCAAGTGCCAATGTTTAAAAGTGTCAAGTGCCAATGTTAAATATGCCAAGTGCCAAACGTGTCACGTTTCTTAAAAGGGTTACATTCCCAAAAGGCGTCATGTTTCTAAAAGTGTTATGTTTTCAAAAGTGGTAAGTTTCATAAGAGTTGCGTTTTCAAATCATAAACGTTGCATTGTTAAAACGTGTGGCATGCTTCTCCCCCGAGAGAAAAGTGTATAAAAGAGGGGCCGTGAACTCACCTTAGAGTGCGTCTTCCGATAACTAGAATTCCAACACGTGTATGATAATCCCAACTAATGACAACCTATCAATGAGTTTACATAAGTGTGATGACTATTAACCCGAAGGCTAACTAATCCCCGATTGTCCAGATCTTGACTACGTGTGTTAAAAAGTGTGTTTAAACGTTAACCGGACATCCCAGACCGACCCGACATCCTGTTGGTGACCCATTACATCAATTAGTCATGCACATAAGTTTAACACATAAGTTTCAAGCATAAAACACTTAGTTTGCATCAAAAATCTCATTCCGGACATCAGATGGTCGAATGTGGTTTTCCCATTTCCACGTTCGCCCGTTTGAGCCACGTTCGCCCGTTTTTCCCACATTTTGTTCCACGTTCGGCCGTTTTTCCACGTTCGCCCGTTTTTCTACGTTCACCCGTTTTTCCCATGTTTTATTCCACGTTCGCCCATTCGAACCAATTTTATTCTACGTTCGCCCGTTTTCATCAGCATTTTATAAAACGCACCAAAACGCATCTAAACGGTCCGAAAACATCACGAAACATTACCAATCACAGCAGTCAACTATCATTAACATATTCCTACATAACCCTACCAATTTTATCCTGAAATCCGTCCGTTTTACAAGTTACCCGAAATAGCAAATTATGGAGATGTCACATCAAACACATCAAATCTTTACCCAATTAGGAAACTTTATGAAATCAATCAAGAATCAACTTAATATACTCAGATTATCATGAACAATAAACCCCCCAATCATATCCTTATCACTATTACCATGAACAAGCCCTAGATCTAACCCAAAATCCCCAAAATGAACATAACATCATCAATAATCAATTGTAACCTATCTCAATCATAAATCATCATCAATAACAGTCCTAGATCATTTTCATAACATCTATACAGCAATCAATCATCAAACAATGCATAACATCACATAAAACACCATTAACACATGTTATTTTGTATGAAAACTCATTGTTTATGAATAGGTTTTGTTTAGAAAGATATTAGGAAGGTTTTTATTCATGAAAACATGTTTGAATCAGATCTGGACTCTTGGGGTTTAATGAAAATGAATTGAAATGCTTTAAAAATGATTTAGAATGAAGAACACACCTTAGATCTTTGTGTAGAAGATGTTTGTAGGTTAGATTATAGAAAACAAGGGCAAAAACTCCTTCCCCAATGTTTAAAGTTGCTAGAGAGTGTTTTGAGGCGTTTAGAGTTTGTGAAATGGTGAAAAATGACAAAGTGTGGTATTTATACTATGTCCACATTCGCCCCTTTTACCTGGGCGAATGTACCCTCCTTCGACCCTTTCACAGGGTCGAACGTACCCTGACTTGGTCGAATGAAATACTTTAAATTCCATATCCCAGGTTCGCCCCTTTTACAAGGGTCGAACGAGGAGTATTGTCCAGGTTCGCCCATTCGATTGGTCGAACCAGGACTCAAGTTTTTCTAGTTTTCCAATTTGTCGTGTTTAACGCATTTTAACGCACCCTAACATACGAGCATGCAATCTTAGTCTATGTTTAACATATTTAAGCATGGATGATTATCTATACATCATTTAAACACATCTAAGCATATAATCCACCATACAACAATTAGTCTACACATACACTTAATTAGTTTATGTAATTCACCAACAACGGGACTCGTATCGTGTGTGTGTGTGTGTGACTAACCCAATGATCTCCCGAATCATTGGACCCTGGACAATACAGACTGTGTTCCGACTCTACTGTCCCCTTCAAGTATGTTTAATAAACGTTTTTCGCTAAGGTAGACTTATGTGTTTATAAAATGTTGACCCAAACATGCCGGGTGTCACACTAAGAAATTGTATATATAATTTTCATCGAAACCTATGAAAGTAATCCTAAGAAATTTAGAAAGACTAGGAAGTAAATATCAAAATGAAATTAAATGTATATGAGTTATAGACTTAATAATTATGGGTTAGAACCTCTTGACTTCATAAAACCAAAAGCCAAAATTAATAAATAATACAACCTTTCATGTACCGGTACATAATTAGCCTTAAATAGTCAGTTTTTTTTTCGAACCTATAAATTGTGATGTCAAGCAAGGTGAGGAAAAACCAATTATAAATCGTTGTTTGATTCCCTCTCAGTTTCATCATCCGATGTCCCATGGTGTTTCCACAACCACCTCACATGGATTAGCAAATCCTAAAAACATCAGTAGCTACCTACGGACAAACCAAAGTTGTCCACAACAAAGACTTGTCAACAGTCGTGCTTGTTTTCTTGGTGCAAAAAATAGAGTTGCGTCTGATTTCATTTGTGTCTAAAAGAAGTAATTTTGTTTGATGTTAAAGCGAGGTATAATTTCTAACTTTTGTCGTCACTTGTAATGGAACGGTGGAGTGCTGATAATTTTTAACTACTTGATTTGCTAAGAGCAAGCGTTAGGACTTGATTGTCTAATGTCTATTGTAGAGAGAAAATTTCAGTGGTAACTACACCATGTTTATTACCATGTAAATCTTATTTATTTTTATCATAAGAACATAAGTTGTATAAATCTTGGCTATTTTGTAAAAAATAAAGCTTTTGAAAAATTTAGAAATTTTAAGAAATTGAAGATTTCTTTTATTTAATTATGATAACAAAATTCCCCATGTTGCCTATCCACATTACATTTAAATAAATATTATCATGAAATTTGATTATGATAACAATTTCCTTATGGGTCAATAATATCTTTGAATAAAAGCTATTTACGATGTTGTGTACATAAATATAAGTGACATGTAGGTTGTACGACGACCTCCCATGGCATCCTCACTTCATTGACCACCTGACTGTCTTAACCATTATATCTTTCAGTTGTGTATTGTCAAGTCCGCCGCAACGCGCGGGCTCCACACTAGTCTTCAATGATGAATTAAAATCAACATCCCTTAATTTAATCTCTAAAACACCTCATACCATTGTCTTATCACACCATTTTCTTTATTTCTCTTGGAAGCTGTCATCGAATGATATTGTTCAACACTTGTAGTCTTGCACTATCGATTATTATGTTGGTAAGCCAACAATTGTAATCTTGTATATTTTTTATGTATATTTATTTATTGTGTTTTTAAGCTTTTTGTTAGTTCTTATATATATATATATATTTTTTCATTATTTTGTCTGTGTTTTCTTTTACATTCTTTTTATTTCAATTTCTGTAAATTGTGGTTTCATGTTTATCATTCAATTGAATTGTTTATATTTTAGGATCAAATTTGTTTTGTTTTGGAGAAATCACAACTCATCAACCCATTTTCATGTACATACATATTTTAGTTTATGTTATATTCTCTGAAGTACACTTATTTTCTTCTACAGTTATAATGTGATATTCGCTTCCAATTGTCATTTTCGTTTTACCCGCATGGTTTACAATAAGGAGAGGGAAGCAAATCCCAGCTTATTGACATTTGATAGTGATGTGTGTGAAAGATTTATATTGTAATCCATCTTGTCAAGGCGTATAAGCACACTCATAAGAGCTAGAAACCGTGTCTTTCAGTTAACTACTCATATGGTGCGTTGAGCTGACCTTGAGCACCGCGCCCCTGGCGCGCACCTTTGACAACTTAGATTATAATTGCTGCTCATAGTCATGCATTCCTTTGTCACTATTTGAGTATAAATTTGAAGTTTTGTTAATTTCACTTGAAATTATAAAAATACATTACAAAATTTTCTCAATTTACTTTGAATGATAACATTAGAGCTTTAATGGCAATTTTCATTTTTTATAGATCCTAACATTATTAGGGGATGGCAAAACAATCCGAGCCCAATGGGAAGTTTGAAATATCATGCCTGTATATCGCATTGTCGTGTTCGATGGGAAATTTGGTTGGGCTGTGTGTGTATATAAGCAAGAGGGGGACTTGCTTAAGAAGCATCAATAACTACGCTCCCCGTATAATTTTCTAAGAACTTTATACAATAAGTCGACCAATACGAACCAAACTTTAAGGAATACATGTTTGTCGACAGGATTTACCCGCTGCAATGCGCGATGGGAAAACTGCTAGCGTATTACAAGTTATTTTGGATCCCACCGCAACGTGCGGATAAACCCACTAGCTTAATAAAATAATGAGTTAATTACATGGTTAGTCCCTGTGGTTTCTCTAAATTTTCATGTTTGGGTACTAAAGGTTTTGTAAATGAAGTTTAATACATAATGGCCCCTCTAGTTTATAAAAAGGCATTTTAATCACTTTAACTAAAGTTAACTGAAAATTTAACGATAGTTAATATTAGTACCCAACATTGTTACAAAAACAAACCTTAATACCCTAACTTGTTACTTTAAACTATTAGTACCTAAACTTGAAACTCTAGAGAAACCACAGGGACTAACCACGTAATTAACTCTTTTTTTTAGAATATATATATATTTTTCTAAGCTAGTCCGGTCGACTTTATGAAACTATTTTAAAGTTATGTTATACTAATCTATAATGTAATTTTCTTTATATTTTATCTACTAGTTCTTAGCTTTCAAAATCGGACTTGAACATCCGATATAGTGCATAGACCTTATTAGGGTCCTCAATGCTGTAGGTCACAAGTAGCTTCGACTTATCACGTCTCTCAACTTCAAGTATTATTTGTACTACTATTAAGCAATGTGAGTATACTTATCCCTTTTTTTCATTTTTGCACTTTTGGGGTGATTCATGTACACATATTAAACATACACGTGCACTTATTCATAAACGTTTTACATAAAATTCATATACGTGTTATGCTTGAATTCTTGTGCTTTATGCTTAAACATAAACGTTGTATACTTCAAACATTACAAAATCATTAACTTAGCTAGCCGACTTTGACAATGGATAGCGCTATTTGGATTGACAACCCGCCTAGTAGAAAGTACCTATGCGTGTGGGAAGTCCTAGGTCATTGTTAATGCTTTAATCTTTGTCACATAAGAGGTTTGATTTTGGCCCACGTTGTTTACTTAGGTGTTTTCCATATATGCCTTGAATGATTCATGACACTTGAAGTGTAAACATTTTATACTTATACTATATGTACACAAAAACTAAGTGTACTAACCACCATTATTGTTGATGTTGTATTTTGTACATGTTTCAGGAGACGCTTGATGATATCACATAGGCATTGGGACTTAGTTGAATAAAACAAAACTCTATTTCATGAATTGTTTTGGGATTTAATGTATTTTTCTTATTTTCGTTGTTTGACATTTGAATCATGAATTTAATATTATTTACACTTTAGTACTATGAGCTTTTGAACAATTGTCACTATGTGGCATCTCGATGTTTCCGCCATCGGTTGGGGTGTTACATATACAACTCAAATAAAAGAAATAGGCATCGTCCCATTCGTGAAGAACTAGGTCATTACTCACTAGGAAAACCAAAATAATTGTCAAACAAAAATACATGATGACTTTTAGTTTAAAAGTACAACAATTAAATAACTTATTAACTTATACTAAAAATAATACATAAAAATTTGAGTAACATATTCAAACTCAAATAAAAGAAATAGGCATCATCTCATTCGTGATTGACTAGGTCATTACTCATTAGGAAAACCAAAATACTTGTCAAACAAGAATACATGATGACTTTTAGTTTAAAAGCACAACAATTAAATAACTTATTAACTTAAATTAAAAACAATACATAAAAATTTGACTAACATATTAAAACTCAAATAAAAGAGATAGGCATCGTCCCATTCGTGACTGACTCGGGCATTAGCAAAACCAAAATAGTTGTCAAACAAGAATACATGATGACTTTTAGTTTAAAAGTTATTGTATATGTAATAAAAGTTTACGGTAAAAAATTACAATTAGACAAATGTTGTGTTAATCTAGAGCAACATCATGGCTATTGTGTTAACAAGAGCAACCTCATGGTTTCTTTGATCGGCGCATACAACACAAACTTCTCCTTCACACCTATGAGTGTCTAATTAGACGAAACAATCGCCAACATGAGAAATGACATATATACGTTCGGAGCATATTCGGGAATATACCACAAAATCGACCAGTTAGTACTATGGGATGGCAAACCCATCCCACACGCCATTCTTTATTTTTTTATGGCTTCATTTAGAGTATTTAGCTCCTTTTTTTTTTCAGAAACTGAAATCTTGTCTTCTGATTTAAGTTTTCAGCATTCTTCCGCATCAATTTTTTATTTTTTATACGTGCTTTCAATATCAAAGGACTTCCACCAAAATAATTGTCACACAAGAATACAAGATGACTTTTAGTTTAAAATTATTATATATGTAAAAAAAGTTTACGAATGCAGCCCCGCCGCAACGTGCGGGTTCCTGCTAGTACTTTATTAAAGAAACTCGATGGATAAATATGTAATTTTACATCAAGTTTAAGATGGCATACGAAGAGCCATAATGTAATTCTCTATTTTTTACTCCATTTCTTCCCTTTATGCCCTTAATGTGCAACATTTGATGACAATTGTACAAATGACTAATGCACGAATTCTAGATCATTGTTTTTGAAACCGTTCATTTATTTCGCTTTCAATAGCATTGTCTTTTCAACATCCCATCACCACCCATTTCAATTTATTGTAGGTGATTGAATGCTCAAATCTTTAATATTCTTATCATTTCAAGGCCAATGGTTGTTCATGTTCATCTTGATGAAAAATGACTCCATCTTTGATCCTAGAGTTACATTACATGTCAAAACAATTCTCAAGGTACACAATCATTTTACTACCTGGTTATGTACAAATTATTATTATTTTTTATTCTCATTTATCTACATCGTGCATCGTCTTTATCCCTGTATTTACATATTTCATTACAACACACAGATTGACGTTGTTAAATGACCATAACGAGTAGAATTTAAATTTCATGAATCAATGTTTTTTTTTTAATTTTTTTATGTTGAAGCTGACTAATAATAACTTTCTTGTGGCTTCTTAGGTAACCGTCGATATGGGTGAAGGATGGTATTATGATTTCTCACACACATTTTGATGCATGTTCACCTCCAAATTTCTACACAAGGATAAAACACTTTATGTAATGATCGTTGAACTTTTCCCATCAATGTTTTGGGACACCTCGACCCATTTAAACTATTATTTAAACTTAATACTATGCCTAATTTCATGTCATTTGTGTGTGTTTATAAATTTGCCTTTAATTTCATCAGGATTCAAGAGACCTCATCATCAAAATGTTATTTTTTGCGGCAAGATCAAGATAGGTAAATTTTACTGTCTATTTCCTTTTATAGGATAAATAATAAATTAGTACTTTCATATTTCATTTCGCTACAACCTACAACAGTCTTGCAGCTGCTATGCCATAATTTTGTCCCTAAAGACACTTCCTCTGCGTCTCATCCAAAGAGAGAAAACCAGGTTTTCTTAGCATGATTCTCGACTATATCAAAAGTATTATTCATGCATTTTGTTTTAATAATTTTAGTGGTTAAGTGGTTATTGAATTTTATATATAGGTGATGATTGTGTTGTTTTGTGCCGACCGTTGACAAGTTTTATTTTGTTGTTTTGGGTGGTTGTTGGAAGTTACGGAGAGGCGAATCTGGCACTTCTTGCCACATGGAGGTGGTATAAAGATAATAGATCTTTGCTTTGGGCTCGGGTGATAGATGTTATTGATCGCGTGTCGAAGTGCTAATCAAAAACTTAATAAAAACTACTCCTTAGCTACAACTGACTGCAGTATAGGAAGTAGGGTTGTCGAACCTCAGGGAGTTTGTGGAAAGTGCTAATTTACTAATTGCTAATTAACTTAAGATTAACTAAACTAATTTTTATGAACTTGAATGTAAAAGTGCTGCAATGCTGCAAACGAAGTGAGAATAGAGTTTTGTAAAAGACAATAATATGGAAAAACGGTCACTCCGGGTTTCTGATTCGGTAATTATCAACTGAATTATGTTAATACCCTATCTAGGAAATCACATAGACATGACTTTGTTTAAGTTGTTCGACCCAATTCAACTATCATAACATTAATTGCAAAGTTAAATTAATCCTAGTGCAAGAAAACCAAGATACGATAACATAATGCAATAATATTAATCAACCAAACCGTCTAGATCAGTCAAACAAACAATTAGACGCAAAGACCGTTAAGGTGTTCACAAAATCTAATCCAAATAATAAGTATCAAACATAAAGACCATTGATAAAATACCAAATCGTTCACCGGAGAAACCGCAAGATGATTAGCCTTGCATCTTCATGATTTTCGCTTCAAGAATTGTTCTTAATCGTACAAGCATTAACCAGGATGATTGGATCTCTTCAAGATACTCAAAAACCTCCTTTGATGCTCCAAAATTCGCCCCCTATGTTGCCTCCACGAATTAGGGTTGTTGTTGTGTGTTATCCCCTTTAAAAATACCAAAAATCCAATAAAAATCATTATTTCCGTCAGACATGCCCCTCATGCCCCATGAGGAGTTCAACCTTTCCCTTCATGGGGTATGAGGGCTGAATCAGCAACATGGGCCTAATCAGATTTGGGCTTGGCTTGTTTTCTTCATTTGGGCTTCATTTTTCTTGGTCCAATTAGCTTAATTCTTCAACTAATAATCATTCTTTTATCTTCAACGCTCGAGCCCGAGTGTTCGGTTCCTGATATTATTTCTTCAATTCACGTCCCTTTTCGCCGAACATCTAAAATCAATAAAAATTGCATAAATAATAGCTAAAAATACTAAAAATATATACAACCTATAAAATTACCAAATACTCAAAACATGCTATAAACTCCCTAAAATAATAAATAAATGACTCGAAAAACTATTAAAATGCTAAGGAAAAATGCATGTGTTTTACAACACATCAAACTCCCCACACTTACCTTTTGCTTGCCCTCAAGCAAATCTGCTCAAAACGTTACCACGAACAAGTAACAAATACCTCAAACGCCCTCGCCATGCACTAGTTAGGGTCCAAAGTCATACCCCATTCATAGATCATCATTAGATGTGTTAATTCAACAGGCAACCATGATGCGCAATTTTGAAAACAGAACTCACCCAACTAAGTCTAACATGCTTTCGGTTTTTATTCTCATGCAACACACCCCTCACAATTTTTCACTCCACTCGGTTTAATATCTGGACTAGCATGTAATGCGCTAGTATATTCACTCAAAACCAAACATGTAACTCTGTTATCATAGGCTTGTATAACAATCACACCTCAACTATAGACAATGCACATTTCTAAAGGACTTACGGGTTTTGGGCTTCGGGTAAAGGTAGGATAGATTTGGCTATAAGTGGCTAAAATAAAATGGTGAAACCAACATGATTGACAATCCTTATTCACTATACTACTAATAATCACAACTTCGGTCATATTCGACCTATAACACAAACAACTTCTTCTTCTTTTTTTTTTTTCATTGCATTTTCTTTGATTTTTTTTTCACATATATATTTTTTCTAAGATAAAGACACAATCACTTAATACTTTGGATGCCATCAATAGTTGGTAAAGGTACTGGTTTATTTGGGTGATTATGTGGTTTAGCAAACGAAAGGTTATAAGGTTCAAAGTTGGCTACTAATGGTAATATTTTGGTTAAACGGGTAAACACATAACAAATAAGTGGGTATCAAAAGAAAAAGGAAAATCCTAAATTGCCTTTATCATCTATGTGCATATCTAGTCTACAACCTCGGCATGTATCAAATCACACAAGTTCTGCAACAGAGAAACATTTGGCCTACACTCAACAAAGGAAAATATATATATGTATCAATCTATCATCTAGTAGGCTCAAGATCTCACCAAAGTGTGGAAATGGGTTACGATGTGTGCATGCATTTATTACCGATAGCTCGTTACACCTAACCAGGCAAATTCTAAACATTTTTTCTAAAACACCTGCTGAAAACGGTTCATATGTCTGTTCTAAAGAATTAGACCATGATTAAGGACCCACACACCACAAGCAGAGACAGAATGAAAGCATTGAAACAGTCGCTTTCATGCCCGATCAGACCGCTTTTAGGACTTTTTTTTTAATTTTTTTTAATATGACTCGACTACAAAATCAAAACTTCGACTAACTTCCCCCCCACACTTGAATTTCACATTGTCCTCAATGGGAGAAAGTAAAAACTAAGACGCACTTAACGAACACAAGACAACTAAAAAAAAATAATAAATAAATAAATAAATAATAATAGAACTAAAATAAGAAAAAGAACACAAAGTTGGAACAGACTCCCCTGATAGAATACGCGTAAACTCCTCGAATAATCCTGTTCCAAAAGCCTTCCATTCGTCCGTATAGCATTTCATTCGCGGACAAAAGCAGCAAATAACTCACCCAATTCTAACAACACTCAACAAACAGATCAAAGCATAATAATATATATTATCATAATATCAACCACCCAGCCACCCATATGGTTCCCGTACAAATGTCATAAAGTATTTAGCTTAGTACAGACCAAATGTTAATGAAAACAAAAGAACCAAAAAGTACAACCAGTAATGGGCAGCTGCTGGTGCTCCATCTCTCTCAGTCCTCGTCTCCATCTCCAGCATCCTCCTCATCCTGCTCGCCTGAATCATCCTCAGCTGGCGGGGCAAACCAATCAGGAATTTTGTGTCCCTGACACGTCAGCAAATAACGGATAGCGTCGTTCTGAAGACGAACTGCATCATCCTGGCGGTGAATAGCTGCATCCAGCTGATCCAATCTCTGCACAATATACTCCAAAGTAACAGGCTCTGTACGAGCTCGAGCCCTATGTCGTGCCGGCCTCTCAACATTTAATGGCCTGACTGTGACACCCGGCAAATTCTGGTTAACAACGTTGTCTAGATGAAAGTCTACCTTAGCGAGTCACGCGTATAATGTACTTAACTGGGTTACTTAAGTCGGGTTATGGTTCGGGAACTATCGGTTAGTCTAGAAGATCATTGGATGTTGGTCTAGAGGTTCATTAGATGTCAGTCCTTAACCAAGTGTACAAACGGTGACGATTTGTAGGATCGTCAAGGCATACGGAACATACAAGTCTCGAGTCCCGGGAATTGGTGAACGAGGGTGAATATGTGTATTTACAAGTGTTATGTGTTTACAATCATTATGTGACTTGTCGGTATGTGAATATGTGTTAACATATGTTAAAACGGGGTTTAACGCGCAAAACACACGAAACAGGCCCCTATAGGAGATTAGGATAGCCCAATCGCCTATAGTTGGGGCGAGTGGGCAGTCATAGGGGCGAGTAGGGGACTAATTGCATGACTGTTCATGCGATTAGGCCCCAATTGCATGAACTTACATGCGATTAGGCTCCCTAATCGCGTGTACTGGCTGCACAATCGCTAGTTACGTGATGGACGACTAAAAACGACTATAAATACCATACTTGACCTCACAAACTTCATTATACAAACCCTAGTCGTCCCATAACCTGCCCCAACACACACACAACCTCTGGAACGCGATTTTTGATCAAAACACAAGGTTTCAAGCTTAATCCATCATTCTTTCACAAATCTAAGGTTTGGCTTCCATCCATGAATCTTTATAAACGTTTTTAATCAATCCCTAATGGTCCAGACCTGTTCTAAAACGGAAAAGCTTTCTGAAAATCGTTAATAAGTGTTGATTAATCGGATTTTAACTAGTATACATGTGTTATGTGTGTTTATGATCAGAAAGCTAGGGTTTTTATGATTCTAGATGAATGAGTGACATGTTATTATGTTAGATCAGAATAATAATGATATTATGATGATAAAAATCTGAGTAACTGATTACTAGGGTGATAGTTACGCATGTTAGTGTGATGTTGCATGCTATGTGAATGGTGTTTGGAATACGTGATTGCATGCAGGACTGATAATACGAGGCAAAACGAAGGATTTTGGTTTAAACATGTTTAGAATAGTTGTTGGGATGATATTGGATGGTTACACACGTTCTGGATCTGATTTGGAGCGTTAAACGCGCGAAAAACCGGAACAGCAAGGTTACAGGCGATTAGCAACCCTAATCGCCTATGTTAGAGGCGATTAGGAGGCCAATCGCCCATCTTTCATGCGATTAGGCCCCAATCGCTAGTTTTTACATGCAATCAGCCCCAATCGCTAGTTTTTACATGCAATCAGCCCTAAATGCTAGTTTTTACATGCAATCAGCCCTAAATGCTAGTTTTTACATGCAATCAGCCCTAAATGCTAGTTTTTACATGCAATCAACCCTAAATGCTAGTTTTTACATGCAATCAGCCCTAAATGCTAGTTGACTTTTCCTAATCGCGTGTACTGCTGCTGTAAGTATAAATTAGCATTCCGAGACCCGATTTGACACGTAGGAACATGCTAAGAACCCCGTAACGTATCTAATAACTTGGTAACATATGTTTGAATGTAATTCGTGATACGTGAACTATGTGCTATAAATTGTTGTGCGTTAACGTATGTTAAGTGTGTTTACATGATTTCATGTTTGAGAGCGTAAACATAACACGGGGAGTCTCGGGTCACCAATGGGATGTCGAGTCTTGTACTTTGGGTCAGTTAAACAGTCACGGTGTTTTCAAACGAACTTGGTTATGGTCTGGACATCTAGGGACTAATTAACCTGCGGGTTATTAGTCTAAGTACTTGTAACTGTCATATGTTAGGTCGCCGCTTTACGGGACTAGCATAGCAGCTGAGTTTTACTCGGGTTAAGGAGTAACGCAACTTAAGGTGATTTTACAGCCCCTCTTTTAAACTGGTTTCACATTTTCGGGGGAGAAAACATGTGTTAAAACGATTATTTGGTAACTACTGTCATACTATGGGTTTCTATTGTGTACTACACGATCTTTGGAAGTCCCGGGGGAACCATGAATGTGCGGGTTTGCACAACGAGGAAATGTGAATAGCGCTATTGGGAATGACCAACCCCGCTCGTCGGCTTGGAGGGTCGGGCGAGTGCATATTGTCTCAAACAGGAACAACAGGAACAACTGGTTTACTTTTCGGGCACAACATCTGGTATGCGTGTTAGTAATGGTTTTCCAATCGTGGTAGTAACAAAACATACGCCTAGCTAGCGTACACTGATTTTCGATTTGTTATAGTATGGACATGTTGACTTGGTACTTGGATACAAAACCTGTAAACTCACCAGCATTTTTGTGCTGACGTAAACTTTTACATGTTTTCTCAGGTCGCTAAGGTAGCACTACCGGACTAGGGCGCACGCGTCTGCACGGCGTCTAGTTAGAGTCGCATGGTTTTCATATGTTGAACATTTGGTTACTTTGAGATACTGTTTTGAATAAGCTTCCGCTGTAAACGGGGATTTTAAATTATGTTTTGAAATTGCATTATATTCATTTAGACTTGTTTATTGTGATCGTTGGTTTGGATCCTGGTTTGTCATGCGCCTCGCGGTAAAACTCCGCAAGTGGATTTTGAGGGTGTGACACTGACCCTCTGTCTAATCGCCGGTAAAGTACCAAAATCAGCCCATCTAGGCGGATCCCCCTGTGTACAGGTACCCGACATCCTCAAATCTACCAATTTATACTTCTCTGTCTTAGGATCCTCAGTCAAATGATCCCGTGGCCACCTATAAAAAACACCTAACTGCTCTGCCAACCTCCCAATATATGGCCCACAAGGTAACTGCACATCCTTTCCTACTCGACGTGTCTTAGTCATCGAAGATAATAACACAGTGGCTATGTTGGCCTCACGGCCCTCGATCATGCAGTACATGCAAAACAAGTCAATCATATTGCACTTATCGACACCGCTGTGGCGACCGACAATAGTGCATGCAAGGATCCTATGTATATACCTCAGAATAGGATCACGAATCTGCGACTCTGAAGGATCCTTATCGTCATAGTCACCCTCTCCTATCGTCTCCCAAAAACTCCTAATCTGTGCCTCAGTCATCCCCTGTGGGTGTGCTGATACATACCTGCCCCGTAACATACTAGCAAAAGATGGCTTACATACCTCCTCCTTTGTGTAAAAACCTACCTTTACTGCAAAATCCGGCACACTCATCTCAAATATCTTTCTACCAAGAGAAAATGAAACCGCATTAGGCTCTGAAAACTTCTTGTATGAGTACTTTAGTGTGGAATAGAACTCCACTGTCAACTCTCGATACTGTGGCCAGTTGCACTTCAGTGCTGAAATCCACCTCGGTCCCAACAAAGTTTCAATCCTGTCCCTCTGACCCAATATATCTAGCAAATCATCATCCAAAGTCCTATGCTGTAACACCCCGAACTGTATCAATTTTTCCCGTGCCTCAAACTCTTTCGTATGGATCGAAAACTGCAATAGATTATGTTGTTTAAGCTGGCGCCTCTCTAATGGAGTCGGGTCTGAATCAGGAGATGGGCAGCTCTCTCGAGTAGAATAATGTATCTGTCGGGGAGTGTAAGTGAGAGCCGGCCTCGGTGGCTCAGGCGCTCCCCGTGGCATCTTTGCTGGTCCCCTCTTCCTTTTTCCTGGTGGATCTGCTTCAGACATCTGCACAACCCATGTTAGACAACAAATAAAACAAGTTAGAACCGAAAACAACACTTTGCGAGAAAAATTGAAAAAAATTTCGGCTACTCATTCAAGATTATTAATCGCCAGAACATCCCCGCCCGAATGGAGATTGAGTACGGGCGAGGAGTTCTACACCTGCAAAGCAATTCAGTAATCGATCCCATTCTACTCCCTAATTAATTCTAACACACCGTCTACCCATGATAATAAATTTAATCTCCTCAATCCTCACTTCACTTGATTATCCAATCTTGCCTACTATCAAGAAACTAGCAAATTCGACCATTAATCACTTATGACTTTAACGGCTAAGATAATAATCCTTGCGACTTTAACAATATGATCTTATTGAGTCCAAAACTTCAAACGACCCCCCACACTGAATCCCATTTGTCCTCGAATGGCCTAGACAACACCTCGGCTAATTGACTTAACATATCACCGCATTCAAAACCAATCTAAGACCATAACACTATTTAACGCCAAGTCGCTTCAACTTATCAAATGCAATGTATCAATTTTCCGCGAAAACAACCATCCACACTCGTAACATACATACTTAGGGACCTGCTATTGTCACGCCCAAAACAAACTAATGTGACACTATCGCCACTTAACAACCTTAGCGTAACAATCAAATGCAACAACGACTAGCCGTAGATGCGTAGGCTAATGGATGAAAACAAAACACAACTTCTATACCAAACGAGCACCACGCCTTAGCATCAACACAACTAAAATGCCTAGCAATATCGACTCGACACCATAATACTAACTAAATACTAGCGACTAAGATCCGAACGAGAAAAACACTAACAAAACGACACAAGCATAAAAATAAATCAAAAGAAGAAAACAATGTACCTGCTCGAAACGACTACACAATACGAGACGACGACGAAATTACAGGAAGGCCCAAGGTGGGTGAAAAAGGAGCTGCGGTTACAGGTTGGTTTGGTTCGGTTAGGTGGAAAGCGGCTGGTTGGAGCAGAGTAGGGGTCGGGTTGGGTGAAGGCAAGTTGGCGGGTCAGCAGGTGGGTTTGGAGGGTGGCAGATGGTTAATTAGCGGGTTGAGGTGAAGGTAGGAGGTTGAAGGAGGAGGGTAGGGGTCGGAGGTGGTCGTCGGGTGGAATGGCAGAGGTGGTGGTCCGGTGAACAGCGTTGGAGAAGGGGTGGAGGTGGTCTAGTGGTTTGGTGGTTAAAGAAAAGGTGGGCAAAGGTGAAGGCGGCGACGGTCCGCAGGTGGGTTTGGAAGGTGGGTCTGGGTTGGGTCTTCAGAACAAGGCGGCGGGTGGGGTTGCAGGGAACGATGGAGGCAGACAGCGGGTTAAGGAATTGGGTCGGGTCAGGTTTGGTTCGGGTGGTTAGGTTTGATGGTTTTAGAGAAGGGGAAGGAGAGGGCGGCGGCGGCGGTCGGGTAGTGGTGGAATGAAGGTGTTCGGGTCTGCAGGGTCGGGTTGGGTTGGTTTGAAAGTTGTCGTCGGGTGGAGAAGATGGTTTAAGTGGTCGGGTCTGCAGTTGGGAAAGAAGATGGCGGGGGTTGGCTGGATGCAGGGGGTTGTAGGGTTGGTTTGGAGGTAGATGATGAAGGTGATGATTAGGGTTAGAGCAATTTGGGGAAGAAGGTAAAGCAAGGTTCAGGATTTTTTTTTTAATTTTAATTTTTTTTTTCGAACCCCTCGAGCACCATGAGGGAATGGGGGTAATCCCCCGCGCACCATGACGGGTGAAAATGTCTTAAAATTGTTTGTTTCCCTTCATACACCATGAGGAGTGCTCATGGTGCTCGGGCACCCTATTTTGGGCAGAAAGTTTCTCCGTGTGGAGCCTTTTTTGCCTTAGAAAAAAAATTCTAACTCTTGTTCTCCCTCAATTTTCACCCCATAAATTTTTCTAAGTATAAAACTACATACCTGGCCACCGAAAATCCATAATTCTTCCTGTAAACGTGTACAAATCCCTGCAGAGTACTAAAAAAACACAAAAACGCAACGAAAAACAACTAAAATTGAACGAAAAATATACAAACTCTACAATTAAACATACCGGACGTTTTGTTACTTAACCTCATCATCTGGTTCACTCGTCAAGAAGCAAACCGGCTCTTCTGTTGTTCCGTGTATGTCAGCTGAATCCAAATACGGTTTAAGCCGATGTCCATTCACCACTTGACGCAAATGAACGTCAAAGTCTTCAATCTCGACATCACCATAGTTTCCAACCCTCGTGACTAGGTATGGTCCCGTCCACTTGCTTTTCAACTTTCCTGGAAATAATTTTAGACGCGAATTGTATAACCACACCTTGTGACCTACCTCGAAATTCTTCAACCGAATTTTGGCATCGTGCACCTTCTTCATTTTGTCTTTATATGTCGATGCGCATTCGTATGCTTCATCTCGCAATTCTTCAAGCTCACATAAGTTCAACTTTCTTTCTTTACCTGCAGCATCATAATCCGTGTTAACTTCTTTAACAGCCCATAATGCCCTATGTGCTACTTCCACAGGTAAATGGCAACCTTTCCCATAAACCAACCGGTAAGGTGTGGTGCCAATTGGTGTCTTAAAAGCTGTACGGTAAGCCCATAACGCATCGTTTAGTTTGGAGGACCAATCTTTACGATCCGTTCTTACCGTTTTTTGTAAGATTTCTTTGATTTGTCTATTTGACACCTCAACCTGACCACTTGTTTGTGGGTGGTATGGGGTTGCAATTCTATGATCCACACCATACCGTTTGAGCAATTTTCCAAAGTTGAAATTTTTGAAATGTGATCCCCCATCACTGATGATCACACGGGGAAGTCCAAATCGTGAAAAAATGTTTGACCGCACAAAATTGCACACAACGGTATGGTCATTTGTCTTGGTGGCTATTGCTTCTACCCATTTAGACACATAGTCCACTGCCACCAAGATGTATAAATAACCACAAGAATTTGGAAACGGTCCCATGAAGTCGATTCCCCACACATCAAAGATATCAATTACGAGAATCGGCCTCATGGGCATCTCATTCCGTTTAGATATGCTGCCCATTTGTTGACACTTGATGCACTTTTTAGCAAACTCAAATGCATCCTTAAAAATCGTAGGCCAAAATAATCCAGATGATAAAACTTTGTGTCCTGTTTTCTGTCCACTGAAATGCCCTCCACAAGCAGATGCATGCACAAGTCCCAATACGCATTGAACTTCCGATTCTGGATACATCTTCGAATTATCTGGTCAGCTCCTATCTTAAACAAGTCTGGTTCATCCCAAATGTACTGCTTCGCTTGAGCCTTCAAGTGAGTTCTCTTTTTCTTTGCCCAATGCTCTGGGATGATACCTGCAGCCAAATAATTAACAATGTTAGCATACCATGGTGAAGTAGATACTTCGAATAGCTGCTCATCTGGAAAAGTCTCATTGATCTCAGTAGTGACTTCAGCATCCATATGGGGCAATCTGGACAGATGATCTGCCACCACATTTTCACTACCCTTCTTGTCTCTGATTTCCAAGTCGAATTCCTGAAGCAGGAGCACCCAACGGATCAACCTGGGTTTCGCATCCTTTTTCTCCATCAGATAACGCACTGCGCTGTGATCTGAATACACAATCACCTTGCTTCCCCAAATGTAAGACCTGAACTTTTCAAGAGCAAACACAACTGCAAGTAATTCTTTTTCAGTAGTAGTATAATTCAGTTGTGCCCCATCCAATGTCTTACTTGCATAATAAATGACTACTGGTTTTTTATCTACCCTTTGTCCCAAAACTGCCCCAATTGCATAATCACTCGCATCACACATGATTTCAAAAGGTCGTGACCAATCGGGTGCTTGCAAAATTGGGGCTTCAACCAGTTTTTCTTTCAAAGTGTTGAAAGCTTTTACACACTCTTCATCAAATACAAAAGGTTCATCTTTTAAAAGTAACTTGCAAAGCGGTTTTGTGATTGTGCTAAAACCTTTTATGAACCTTCTATAAAAACCAGCATGTCCTAGAAATGACCTAACCCCTTTAACATTTGTGGGAGGAGGTAAAGTTGAAATAGCTTTAATTTTTGCATGATCAACCTCAATCCCACGTTTTGAAATTACATGCCCTAACACCACCCCCTCTTGAACCATAAAATGGCTCTTTTCCCAGCTTAAAACTAAGTTTGTTTCAATACATCGTTTTAACACCTTAGTTAATTGTTCTAAGCATGATTCAAAGGAAGTTCCAAAAATTGAGAAGTCATCCATAAAAATTTCAAGTGAGTCCCCAACCATATCTGAAAAGATACTCATCATGCACCTCTGAAAGGTGGCTGGGGCATTACACAACCCAAATGGCATTCGCCTGAATGCAAAGGTACCATAAGGGCAGGTAAATGTGGTCTTTTGTTGGTCTTCAGGGTGGATGGCAATTTGATTATACCCTGAATAACCATCAAGAAAACAATAAAATTTCTGACCTGATAACTTCTCGATGATCTGATCAATGAACGGTAAAGGGAAGTGGTCCTTTGAGGTAGCTGCATTCAGCTTCCTGTAATCAATGCATATTCTCCACCCAGTAACAGGTCGGGTGGCAATTTCTTCCCCTTTTTCGTTCCTGACTATCTGAATCCCTGCTTTCTTGGGAACGGTCTGTGTTGGGCTTACCCAAGTGCTGTTAGAGATGTGATAAATGATACCCGCATCCAGCCACTTCAGAACTTCTTTCTTCACCACTTCTCTCATGTTCGGGTTAAGCCTTCTCTGTGCATCTCTTGCCGGTTTTGCTCCCTCCTCTGTTATGATTTTATGCATCACTATTGAGGGACTTATTCCTTTCAGGTCTGCAATAGTCCACCCAATTGCAGCCCGGTGTGCAACCAAAACTTCCATCAAAGCTCTCTCCTGTTCCTCAGTCAAACCTGCAGAAATAATAACAGGAAGAGTATCATTAGCACCAACAAAAGCATATTTTAGATGTTTAGGTAGTTCTTTAAGTTCTAATTGTGGTGGTGTCTCTAATGATGGTTTCAGCTTTGTGTCAATGTGATCTGGCAAACTCTCCACGTGATAGGACCAAGGTGGTCTTCCTTCTCTCACTACCATCGCCTCCACCTTTGCATCCTCTTCCTCGAGTTCTTTGACTGTCTCAGAATATAACCTGCCAAACAAAGCACATTCTACCATGGACTCGTCCCCCTCATCATTAGGAATGTAAGGAGGAACGCGCCCGTCAATGATGTCTGCCATAAAGCATTCATCACTAACATTGGGGTTAGAAACATTACCAAAAACACTTAACCGCATCTTGCGGTTACCAAAAGTCATATCCACAGTACCTGTCCTGCAATTAATCTGAGAGTCAGAAGTAGCTAAAAATGGTCTGCCAAGAATCACAGTCGGTTGCTTGGTTTTATCAACAGAAACATAATCAAGGACCAAGAAATCGACCGGATAATAAAACTCATTAACTTTCACAATCACATCTGACAATACTCCCCGGGGTAGCTTAGGAGTCAAATCAGCCAATACCACAGTGGTATCAGCTTTCTTAAGTGGACCGAACTCATACTGGTCATACAAGCTCCCCGGTAGTATACTCACACTCGCTCCAAGATCCAAGAGGGCTCGTGTCATTTGAAAATCACCAACTTGAATTGAAATAATTGGTGCCCCTGGATCTTGTAATTTTTCAGGCAGAGTACCTGAAATTATTGCACTCACATCTGCTGGCATGTCAAGTTTCTTTGGAATTTTATGATTTCTTTTCTGAGTGCACATATCTTTCAAGTACTTTGCATAGGCAGGAATTTGTTTAATTTCATCTAAAAGAGGAAGATTGATTTTAACTTGTTTGAAAACTTCCCACATTTCATCCGATTGTGGGCCTCTTTTATTGACTGTCTTTTTCTTACCAGGATCAATGAGAGCTGCAGGAAAAGGGATGGTATTACCCTCCACACCCTTTTCTACAACCTGGTTGGAATTATTGATCAAAACACTTTTATTTTTCTTTTTTTCTTTTTCTAAAACAGTGTTAGGTGTTTTGTTCAATTCAACAAATTCCTGTTCATCTTCACTATCATCCCTACCCAAATCCTCCACCACACCCTCAACAAACTGTGGTGGAGTTCCCACTTTATTATCATAAACCTTACCATTGCGCAAAATACTTACCTGGTTGATTTGCACATTCCTCGAATTCCTTGAGCTTGATTGCTGATGTTGAGGATTAATGGTGGTGTCACTTGGTAGCTTCCCTGGATCTCTCTTAGACATATCTGCAGCCAATTGCCCTACCTGCTTGGACAATGCTTCCACAGTCTTATCCCTCACTTCATTGTCTTTTCGCATTCCCTTGACCTCTTCTTGAACTGTCCTGACATCATTCTGTACAGCTTTAATGGCATCCAAGATTGCACTCAGTTGATCATTACCTCCTCCTGATGTGCCTTGTTGATTTCCTCTCTGCTGCTGACCACTCTGATTATAGGTATTCTTTGAGTAACCCCCTTGATTATATCCATACTGCCTGTTCTGAGACTGTTGTTGATTTCCTCCCTGCACATTAGAACCAGAAAAGTTAGGATTTAATTGATTATTAGGATTACCATACCTGAAGTTTGGGTGGTTTTTGAGCCCAGGATGATAGGTGTTGGAATTCATGTCATATTGCTTCCGTTCTCCATAAACTTGATTCACCTCTTCTGTATTCTCCAAAGGCCCCTGGCAGTCTTGGGCTAGATGTCCCAACTCTCCACAATCAGTACATACCGAAAAAGCATTAGCCGCCTTTGCCTCACTACTCTTCCCCAAATTAAGCTGAGCTACCTGTTTTGCCAAGAGTAAATTTTGCTGCTTTAATTTTTCAATTCTTTCTTCAGCTTCATAGTCTACTGCCTTGATAGATGATGGTCTCAACTTCCTACATGATTGTGCCTGTCTCTTTGAAGTGGCACTCATCCTTTCCAAGTGTCCCCAATCCACAGCTTCAGTGTTAGTAAAGAATGAGCCATTGCTAATGGCAGTCAAACCCCTAACATCCTCTGGTGTCAATCCATCATAAAAAGCTTTTATTAATTCCCATGTCTGAATCCCATGATGAGGACATTTTCTCAATAACTCTTTGAATCTAGTAAAAGCCTCATGGAATGCTTCCCCCGAATTCTGCTGAAATCCTCTTATTGCATCCCGAGCCTCAGATGTTCTGCTCATGGTGTAATACTCTTCCAAGAAAATTTGTTGCATATCCTGCCAGGTGTATATACTACCTGGGGGTAGTGTAGCAAACCATTGCCTTGCCCTGTCCTTCAAGGTGAACTGAAACATCATCAACATTACCTGGTCCTTAGTAAACCCTGATCCTCCAATCATATTGCACACAGACTCAAATGCTGATATATGTAAGTAAGGCTCTTCAGATCTTTTTCCATAGAACTCAGGTAGATGACCCAAATATTGGGGTCTCACCTCAAATGCTCTCCCGTTCCTGCCCACCGGTGTCACTACAGCTGAAGAATTTGGTACAATGACCGGCCTAAAATGACTATCAACCCCCTGAACCGGTGCCCTCTGACGTATCTGTGGGACACCATCTACTAACTGTAACTCGTCTCCTATCCCCATATTTCCAACATTAAATTGAGGAACCCCTTGTGGCGCTTGATTATTTCTGTATCCCTGAACACGGTTCCCCTGATTAACCCGCTGTGGTGGCTGCTGCTCATACTCCATGTCATGCCCATAATTACCATATCTCCCATCATACGGTTCCTGTTCGTCCTCTTGATCCCATTCAGAGTCCCAAGTATGCACACTTCCCTCATCATATCTTTGTTGGTTCTGTTGTTGGTTGGGTGGGATAACTGCTAGTTGTGGACGAGGTTGGTTTCTTGGATTTTGTTGGTTTTGTTGTGGACATGGGTTAGCAGCTTGAAAATACCCACCAGGTTGGAATTGTTGTTGTGGTGGTGGTGGGTTTGGAATGGGTTGGTTGGGTTGGTTGAGTAGAGCAGGTGGAATAAGATCATTTGGTTGGTTGGGTATTTGTTCATTTTGGTTATCCTGGTCAGCCATCTCAATAGCTGCTTCTTCAATCCTCTGAGCGACTATTTAAGAACTTGCTTGATTCTTTACTGCTGAACGAAAAACAACACGGTTTTGACGTGCTGTCTTCTCAATCTCTGGATCGAATAACAATGGAGATGATTTCTTGGAAAACCTAGTATGCATGCAACACAGAAGTCACCTGCAGACACAAAAACAAGAAAACAAATAGAGTAGTACTGAATGAAGAAGAGAATTAAAAATACGGAATCAAATAACTAAAAAGACAAAATTTTTTAAGAAAATAAATAAACAAACAAACTAAACTAAACTAAACACTAAGCGCACGAACTCCCCGGCAACGGCGCCATTTTGATCGCGTGTCGAAGTGCTAATCAAAAACTTAATAAAAACTACTCCTTAGCTACAACTGACTGCAGTATAGGAAGTAGGGTTGTCGAACCTCAGGGAGTTTGTGGAAAGTGCTAATTTACTAATTGCTAATTAACTTAAGATTAACTAAACTAATTTTTATGAACTTGAATGTAAAAGTGCTGCAATGCTGCAAACGAAGTGAGAATAGAGTTTTGTAAAAGACAATAATATGGAAAAACGGTCACTCCGGGTTTCTGATTCGGTAATTATCAACTGAATTATGTTAATACCCTATCTAGGAAATCACATAGACATGACTTTGTTTAAGTTGTTCGACCCAATTCAGCTATCATAACATTAATTGCAAAGTTAAATTAATCCTAGTGCAAGAAAACCAAGATACGATAACATAATGCAATAATATTAATCAACCAAACCGTCTAGATCAGTCAAACAAACAATTAGACGCAAAGACCGTCTTCATTTGGGCTTCATTTTTCTTGGTCCAATTAGCTTAATTCTTCAACTAATAATCATACTTTTATCTTCAATGCTCGAGCCCGAGTGTTCGGTTCCTGATATTATTTCTTCAATTCACGTCCCTTTTCGCCGAACATCTAAAATCAATAAAAATTGCATAAATAATAGCTAAAAATACTAAAAATATATACAACCTATAAAATTACCAAATACTCAAAACATGCTATAAACTCCCTAAAATAATAAATAAATGACTCGAAAAACTATTAAAATGCTAAGGAAAAATGCATGTGTTTTACAACACATCAGTTATTAATGGGGATGGGAGGCATGTAAGAACTAACCCATGTAAACTGTCTCTTTCAAGGACTTTGAGGAATATGTGGGCTATTGAAAATGAGTTGTCGAAGTTAAATATTGATTTACTTAATCAGTTATTTAGTTGGAACAATTTTAAGAGCCAGACATTATAAAAATGATTTTAATATAAAAATCTAATGAAAAAAGTTTAAATTTTTGTATCAATTAACATCAGTAAACTCAAAAAAACATGTATTATCGTTCCTTTTTTTAGAGAAGCAATTTAAATATGTCGCTATTTCGTATAGAGTTTTTGTTTTTTGTGGTTTCTAGTTTTTTGTTTTGCAAATAACTGAAGGCCTTAGTTATGTGCCTAATTTGGTAGTAAATTCGTTATTTTGCGTTGAATCATTGAGATTTCATGGTAACTTGAATAACGATCTTTGTGTGTTGTGGGTAGGGTTTATCATTAACTGAATGTCTAAGTTTGTGCCCCACCTAACACTAGCAAACCTTCTTTAGAAAATCCCAGAAGAAATCAACGTAATTTAAACCCGTCGCTTAGGTCGCTCATTTTGCATCTTGTAATTGGCCAATAATAGATGATATGACATGTTTCTTTTTGTTCAAGTAGCACATTGCATTATTTGTAGGAGTTAGTAGCTTATAAAAGTTAATGAGTCAAACTATTGTCTGGATAATTGATCAAATTGTAGTTGACCTTCTTATCTTATGTATAAAATACTTTCAAGAATATTTAAGTTACAAACGTCACTATGTAAAAATGCAATAAAACAGAAAACACATATACGTGTGTATGATACTTAACTGCTCTTTGTGAATTCATATTAAAAATAAATTACGTGAAACCCGACACACAAAGTTTGTCAAAAACACATAAGTACCTGCGTCAAAGCTCGGACATTACCACTAGTATAACATAGATAATATAGATTATAGTTAAAGATTATAGATTATATATAATATATAATATATAGAGATATATAGATGAAGGAGTTACTACTGAATTGATGATGAAGATGAACGGTTGATGATAATGAGGGGTTGAAAGGTCTCACGTTTAAAATGTATCATGGTTTGTATTTTGTGTTATAAAAGTTGGACATGAGGGCATAATTGGGATAAGATTTTAGGATGTAAGGTATTGGATTATGCTAAATTTACTATTTAACCATCCTAAGAGTCTTAGATGTTCATAAAGTTCTAATTATACCCTTATTATATAAGCATAATTCACTTGTATATGTTGCTTTAATAGTTGTATGCTTGATAAAATTACTACCTTGTGCACCTTTGGTACTTGATATATATATATATATATATATATATATATATATGTTAAACATTAATTAACTTTTTAATTAAATCAAGGGGTAATATTGTCTTTTGGTATGTGAGTATTAATAGGTTATTTAGTATACATTGTAACTGACAAAAACCACAATTAATATCATTTGTGCATTTCTTGTGTACATCATTGCTACAAAAAAATTATACTGTACGATAACATTAAACAACTATACGTCAGTGTATATTCATATTCCAACAATTATACATCAGTGTATATTCCAATCATTGCTACAAAAACATTATACTGTACGATAACATTAAACAACTATACGTCAGTGTATATTCATATTCCATGCACTCACACGAAACTGATAGGTTGGTCTTATCAAGAGTAACCTGAAACAAAGAAAAAGGTTGTTTAGCATATACATCAGTGTATACATACAATATACATCAGACCCCGATAAAATTGATGTTATAGAACAGTGTTTAGTATCGTCATATTCAAACAATTATACATCGGTGTATAGTCCAATCATTGCTACAAAAAACATTTCACTGTACGATAACATTAAACAACTATACGTCAGTGTATATTCATATTCCAACAATTATACATCAGTGTATAGTCCAATTAGTACTACAAAAACATTGTACTGTACCATAATATTCAACAAATATACGTCAGTGTATATTCATATTTCAACAATTATACATCAATGTAAAGTCCAATTAGTGATACAAAAACATTCTATAGTACCATCAAATTCAACATATATACATCAGTGTATATATATCATCAACACGTATATACAATGGTGTACATCAGTTTCTTTTTTGTTTTTTCATTTATCATCATCATCGTTGACACAAATATACATTGATGTATATCAGTTTTTTCTTTCATTTCAACATCATCAACACAGATATACATTGGTGTATATTCGTTTTTTCATTCATCATCATCACCAACACAAATATACATTGATGTATATCAATTTTTTTTTGTATCAGTTTTTAATAGTTACATCAAACTACATTAACATAAAAAGCAACAATTTTGAACTAACTAAAACACTCTACATCAATTCCACATTAAAAATATTATTAACTTCGACCAGAAGAAAATAAAATAAAAATATAATTACAACAACTATAACCAACACAATTTCAAAATAAAGTTACCAATTCAAATACAACTTCTGGTAAGCCTCATTCACTTGTTTAATTGGGCTCAAAGATTTGATCCCCAAACTGTAACTGACCCAGAAAAAAAAACAATAAAATGGAACAGTAGGAGGTAAAAAAAAAGGTTACAAATTGATAAAAAAAAAAAAAGAGAGAGAGAGAGAACAAACCATCGTAATGGGAAGAAGGGAAAGATCGATTTTCTCAACTAAATATTTGAGTGTGTTTTGGCCATCGGTTTTTTAAATTACAACACGAAAGAAAAAAAGGCATATATGTTATAATAAAGTTAATGCATAATCTATACATTATAATAAGCATCTGGATAATGGACGGCACGGTTTGGATGGCTTTTTGGAATCTTCGAGGATTATTATTTCAAAAATAGGAGAAGAAATGGGGGATGAATGTTTTAAATGGAGAAGATGAATTAGGGTTTTAATTAGGAGAGAGTATTTGTAAATGGCATGATAATATGTAACTGCCATAATACATTCATAATTAAAAAAATAAAAGATAAGTAATTAGATGTCTAATTACCCTTATACCCTTTAGATCAAAATCAAGGATGGATGGCTAGGATTGGTTCCTAAGTTCCTAACTAGGGTATTGGTTCCTATTTGATCTTATTCCTATATATATATATATATATATATATATATATATATATATATATATATAGGGGAAGGTTAAAATAAAAACTCACCCAAAATGATGAAACCTTGTAAACCTTATTAGAGCTATTGATCAAACTAGATGGATGGTGTAGATTGAATAGGTAATATTATAATCTTGGATAGTACATTAAAGTAGGACAGAGACACTAGAAAAGGTATTTGAGTAATTGTCCATTGCAAATGTGTTGGTTACTGCATGAGTCTGCAGAGCACGTCATGTCATACACTCTCTCTATCAATAACCTCTCCCTCTCTCTTATTAGTATACAAACATCCCAAATTCAGAATTTTGACCCGTGTTCTCTCTCTGATAAAGCATCAACAGTGCACCTTCATCACAAACAACATCATTTGATGAAACAAAAAACAACAATTAGTGATTACCTATCAAAGAAAGGATTAAATCGTTCATGTGCAGCCTATCTTCGGTTAAACGACGGGTAGGTTCGAAGAAATCATCAAAAAGGTATGTGCTTAGTTGTTTTGTTTACCATTTACTGTAAATAATTGAGGGTTCTCAAAATTGGTGTAAGAAATTATTGAGTATGGAAGAAAAACAGTACCATGATGATGTAAAATAGGAAGATTTGGGATTTGGTAAATTTGATATGTAGTAGTTAGTTTTATATGGCCTGAATAAGTACATGATAGTTTTTGAATGTGACACCCTCATGAAACCCTCATTAAATATGTTGTTTGAAACAGGAGGAAAAGAAAAGTTGTCAATTTGTCTGATGACACGGCATCAACCAGGCATGTTAAGCACACTAGAATATCATGTACTTACTATGAAGAAGCAAAGCATTAACTAGGTAGGTGTTACATGATATTATGGGCAGTAATGAGGATATTTTATTTATAAATGATAGGTCTGTAATTATAGTCTCATGTAGTTTTATTTGAAGTGACCTTTTTATGTTGTATTTGTAGATTATGATTCTGACAAGCGGCCAAACGTAAAGGTGCGGTGTTATGTGTTTTTTCAATACTTTTGCTGTTACGTTTGTAACTCAGTTTTATATCATCTCGTTCAGCCATACAGTGTTTCTGTATCCTGATTTATATGTTTTGTAAAACTAGACAATAATATAGCATGTGGTGCAGTTCAAACAAGAAAAAAGAAAGGTGGCACAAACTCCACAACATAATAAACTGTTATTTACACTCCCATCGTGACTAAATAGTTTGAACTTATAATGGTTACATGTGTATTAGGTAAACAAGCCATTCCTGTGTATGATGTGTCTTCAAGCTCACCGGTTAGGATAACACGATCAAAAGCACGAGCGATAGAGATTTCATCGGAAAAACCCAGGGCCAAAAATGTCAGACCAGCGAAGGTAAAAAAACGAAAGAGGGCAGACAAAACGTGGAACGATGGACTTGAGCCTCGTAGGCAGCGCAAAAGGTCAAAGTTGAACGAGTGGCTAGGAATACGTACTAGATCATCACCAACACAGTTAACAAGGTGCATAAAATTACCAAGTGACGAACAACGTTTGGCAGTGAAGGATATAGGGTTGGGCCGGCTGCTCAATCTAAAAATGGATGGGATACCAACGAAGTTAGAGCATTATGTTGTAGATAACTTCAACCCGGATAGTTTGGAGTTGACTTTGCCGTCTGCGACACTTGGCATTTATGCTGAGGTCGTGCACAAGATACTCGGTATTCCGATTAGAGGGGTGTCTTTCAATGCGCTGGAGCGTAGGGAAGCGCATGATGAAGGGATATCCAAATGGAAAAAGAGGTACCCTCCCAGCAGATTTATATCTCCAAAGCAAATTAATGGTTGATATGATTGAGAAAGAGTCCAATGGTGAGGATGATTTTAATTTCCGTATGGATTTTATAATGTGCTTCTATACTATCATGGTTGATTGCCACAAACAAGGCAGCTTGAAGGATAACATACTGGACTATCTTACGGATGACTTGGATTTTGCTGGGCTGGACTAACGTGAGTTAGTAGTTGAGGTCCTAAAGAGTTGTAAAAATGGTTCGAGACGAGACATTTTGGATCCACCTTTTACTGGCCCACTGGCCTTTTGGCGGTACGTTACTTTTTACATATGTTACACAATTACATTGTTATTACTGACAGTATTTGTTTACTTGTTACGAAACATGTATACGACTTCTAATTTTCAGCTTTTATACGTGGATAGTTTTAAATGCAAAGGTATTGATATTGAATCTTCGGTGGTTCCTATGACTTTCTGGACATTTCAAAGGTTAAGAGACCGAGAAAGGATTGAAATAAAAGGAGGGGGGGTTCGAAAGGGGTACTGTGAAAGCGTTGTCTTCGTACGACGATGTGAAGGTTGGATTAGATGAACCAAGCGTCAAGGTTTGTAACATGTTGTGTATTACAAAAAAATAGTTCGTGTACTACATTTATATGGTATGCTAATGAAAATTCAAAAACAGGAAAGGGTAGCAGCTGTTGGGGATCTAGTAGATGTTTTGATTAGAACGAAAAAGAGGGTTGAATCAGCCATCTGTAAGTTAAATGAGGAGTATCCAAGTAGAGAACAAGTTGTTGCTGTCAAGTCTAGGTATGATGGGTTCATTAACGACATGGTGAAGGCGAATAAGGCCGAAGCTGTTGCGCGTGTTACGGCTGATGGACAAATAAATGCAGCACCATTGGAGTAGGTAAGTTTTTTGTTTATGCCCAGATAAAATTTTGTAAACTATAAATTCCGTTGAGCATTTGTATGTGAAATTAGCTAGTCTGAACCATAAATCAGCAGATAAGGATGAAGAGAGAAATAAAAAACATGTAGAGGAGGATGATGGTTTGAGTTTGGGTGATTCACCTCTAAACAAGTCCCCATTGACACGCTCTAAAAAGAAAACCGTTGATGGCACGTCGGACGGGGTGGGGGCATTTGAGAGCCCAATTCTAAGCCAACACAGGAAGAATGTGCATGACAGTGCTAAGCACATTAATAATGGCGAAACAATGGTTGTGGAACAAAGGGAAGGCAAGGGGACTTTAATAACCAAAGAGAGTGGTGGGTCAGACCGTAGTAAGTGGAATTTTTTTTTTCATGTAGTGAGTTATACATAAAAGAAGGTAAAAAATAAAACTGTGCAAAGACAATCATTGGGAGCGCTATGTTTGACTGTTTATGTCTTTAACATGTGTTAACAGGAAATGAAGATCTGGCCAAGAATTTATCCAGCAAATTTGCTGAGGTTAGTGAATATGAAAAAAATGAACAGCATGTAGCAGGACATGAAGAGGCCCTACAATAAGAAGGTAAGCAGAGTAGCTATGGTATGTTCGGTTACATACGCATAGTCTTCACATAAGTCAGGGGGTGGGGGTATTTGCTAATATTGTATTATTATGTGGTTTAGCAGATGCCGATGCCAGCCGAAAATATGCTGGCAATGTGTTAGATGATGTGGTACCCAATGATAGTGAAGAGGAGTTGGTGAGCACACAACCATTGGAAGAAACATAAAACGAACCACTAGGTATAAATGTATTATTTTTTATACACATGTAAATTATATAACAAAAATTCTGAAAATTTACTACGCGTCAACTGTTAATTAAGTTTCAGAATGGGAGAATATTGTTGTTTCAGAACCGGAGGCGTCGACCAACAACGATGGTGCAGGTGTCTAATTATAAATTTTTTAAATATATAACTATCTGTTGTTTCTTCTGTTGTGATGTATGTTACATAATTTTAAGGCGGTACTCTAACCGGGAAGGGACTGTCGACAACAACGATGAATCAGGTTTGATGGCTGGAGACACAAAAGCAGATCAACATATGGAAGAGGACAAAACAGGTATAGTTATAAACCTTTGAAAATCCAGTAGTAAAAACTGTTAGACAATCAACAGATTAACCTCGTATTTTAACTTTATGTTTTAGGGCGTAAGAGGTTTTGCACGGCAGAAGCATAGGTGACCAAAACCAACAACAATGAGCCAGGTATGAGATTGTAAAGTTTGTAAGTACAGATATGTATGTTACGAATGTGTCATCATGTATGTTCATGATGTGAATCAGACTATATAACAAATGCAAAGGCGGCGACCAATACGATGAATGCGGCGCAAAATGATGAACAAGGGCACCAGCATGAAACAGGTATTGTAATGTCATTTCCAAGTAAATATACTAAATCCAGTATGTAACTTGTAATGTGGGCTGGTGCGGATATGTCCTACAGAAGTACAGCCAGATAGGGCCGAATCTAGTGATAGGGGGTCTCAAGTTAATGAAGCGGGCCAAGATAAAGAAGCAGGTACGCAATATAAGAAAAATTAAATATATTTATAATCCACAAGGGTCCACAATTTATTTTTTATTTACATTCGCAGGATGCTCCTAGATACTTCCATATAAGGAGACACCAGATGGCAACGATGCGCCAAGTTTTAGCTTTGGCCTAACACAGCCAGATCAAGCAAATCAGGGGGTGTTAGGTTTGATTTATGTTCTTAAAATACTTATACAAAAATGTTAAATGATGCTCCGTGTTTTAAACACTTTATAATGCGTATGTTATAGAATTTGTGACAATGTCTCAAAAATGGGATCTGGTTTGAAGGACCAACCAGGTGAATCAGGTATCAGTTCTATTATGCTAAGATGGTTTAAACTACTGGATCAGATCCCCCACAGCTAATAATAGTTGTGACGTATGTTACAGATTGTGCCGGTGTGGTTCCGAATGCAAAGTCAGTTGATATGAAGGAGGTCGCCGCAAAACCAGGTTGGACTTAGGTTGTTTTTCAAGTCTAAAAATTGTTAACATGTGTAATCACACGCCTGTTGCATGTGTTACGGACTCTTCTGATATATCTCCAGACACAGGGTTGGCTGTGATAAGGCGCGTGGAAAGGCGAAGGTCGATGATGTTATAGGCTAGTCCATACCTCAAATTGTAATTTAATATTCTGTTTTGTATAGATCAGCTGAAAACACTTATTTGGATATGCAGAAGCGGGTTGGGTTGGTGGATCAGTAGGGGATACAACACTGGTGTATCCGATGGTGCCCCCCGTAAGTTCATATGACGTGCAAAAGCAGGTATACAATGAGTATGGTGTTGGTGGAAACTGGAGGAATATGAGGACAACATGACATTGGCAATGCGTCAATAAATGATTGCAAAGATGGATGCAACCAAGCGAAACCCCCTACGTGAAAGGAATGTGACCGATGTTCATAAGTCACCTTTTTCACATAAGGGGGTAGATTTAAGAGAGGGGGTGACATAGGATGATGATGCTATGTGGAGGTTTGTTTACAGGGACGAGGATCCATTGAATATGTTGTGTGATTCTGATGAAAGAAGGAGGGTAACCAAAAATAAATCGGTAAGTAATTTGTTCGATGTATGTGTTAATAACTTGTTGAACTGTTGTAACATGTGTAATAGGTGACATTTTGGTTTCTGTTTTTTCAGGCTAGAGCGTGGGGATGAAGTAAACAATGTAGACATACCAAATGAAGAAATAGATAATGCACTTGCCAAGTAAGACCATGAATTTTTTTTTTAAACTATAAAACTGCTTTCTAACATTATCTTGCTTAGTATATACAATGAGGTGTTATTTAGAAGTTTATGTGATGTAGAAGCAACACGTAGCATGATCAAAACTTTGAAGCCGGGGATGCAGGTGATGGATGTGATAGTCGACTGTTGGGTAGATGTATTAAACTACGAGGAGATGTTGAAATCGGAAGCGGCACCTCTTCGTTTGTTTGTAGGCACAAAGGTAGTGGTATGTTAGTTTAATGAGCCAACATCCCTTTACGTATGTTATGTAAATTTTATTGAGCCCGTTTTTTATTTTTTCACAACAAAAATAGGTTCCATGGATGCTTAACTATACCAAGTGTGATCCGAAAAAACAATTGTCAAGGTTTTCTGTTGCGATGCTCGTTGCAGTGCCTTCTTATGAGAACAACCGTGACTTCAAGAGATATGATATCGTGTTTTTTACGATCCCTTTGAAAGGTCCCACTTCTACTTATTCGTCTTCGAGCTGAAGAATATTGCCATAATGCTGATTGATAATGACAAAAAGCGAGGTAGGCGTGGCTACAGGGATCACATTGACTTTCACAAAAAGGATACCGTATACAAATACGTAAGTAGCTATGGACAAAGTTTAAAGACTAAATAATAAAACATTTGCGATTAAAAACAATGTTTTTTTGTCTGAGATGTTTTTTTTGGGTTTCTTGTTACACGCTTATTGTAGAAACACATGTTTATGGAGTTCCTTAAAAGCAACAAGCATCTAAAAGCAGCCAAGATTGGAGGGGCAGAAATACATAGGTTGGATGTAGAGTGGGGTACGACTGGTAATGGCACGGATTGTGGCGTCTACCTCATGAGAAACATGGAGAAATTCTTGGGGCTTAAAGTGCCGTTTGAGTACAATTTTAGTAAGCATTGGCGCACAAAAGACGGGGATATCAAGAAGCTACGGACCAAGTACACGACACATATTTTGTATTCACCGGTTAACACAAAGAAGGCTGAGGTGGAAGTTGCGGCACATTTGAAGTAAGGGGCGAACGTGAGTGAAGGGGTTGTATGACAACTAAACTGTTTTTTGGGTGATGATACACCTATAATACTGTTGGGTTCTGTAAATTAACTTAACTAAGATGGCCACCAGTCAAACGTCTAACTCTTTTGGTTATAATATGTATGATGTTGCATATGTTAATGTATTATAAAATGTTAAGGTATTTTGAGTATTCTTGATAATCGGTTTTAGGATACTACATAAGACATAGTTAATATGTTATTAAGATGGCAAAAGATACTGTTACATACATAACACATAGGTTCAGGGTCATACTATGACATACCCTACTTGTCTTAAACAAACCCATGACAGGTAAAACCTACACAGACTGTCTACAACACAAAAAGTACGCAAAAAACAACACATACATCTTACCACAATAACATAAAAACGTACGTCAAAACGAAACATGAAGTCAAAGACAAAGATAAACCATTGTAAGTTGGCACCCATCATGGCGAGAACGTTCCATACTGTGCTTCCAAGCTCAGCTCTGACACTTCAATGTCCTCGCCTTACCAAGGGTTATAGGTTGCCCACCTAGCAAGAGTATTTGGTGAGTTTGGGCACAATGGACAACCACAATACTCGTGGTCGTACTCAACACCTGGACATTCCAAGTCCGATATTGCTACATCCTCTTTGGTTACCGAGTACGCAATGCCAATTAACGCTCCTCCATCAAGTTCCATCTTTGCATCGCCATATGTCGCTTGGGTACTAGAACCATCTTCCATCATTGCGGTGTCGACGCCTTTGTTCGGTAGTGTTCTCTCATTGGTATTAGTACCATTGTTCCAACCATCAGCGGCTTGACGTTTGGTACGTTCCAATAACGCCCAGAAATCAGTTACTTTGGAAGTGACCTCCTCTTCAACTTCGATCTTTTGGCGCTTGGCTGCATGAGTGTTTGAAGGGCTTTCCATTTGCAGAGAGTATTTCTTTTTGGCAAGTTTGGAAAACTATTATTATGGAATTGAAATGCATTAAGAGAATGGGGTATAAATAGTAAACTTATGGATGGGTGGTTGGTGATAAATTAATTTGTGGTTAATGGTGTAGTGGTATAGTTTACTTTATGTCAAATCAATATTAATAAAAAGGTGTTGTGTGATAAAGTTCACTTTATATTTTATTCTCTTCATGTACCTTGTCCTTATGAAACATTATTTTATTAGATTTTGGAAGGGAATCTTCTGTACCAAATCTACCATATTTACTCAACTATTGCTTATTTCATGGGCCCACACTGTAAGAGACAACTAAAATGATATGTAATATACTAATCACAAAATCAGTGGAGTTTGTGTGTTGCGTATGTTACCAAATAGTGGGGAATGTAAAACAGAGAACATAATAATTAAAACCACATTATATGTTATATTAGAAAAGATAAAACAGCATGTCTAGTGGTTGAACATCATACATAAACCACAAATAAAAAAAAACATAGAAGTAGCTGGGGAACATCAAAACATGAAATATGGCAACCATGTTACACACGTAACAAAAAGTGATTGCATATGTTTCTAACTGTTACCAGTGTCTAACATGGTTCAAAAAGAAGAGATTAGTTATGCTTCCCCGTCAACTGCCATCAACTTGTTTTAGGCTTTCCGGGCGAGTGCCGCCTCCTCCTTGGACCTTTCATTGCAGCAACCTTCTCGCAATTCCTTTCATCATGATCCGTGACATATTGGTGGCAATTGTTACATAATCGGGGGGCCTTAGGCATTTTGGGACGCTTTGTTGTGGCCTTCTCACCAGGTCTAGATATTCTGTGATTTTTCCCACAACCCTTGTTGCGTGCCATATCAGGATTGGCGACCACAACCTCAATATCAGCCGATTGCCCAATAATGTCCTCCACTACCGCTTCAGTCGGTTCATTTGGAATAACAGAAATAGATTCCCTGGATTATAAGTTCAGTTTGATTGATTTGAGTTGCTCAACCAAGTCCGCCAGCGTAGTTTCATCTGTTCTGGCAACATCGACACATTCAGTTACGAGTTCAAGTATCTCATTCCTCAGCACAGAACCTGGATGAGTGTCAACACCATAACGGCTGCAAATGGAGAACACTTTCTTGGGTAGAATATCACGTAACCACCTGTCAGCAACATATTGTTGAGGGATGCGATCAACTTTCTTAATCTTGTATACTGCAAAGACATGGCGGCAAAGGTAGCCAACACGCGTAAAACCTCTGCAAGAGCATTTGGCTGTTGCATCAACGCTGTCAAAGCGCACCTGCATCATTGTAGAAATGTTAAGACATATAACAGCAACAATTGCCACCTATGTACCACATTATTGGTGTATAATCAAAAGTCAAATACCGTAGAAAGTTTGCGGTACAACTAACTTTTTACACATGTAACAACTTTTTTTAGCATATGTAAAAAAAAATGTTTGCAGTTTTGGTCAGTACACCTAAAGCACAGGAAGTACAAAAATGGGTACCTAGTAAACATTGGTAACATCACGACGCTTGTCCAGTTGTGTGACAGAAAACACGGCAGGCATGTTTTCCTGTTCATCGACATTCGATATGTAGCAATAAAACTTCCCCTTCACTATCTCCTTCTTATTTCCTGAAAGACATTATTGGTTTATAGAGTAAACGCATGCTGCTCAATAGCTAAGTCCGTAGACCCAACAAAAACCGTCGAGGAGATTTTGTACTCAGCAACGCGCTGACGGTAACGTTGGCTATCAAGACGGGATTCAAAACACAACATGAATTGAACTAGTGTGTTTGCACCAGTGGAATTGACTTTAAACGAACTGTTGGAACTCTCACTTCTGGATGTTATTTTCATCAAGCAAGACATTGGAATTTCCATGAAATACGCTGGCACCCATAATTCCTTGATTGTAAACATATCGCTCAACCACTGATTTTCTTCAAGACCAAATGTCTCTAGCAGCGCATGCCATCGAGCTTCAAGCGTTGCAGGTTTTATGTAAATGTTCCACATCAATTTGTGAATGTACGACCGAAACTCAGTGTTGTCTAAAACAACTCCAAAAATCTAGGTGCAAAGCATAAAGAAAAAGGGGAAACGTAAGTAATTTTTAACATGTGAGTGAGGATCTAACAACAACATCACAGAATACAGAACATGTGTGCCTACATAACATTACCTTGGTGGGTAGTTTTTTCATTATATGCCACATACATAGTCTGTGGCGAGCCTCAGTGAACACTTGTGGTACAGCCTGCATCATCGACGGGTCTTGGTCACTCAACACTAGCCTGGGCTGTGAACCATGAGCTTTTAAAAAAACATTCAAGCAACCACACGTAGGAATCTATGGTTTCATTAATTATCAATCCTGCACCAAAGGTCACACACTGCTTGTGTTGGTCCACCCCAGTGAAAGGGATAAAAATCATGTTGTACCTACACATTATAAAAAGATAGGCATGATATTTACGTATGTTAAGTAGTCAAAAACATAGAACAGAAAAGTGGTAACGCACGTTAAAGTAACTTACTTGTTTGTGCTGTATGTTGCATCAAACGCTACAACATCACCGAAGGCCTTATTATTTAATTTCGAAATTTCATCCGCCGAGAAAACAGAGTGTAGTTTACCATCGCGCACAACAAAGTCATAAAAAATCTGGCAAATTTTCAAGCCAATCACGCAAGCGGTCAAGGAATAAAGACGAGTCCCTTTCGCCGATAAAAATTCTCAGCTGGTTACTAAAGTTCTTGAAGTCAACAGCAGTTCCATTGACATTATGGTGGCTGCCTTTAAGAGACACTAAGTACCTATGAGCTTTTACAAGTCCAACTCGGTTTAGAGACGTATTATGAATGAACTGTTTGGTCGAGAAAGAAAGTTTTCGAGAAATCTTAGTAAGGTCAAGGTTATTTTTATCCCAGAGCTGATGGTTATGAATATCATTGAAACGAATGACTTTAAATAACGAACCACCACAAGTGATTGACACTAACACATGGGCTTGGCAGTTTGAGAGGCTGAATGAAGTTTTACGGGGTTTAACAGAAGATTCATCTAAAGTGTCAAATGTTTTGTTAACCTGAGGTTTACCATATTTGTAACAACGGATGTACTTATGTGTCAGTGTACCCATCCAAACCTTGGTTTGGCCCTTCTTAGCTGAAAAAACCGGCCTTATGTGCATAATCCTTATACATGGCCATTACAGCCTCAAATGTCGGGAAAGTCTGACCAACAACAGGCAAATACCAGGGGCTTACATTGGGGATCCAGAATTGGGTACCGTTGGGGGTAGCAATAACATAGTACGGCTCGCTATCTTCATTTTCACCTGTGTGTCAAAAGTTAAATTTATAGCTTTTACAATTAGAGACAGTAAGAAAACAGCAAACAACGAAAACAAAGTTAATTAAAAAACATCTAAAATTTGTGATGTCCTTATGCAAAGATGCGTTACATACTAACCCCTTCTATATTCTAGATATCATCTTGTAGGTAAAATACGTAAGACATAAAAACAGCTATTAAAAATATTAATTCTGATAAACATTCATTAAGAAAAAACTCTACAAAAAAACAGCGAACTTCTAACACATGTAACACAATCCATGTAGTATCCCAAAATTTAAAAACCCATGTTTTGCAAAACTCGTAATCTATGAAAAACAAGACTATCACCACCACACCTACTAAATAAAGTCCCATGTTTTGCAAAAATAGCTTACAACTCAACCCCTGCATATATATCTTCATTTTCTTCTATTTGATTTTCATCAACATTCCTCAACACAGATAAGGACCCAGATGAGGAAGCAGCATTAAGACCTATAAACAATAAAAATATATAAAACACTACAACCCACACTATTAAAACTTTGTTGAGGGTACTAGAATACATATGAACAACTTAGTTATCTTTTGTTAAGATAACTATAACTATGTAAACCCTATAACATAACTATGATCATGAACAGACAAATACTTCTTTCAAAAATATATAAAAAATATCATCGGCGTTAAAAAAATAATGTAGAAACCTTCAGATCCATAATCATCACTGTCATGCTCTGTTTCTGATACAAGAGAGAAATTTGAAACAAAATCAGGCGGTGCATGGTTATTCCCAAAATCTACGTTCATTAAATGTGGCATAATTCCTGGATTCGATTCCATAACATGAAAAAGTTAATGAGGTGGGGAGAAGAATCAGAGAAGTTCATGAGGAGTGAAGAACATTTGGAGACCTGGTTGTATATTATTGTTATTGGAAAGGGGGGGGGGACAATATGGGGGTATGTGAACTATAATGACGGAGATACAAGTTGCCATGACTTTTGATAACATGGAAGTACTTGTTGTTAGGATACTTTGATAATCAAACAATACAAATGACAAGCATACCCTTTCCCTCTAAAAAAAAATTTAAAAAGCATGATGATGTGGAACAATGAGGGCCATAAGTTGGGTTTGTAGGAGTTTCTTCAAAATTTTGGGTTTCTTGTGGATACTTAGCCTATATGTATGTATATATATATGTATATATATATATATAGGGAATGGTTCTAGAGAAAACCCTCCTTATTTGGTAAACTCTGGAAACTCTGACTTCCCAATATTTTTTTTTTTTGAAAAAATAGGGCAAGTAATATACATGATTTTAAGCATTTTGGGCCAAAAAAATTAAAAAAGCGCCGAGTATTTTTTTTTTTTAAAAATAAAATAAAATTTTGACTAACACATGTTAAGCACTAATAACAGGTGTTAACAATGTGTTAACTATATGTAAACAGTAGACGTTTTTTATTTTTTTTAAAAAAACCGTTCGGCGCTTTTTCGATTTTTTTGGCTCAAAATGCTTAAAAAAATGTATATTACATACCCTATTTTTTTCAAAAAAAAAAATGTTGGGAAGTCAGAGTTTCCAGAGTTTACCAAATAAGGAGGGTTTCCTCCATATACTTTACCTATATATATATATATATATATATATATATATATATATATATATATATATATATATATATATATATATATATATGATTCGGTTCGGTTGAGAACTCACTCCAATTGTGAGAACCATGATAAATCCGACGTAAAATGCGAATTTAAATTTATTTTTTACCTAAGGATGTAAAAATGTCTAACTAAAAAATATACAAAAAATGGAAAACACAAATTTATGTCATCCTTACACCGATGTAACACAATTAATTAATACTTTATATAATATTTTAATATGGTTTCATTACAACCACAAATACATTACACGATTAATTAAATGTGAGACTAATAAGTGAGTTTCTATAGTTCTCACAGCTGAACATAGTTCTCATTTTAACATGTCCATAATATATATATATATATATATAGGGTATGGTTAGAATGAAAACCTTAAAAATTTGAGAAAACCCTAGAAAAGCCTACTTCCCAAGCTTTTTAAGGCCTGAAAATTTTAGGGCATGTAATATACATGTTTTTAAGAGTTTTGAGCCAAAAAATCAAAAAAAGCGCCAAGGGGTTATTTTTAAAGAAAATAAATAAGTTATTTGGGTGTTGCATATGTAACACATATGTGCAGACATGTTGCACTGTAAAAAGACATGTTACATATGTAACACATACATGTTGCATATGTAACACAAAACTTGTTTATTTTTTTTAATAATTGGCTCGGAGCTTTTTTGTATTTTTTGGCTCAAAACTTTTAAAAACATGTATATTACATGCCCTAATTTTTTCAGAAAAAAATCTTGAAAAGTAGGGTTTCCTAAAGTTTTCTCATTTTAAAGGGTTTTCATCAAATACTTAGCCTATATATATATGTTGCCACAAAGGATGGTGTTTTATCTATCCCTTAAGGGTATTTTTGTCAATATAAAAAAATAAATAATTAAACCATCAGTCACTCGAGGGGTTACATAATGAGTGTACAATTTGGTGGCAGGGGTGTATCCTAAGGATTACATTGTATATCGTGAATTTTTTTCTTCCCACCAAACTAAACACTAAAAGATCCACTCATCTAAATAACCATGCATCTCTATAAACATCACTCAACCATTCTCACTTTCAAAGCATAAAGAAAAAAAACCCTAATCTCCATGGATGATGGAAAGAAACCAATTTGATGATCATCAACCATAAATATTCTCTGAACAAGAACTACAAGTTGTTGCCCGTTTCTTTCTGGAAAACTCACACCTAATTTCATCTATCCATCAAGCATTAGAAGTCGTCTCCATACCGTCATCTAGAAACTTGTCGTCGTCCAAAGCAAATGGAAAGGAACTTGCTGATGAAGATAGTTTGACGATAGTTGAGATGCAATTGCCCACCCATGGTACCATTTTTTCATCAAATGAGGCCGGATCATCTCATGTGCCAAATGTCAACTCACAAGAGACTTAGTGCACCGATGCGTTTGATAGTAAATTATTATCTGGTATTTTTTCTTTTTTCTGTAAAAGAAACTATCAAAGATAAAAAAAAATATTTGATTTTATTTTTAGATTTACACCAGTGTAAACGATGTTCGTATTTGTTACATGTTTATACAAAGTTTTGTTAGAGAAAGTTAATAATATTCAGTGGGTTTGATACAACACAACTGCCACAAGACATTTTTGTCCCAAAAAGGTGTTTTTTTATTTAGTGACTCACTGATTCTTTGTTTAAAAATCCCTTTTTTGTAGATACCTATTGTTCTTACTGGTTTACACCAAATGGTACTCGCTACTGGGCACCTGTTGTACCTGGTTGTGATAAACCGAAGTTGTTGGCTAGGTTTAGGCAGTGGGAAGAGGTTGTAGAGATCTATGAGTTGTATGCTATGAAGTGTGGGTTTTCTTGTGCTAAAGGTATAATAACCCATACGTACAGTTTGATGTCTATATCGCAACACCGGGAGGCGGGTAATTCGGGGTTGAGTCGACACAGTCTCGAGTCACTTTCTTTTCAGTATTGAGAGGTGAGCTTACCGGTTCGGGAGACCCTCATAATAACATTAAGAACATAGTTGTTCATACAGTTTTGTGAAAACAGTCACCTCTAGAAAATGCAGTTACAATTCTAAGTTAAGCACAAGTGCACACTTGAACACACCACTATAAAATAAAGATAACTATTTTCATACCAGGTTCAATCTAATCCCAAAGCAACACCATTGTTTTGCCATTGATTTCTCTTAAAAAGTTTTCATCTCTCTTTTTACTTTTCTTCTCGCATTTTAAAAGTCTTTTAAGTAATTTTAGGAAGCTGAGTAGTAAAAATCGTGTCCACAGATTCGATACTCAGTATTTGCACATTTCTATACTATACACGATAGGTGCGCTTGCCTATTGTGCTGGGTTTAGAACGTTGAGCAACTATCGTTTTTAAATTATGAATTTAAAACTTGTAAGTGTTTTTCTGTTTTCTAACTTGCTCATCTATTCGCCAAAGCTTTTGACATCTCCCCCGCGACTTTGCCCTTTTTGAAAAGAAGTTAAGTTTTCTTATAACACCAACACGACATCACCCGCTTAATGAACTTTCGGGATTTCTGGCTTGGTTTTTGGTAAGACTATTAAAACAATTCATATGGTGCCCCTTTTCCTTTTTCCTCACCTCTCTCATTCACTCGGGTTTTATTTGGGGGTGAACACTCAAATTCTGCCCGATGGATGACGCGAATCATAGGCATTGAGGCGAAGCGTGTGAATCACAAGGAATTTTTTAGGGTTAATTTAGTGAGATAATGGAAAATAGGGTAGGAATGGAGTCTACCACCATGACTAACTTCGGGTTTGGTGCTTGAGGTGTTTGTTGGAATCTCGCAGATCTTCTAAGTTGGCTTTGTTGATCTCCCCTTGGACTTCGTAGCTCGACTAAAGCCTACTTTTGTGAATCGTTCGGCGCGAGCACCGCCTAATAGCCTTCACTAGGTTGGGTCGATTACTTGGTCTTTCTAGAAAGTCTTTACAAAACTTCTCTTTTGAAGGCCTCTCGATTCTTTACTTCCGCAACATCTTTATTCACACACACATTTTTTTTTTGAATTTGAACACAAACTTCACTTGATGGTTGCTGGATGATTATTGACACTTGGTATGCTCTTTTGATGGCTTTCTCTTGTAGCCTCTTCACGGTCGATATTTTGAATTCTTGACGTGCGGCTTGTGCTTCAAAGTCTCAAAGTTGCCAAAGAGCTTCCTCAACACCTCAACACTTCCCTGGTTTCGTCATGGCGGGGGCTAAATGGATGTAAGGAAATGAAAAGGCTAAGGCTCAAAGACGGGTGGCTAGTGGTGGGGAAAATATATGAAGGCCAATGATAACAGAATGGGTAAGTCCTAAGTGCCTAGATCATTTTCACACACTCACCTATGATGTGGTCTTGCAGCGCATAAGTCACACAAGATCTAACCGCGTCATGCCAACGGGGAATATCTCTCAAGACAAACGAACGAGCATGTGTGGTATGTATATAATGGTGTGCTCCATAAGGCTCAATAATACTCACATGTAGGGGTAGGGGTAGGGGTTATTTAAGGAATTGGAAACACCTTAGACGGTTCGTTTGACTACCAAAAATTTCCCTAATTTCCCGCAAAATTGTTGGCCGGACTCAAAGGGTTTGAAAATATTTTTGTTTCCAAAAATTCTTTTAAAAATTTTGCCTTTTTAGTTACGGTTTGCCGATTGCTTTGAGGTGTTTTAAATTTTGCAAAAATTTTAACACCTCACACTTAATTCTTTTACACAATTTTTAAATTAATATTTGTGATATGTGTGTACAAAGAAAAGGTGGGCAAGTCAAAAGGAACAAGTATCTCCCCTTTTTTGTTCTCCAACGGTCCGCGAGCGGTCGATCCCCGCAACTGCCTCCACACGAATGCTTCCTTTGAGAGAAATCACTTGCCATGTGTAGATGCATTTATGCGACTAATGCTTCGGATTGTGCAATATACTTGTTTTTGTTGATAATCGAATGGGCGAAGGAAGTTTTGGTATGGGCGAAGGAGATTCAGAAGGTACGAAGGAGAGGTTTTGGACGAATGTGAATAGGTTTATTATGTATGGCTTGGTTCGACCGGATGAAGTGGTCGAACCTGCACATTCGCACGAACTAAGTGGGCGAATGTGCAGTCTATATATAGTCAAGCTAATTTTTTGAATGTAACTTTGAGTCATTTTGTTCCCTCCACTTTCTGATTCTCTCTCTAGGATATTATTTAGATTAATTCACGTTCATACCTTGTTGTTTTCAATTTGTCAACGTGTAATTGAGTTCGTAATTAATGAAAAAGCTTTGAAATGATGATTTACTTGTTTTGATCTGTTTGATTATCATTTTGTGATTGTTTTAGGGTTTCTGCACCTAAAACAAACTTGTTTGATCATTTCTTTGTTGATTTGACGATCCTTATAGCACATACAAAGTGGTATCAGAGCCATTCTGGATCAAACAACCACAAATTGATAGTTTCTCAGTTGATTTGGACCCAATTTTGGTCAAAAAGTTTCTGTTTTCATAGAACAAACTGATTTGATGAGTTTTTGATTGATTACAACTTGTTTTCATGGTTGAAATGGATAATTCTCTTTGATAAACTTGTTCCAAATCAATTCCGATTCAAAACCTGATTAAGATGATCAAAATCTATCAACATTTGATAAACATGATCAAAATTAACTGATTTTCAAAGAATAACCGTTTTTGAAATACCAGGGGTCGAACCTAGAGAGACGGTCGAAGGTGTGAATTAATTTGGTCGAACGAGTGTTTTTGTGGTCGAAGGTGTTGATTTTGTGGTCGAACGTAGACTTTCATAGATTATTTGTGTACATTCGCCCGTCTGAGTTACATTCAACTGATCGAACGGTCGAAGGAGGGACAGAACGGTCGAAAGAGAGAACAAACGGTCGAAAGAGTTTGTGTGTTATCACAATCCACATTCGTACCCTTCCAAACGGTCGAAGGAGAAGAATTATTCTCATTCGACCATCCGTAAGTGCGAAAGAGAAACCTGTTTTAAAATTTTTCTAATCTTTTCGTGTTTGAACATTTACAGGTTAAGATGTGGAACTTTCCAACAACGCCAAGACCTAATCAAGCACCATAGCAGCAGACAACAAGAGATCCATGGTCAGTTGCAGCTCAGAAGACTAGTCCACCATCTCAGCCAATCAATTACATGGCTATGACTAGTTCTACTCCTCAGCAAGTTGTGCAACCGTTACAGCAACTGCCGTTCACTCACAGACGACTAATGCCATATCTACACTCATTCATGATCTATCATCAGGCAGTGGCAATCGTCCACCAAAGCTCATGGATATGATGGATTACAACACATGGAAGACAAAGTTCAAGATACATGTGGAGGGACAAGGCTTAGAGGGAGCTGAGGCATGGCAGATGATAGTGAAAGGTCATGTTGCTTCTATTCTGGAGAACACTGGTGAACCTATACCGTTGGAGAATTTGGCTGATGATGAGATGAAGAAGTTCGCGATCGAGAAAAAGGCGTTTTCTCAATTATCTCAGGCGATCAACACTGACTTGCTGCATCAGTTCGGATCGTGTACTACTTCAAAACAATTGTGGGATATGCTGAGAAATAGACATGATGGTAATGAGAAGACTAGGAAGCTGAGAATGGAAGAGCTTCGAAAAGAGTTCGAGAACTTTAGTTACATGGGTAATGAGACTCTAAAAGAATTGGTTCCAAGGTATTGCCACTTGCTCACAGAACTCTCGAGCTACGAGATTAGCATACCGATGTAAGAACTGGTGGATAAATTTGCTGATGCTTTACCACCATATTGGAACCAACACATTGAAGTGTTGAAAGAAAAAGATGCATACCAGTATTGGACTATCAATGAGTTCATACAAAAACTGGAGAACAAAGAAATGGAGGAGAAGAGGAAAGCAAAGAGAGCTCAGATTCCACAAAACCCTGATTTGTATGTGAGTGGTACATCTACTTCTCTTTCTACTTCTAGCTCTACTTCAAGTGTTGCACCTCATATTGCTTGTGTATCTAATGTTGTTGAACCCACCAAAGCACCAATAAACTATCTTGCCCAAACTTCAACATACACACCACAATGTTATCAAACACCAAATTTCATTTCACCTTTTTCACCTTTACAACAAGCTGCCTGTTACACTGCCAGTCAACCTCAACAACAACCATATAATCCTCACATAAACCAAATGCAGATCGCTCAAACACAATCAAATCAAAGTTCGATTGTGTTAGAGACTTCTAACCTTAACAATGTTACTGTTGAGATTGCTCAACAGCATGTAGCATTAGTATCTGCTATGGTTGCATCATACAACGGTTTAGTTGCTAGTCAGATTGGAAACAACAATCTAACCAATGAGGACTATGCACAAATCGATAAAGAGGAAAAGGAGCTTATGGATATACAGTGGGCATTTGCTAGCATCATGAGAAGAGCCACTGATTTTATCCAGAAAACAGGGAGAACTGACCTTTCGACTTCTCCAAACACCACTTACGGCTTCAACAAAGCTAAGGTTACATGCTTTAATTGTGGTGAGAAGGGTCATTTCAAGAGAGAGTGTACACAGCCGGCTCAGCAAGGTAATCGAAAACCCGTTCAACTCAACCTACCAAAACAGACAAAACCAAAACCAGAATCAGGTATCATACAACAGTCCCAACATTTCAAGCTTTCAACCTCAAAACAACTACCAGAACCGTCAAAACACACAACAAAATACCAATACTAGACAATCCACATCTCAAAACCAACCACAACAGAATCCAAACCGAACCATTGTTCCCATCTCTACACCTAACACTCAAACCCAAACCCAAACTGAAAATCAAAACCAAGCACTTGTGATCCAAAAAGATGAAGGTTTTGATTGGACGGGTATGCAATTAGGAGTTGAAGAGATTACTGCAGGAAATGTGGCTTGTGTAGCACAAAAGATGAGTTTGGATGAACATGTGGAGATTGAAGAGGATGTTGTGACAGAAAAAAGTGTCGGAGTTGAAAATAGAAGAATTGAATGAGGATGTGAATGTTGAGTGTGAAGACAAGAAGTCTGGAATGATTCTTGATTCTGTCACAGATGTTGGAGAGCAATATGATTCAGCTTACTCGGACATGGAAAGTGATTCTGACTCAGAAGCTAGTGTGAACTCACTAGACGATGACATTGATTAGTTGCTAGCTGAAGCAGATTTCCTTATGACCCGCAAGTTGTGCACGGTGGATGATGCCTGCACAAAGATTGACTATTCAAAATTCTTTGCAGGGAAGGAAGCTCATTTCACGCTGATGGCAATGACAGAACCACCTAAACCGGTAAGTTCTGAATCTCAATCTAAAGTTTGTGATAAATGTTCTGATTTTGAAAAATTGACAGAAGAAAATAAGCAACTCAATGTACAACTTGAGAGTGCTAAGATAAACTGTAAAAATTATCAAAAAGAATCAAAAGATTTCAACAAAGTACTTGATGGTTACAAAAAGGATGTTTCTGAACTGAAAAAGACTTTGTCTATAAAACAACTTGAGAATCCGGTTAAAAACCGGAATCCATGGATCGATTAAGCGAAAACAACTCGGTTTCAGACGGGAGATTCGAGACGAGACAGAAACATACGATAACAAAGTCATCACAGATTCGTATTAATTCAGAAACGATTACAGACACTGTCATCAGTAGGATAAACATCTATCTCGGGGCCGGGGGAGGTCGGGCATGACCTCCCCCTTGAGAGCATTCAAAGTACAAACTCAAATCACCAAATGAACAATAACACATGAGATTGCTATTTATAGTACAACACCCAAGAGCCACCTTCGCCCCTTTGGAATGGTCGAATGTGGAAGTTTTCCACATTCGCCCATTTGTAATGGTCGAATGTGGAAAACTTCCACATTCGCCCAGTGTATATAGGTCGAACTTGGCTTTGGAATTATCCTATATTTTACAAATGCGTCAGATCCATAAAATGCCCTTATGGATCACCACAATCTCATGTAACACTATACCTAGACTCAACCCTAGTCTATTCGACAGTGACGTCCACTGAAAGTGCATCAACAATCTCCCCCTTGGACGTTGCTGGCGAATCCACAAATCTCTTGCACATCAACACATTCTCCTTTTTGAAAATTCCTAGCATCTTCAGTCAATAATTGTTGAAGTATCAGACACATTGTTACATCAACAATCTCCCCCTTGACTGATGCTTCACCAAGTTTCTCTGAGATCCCGTATGATAAATCAATCATGTTCTTGAGTAACTTCATCTGTTCGACAGAATACAAGCCGTAGACGAGTGGAACAAGCAATCAGAAGCTTTCATCAGGAACTACCAGTACTAATTGAAGGACTTGAAATGCTTCAGAAACTGAAGTTTTCGGCGGGGCCAACAATATCTACCAATAGCTCTTGAAATTCTTCAGGACTGTGATCTTGAAACTTTCGTTGAACCTACGTGCCACATGACTCCTACTAGGATACCTCATTACTTTCAGAACATTGAAATCTCAAACTTGATTTCCTTCTTCATAACAACTCTTTAGAACAAGTTCCTTTAAACACACAGGAACTGGGTTGACTGTTCTCATCATGCGGAATAAAATCTGTCTATTTTCTGGCCCATAATAGTCATTTGAATCTGATTATCATACTGTTGATTCTCATGACTACCCCACAATAAAACGTTTCATCATCATTTCTTCAACAATTTGTGAAGACATCATCACCATTCTCCCAAAAATCTTCAAAAATTATCTTATTTTCGAAATTTTTTAGGCCTTAAATTCTACATTCGCCCGTGGTACTTCTACATTCGCCCACTTTTATTGACCCGAAGGTAGAATAGTAACCAGAATGTAAAATAACACTTGACCCTTTCCACGTTCGCCCAAAAACAGCTACTTTCGCCCACTCGACTTCCACCTTCGCCCGCGCGATCAATCGAATGTGAACATAGTCACCCGAATGTGGAAAATATTATCACAAAATTCCAAGTTCGCCCAAAATCTCTCCACGTTCGACCAAAATATGCTACCTTCGCCCAGTAACATTCCACATTCGCCCACCCAACTTTCTAAAAGGGGCGAATGTGCAGACTGGAGATTCGAGACGAGACAGAAACATACGATAACAAAGTCATCACAGATTCGTATTAATTCAGAAACGATTACAGACACTGTCATCAGTAGGATAAACATCTATCTCGGGGCCGGGGGAGGTCGGGCATGACCTCCCCCTTGAGAGCATTCAAAGTACAAACTCAAATCACCAAATGAACAATAACACATGAGATTGCTATTTATAGTACAACACCCAAGAGCCATCTTCGCCCCTTTGGAATGGTCGAATGTGGAAAACTTCCACATTCGCCCAGTGTATATAGGTCGAACTTGGCTTTGGAATTATCCTATATTTTACAAATGCGTCAGATCCATAAAATGCCCTTATGGATCACCACAATCTTCCGATGATGAATCTGATTTTACCGAGCTCTCCGGTGTAACTTGGTGACAATTATGATTTTCAAAAAGCACCGGAGATGGCACAGACTTGTAATTAGTGGTTTGATCATCTATGATGTGGTCTACCACGTAAGCAATGTGTTTATAGCTTTCCAACTTTTTGTTTACTTTCTCAGCAAAGCATTTTATGGCTGCCATTTCCAACTTGGTATTTTCAATTTCATTGATATAGTTGTTAATTGCCAATTGTTTTAATGATAAAGTGTTTTTCAAGTCGGAAATGTCCTTTTTGTAGCCATCTAATACCTTGTTGAAAGCATTCAACTCTTTGCGAGTAGATTGACTGTTCATGATAGCACTATCACGTTGAACACGGAGTTGTTTATTCTCCTCAGTCAATCTATCACAGGTACCACAATATTTATCACTTTTAATATCAGTGCTACACTCAGAACTTACAGGTTTTGGCGGATCAGTCATGGCCATCAATGCGAAATGAGCTTCCTTTCCAGTAAAGAATTTAGAATAGTCAATCTTGGTGAAAGCATCATCAGCAATGCACGACTTCCTCGTCATTAGAAAATCCGCTTCTGCTAGCAACTGATCAATGTCATCATCTAGTGATGTAACACTTGCTTCCGTATCCGATTCACTATCTGAATCAGAATAAACCGATTCACACTTCTCAGGAACATCGGAAACAGTATCAATCACCATTCCAGAATTAGCTTCCTCAACCTTAACCTCAACAGGTTCAGTCTCCTCATCCATTTCAGCCTCAGACTGATCACTTCCACACTCAGTTTCTTTCTTTTCATCCACCGTCACCGACTCTTCAATATCAACCTTGCAAGCAACGCAAGCCACATTGCCACCAGTAGTAATTTCCTCCACTCCTATTTGCAATCTCGACCAATCAAACCTTTCATCTTGTTGAGTCACCAATGCTTGATTCTGACTCGTGTTCTGTTGTGTCTCATTCGGTGTAGTGATCGGTATAACTGTTCGGTTAGTGTTGTTAGGAGATTGGTTTTGGTTCTGGTTTGATGTGTTAGGTTGTCTGTTTTGGTTGATGTTAGAGTTATTTTGACGGTTTTGATAATTGTTGTTGTTTTGGTAAGAAACTTGGTTTTGGTTTTGTTGTTGACGATTCTGGTAGCTTGCATTGAATGGGTTTCTATTACCTTGTTTTGGTGGCTGAGTGCATTCTCGTTTAAAGTGACCTTTTCCTCCACAGTTAAAACAAGTAACTTTCTCCTTGTTGAACCCGTAGGTTGTGTTAGGAGAAGTTCCCAAATCTGTTCTACCCGTCTTTTCAATAAACTCCGTTGCTCTTCTCATGATGCTTGCAAAAGCCCATTGGATATCAATGAGTTCCATCTCTTCCTTGTCGATCTGTGCATAGTCTTCATTGGTTAAGTTGTTATTCCCAATTTGACTAGCAACTAATCCGTTGTAAGATGAAACCATTGTTGGGATTGGAGTGGACGCTAAGGGGGAGCTGACAGACCCATTTACATACAGAGCAATCATCGGATCTCTGATGTATCTGACGGCGTCTCGACCAGATATTATGTATGCAACGTGTCTCTGTGCTCGCTATCAATCGAAGCCGAAACAAAGTCATCTGACGGCGGTCAAGCGTATCCTTAGATATCTGAAGGGTTGTCCCTCAAAAGGACTTTGGTACCCTAATGATGATGATTTTGATTTTATTGCTTTTAGTGATGCAGATTGGGGCGGCTGTGACAAAGATAGCAAATCTACTACAGCCTGTTGCCAGTTTTTAGGGAGCAGGTTAATTACCTGGCAGTGCAAGAAACAGACTTCCGTGGCGCTGTCTACCTGTGAAGCTGAGTACATTGCAGCCTCGAGTTGCTGTTCGCAAGTACTCTGGATCCAACAGCAGATGGTGGATTACGGTTTGCAGTTTCTTAAAACCCCTATACACTGTGACAACGAAGCCGCAATTGCATTAACTAAAAATACTGAAAATCATTCTAAGGCGAAACATATCCGGATCAAATATCATTTTATCCGTGATTGTTACGCTAAGGAATTGATAGATATGGTCAAAATCCATACTGACTACCAACGTGCAGATTTGTTTACAAAAGCTTTTGACAGATCCCGCTTTGAATATCTTTTAAAAGTAAACAATATAAAGGAAAAACAGGACTAATCGGCACCTCGGTTTATCGCTTTTTAGTTTTAGTTTTTAATATTTTGCTAATTGGGAATTTCTCTTTGCTAATTGGGAATTTCTCTTTACTATCATAATCCTCAAAGAAGTTGATGCTTTCAAGTGGATTGTTTCTTTCAAATTTTTTGTTTTGTTTTTCAGAAAAATTAAAAACCCAAAAATATGTTCTTTATTTTAGGGGGAGTCATTTTATCAGAAAAACCAAAAACATTGAAAAATTCAAAAGACCTAAAAAATTAGAAAAACCAAAATGATTTCCTGGATAAAAAGAGGAAATGATAGTACATCAGTGGGGATCTGACACAGGCTAAAGAATTGTATAGTATAATGAGGCGTATGTTGATTACGTGTGATATGCTGATAGGCTTCGTAGACTAAATATTGCGTGCATTAGTGATACAAACATAACAAACTACGCATTTGTGGCTGAACACCTCATGGGCATATGGTCTTAGTACCGTAATTTCGTTTGATAGGATTGCCAAAATCTGAGGTTTCGGGTCGTTATGTTATGGTTATCCGGGATATTCTGATTAAACTTTTGTCGTATTGATTTACGGACCTAGTTTCATCATAATATTTGCAAAAAGAGCGTAAATGCCAAAACCGAAAGTTACCGAATTGAGGAACTTTATGTTTTATTGATCAAAGATCATTATTACATCGTATTGACTTTCTGATGCAAATCAGTGGTTGATATCAGCCTCAACCTAGTGTATACGCACATGTTACTTTGCTGCATTTGTTTGCTGACCTGTACACCTCTGTGCTATATACTTTGTAAATTTTACGGATAACTTTGGCATAATCACGCGTTATGACGAAGCTTTGTGCAATTACTTGATACGGGAGTATGTCATGTGTGTGGGCACCACAATGTGTTAGTCTAATACATTTAACTCGTATCATTTTAAAGCATTGCGTAATTGTCTGCATGTGAGCTTACGTGGACCACAATATCAGCAATTGCCGTCTCACATATTGTTTCTAATGATAATATTAAACAAACAGATCAACGCTGTGCTCAGATTTCTCAGAAAACTGATATGATCCTCTTACCGGATATCACAAAATGTTTACTGCTTTCATTTACTTTGATGCATTTTACTTTGATGCAATTTACTTTTATTGTCAAAAAGATACAAAATCCAAAAAGATTTTAGGTGTGTTTTGATAAAATTTCAGAAAAACCCAAAATTTTTGCATTTCTGCTTTATTTTTGATAACTGACGGTGCTTGATGGTCAATTTCTGAGATTTGATAACACCATCTGGGCTTTGTATCATTCAAAAAGTGAAAGTTTTGAGTTTTGGAAGTTTAACAGATTGAAAAATGTTGAACGGGATTCGAATTCGTGATTTGGCAAAATTTTCAGATTTTTCCATTTCACATTCGCCCCTTAATTGGGTCGAATGTGGAAAAATCCTTACTTTCGGCCGTTATAGAATGGGCGAGTGTGGAACATGTCATCAGAATTCCACTTTCGGGTGACCATTTTCACCTTCGGGTCATTAAGTTGAACCGAATGTGAACTTAATTCACATTCGACCATGTTAACGGGCGAAGGTGGACCCTATATATAAGTTGTTTCCAGATTCGAACCTTCATTCACTGTTCTTCAAAATTTTCTTTCGATCCAAACACCTTGTTGCTTTGATTTCTTTTACTTGTGGCTTTTATTCCCTGATTATTACTGATTGTTTTCATATCAATTTCACAGGTAATGGAGCCCTAATGAACACACAATCGTCGTTTTTCTAACCGTACCTAGGGTTTTAGATTCTAGGGACTTTGTGTGTTTCTTGTTGTTTGTTCTTGTTTGCATTTCAATACACATCAGTTTTAGGGGGAGAATTATAAAGGAATTAGATTATTAACAACGTTTAATGTGTTGATTGATTGAACGAAACATTTGTGACCTAATTCCATAGAAAAACTGATGTATATTGATTAATTGGACAAATTGATGATTCACGAGTCTTGACCGGCCATATTAGTATACATTCTAATCAAAATCAAGGGTTAAAAACAAGTTTGGAAAATATTTGAATTTTGGGGTTTAGAACAGTTTCACCTTCAGGTCTATAAACGGGCGAAGGTGGAATGTTTTGGGCGATTGTATATTAAAACTGGGCGAATGTATTTTTAATTCAAAATATGTTTACATTCGACCAGAAAATTTCACATTCGTACCATAAAATTCACATTCGACCTAAGAAAAACGGGCGAATGTAGAAATTGAAAACCTTAAAAATTTTGAATTTTTGTCGATTTTGTATTTTGACGTTTGTTTCTGATTTTGATGTGCAGATGGCTGACCAGACTGAAAATATTGAGACTCCAGTGGAGAATATTGTTACAGATCTAGTTCCAGAGAATGTTCAAGAGGCTGAATCATCTACACCAATAAGCTGGCCATTTGAGAAAACACACAACTGCTGTGCTTATCTTGGCGATGTTGAAAAGAATGTAGAGTTTACTGGTATCATTGAATTCTTGAAGAGGAGCAGAGTTGTCTATGCTTTAGCTACTCCGACTATCATTTACAAAGACATCATTGAAGATTTCTACAAGAACGCGAAGTATGACTTATGGGATAATCAGACAATCATTAGAAGCAAGATACAAGACATGGAGATGTTTATTACAGAGTCTGATATTAGAGAAGCGCTCCAGATAAAGTTTGAAGTGAGTGAAGATCCAAGAGAATTATCCTGGACTGAACAGAAAGCATGTTTCCTCAGAATGAAGTATAAAGGAGCGATTACTGATGGTTCCATACATAAGGGAAAGCTGGGCGTGCAATTCAAATATTTTGCACATGTCATAATCCACGTGTTTGGATGTGTGAGCGGTGGATATGATGTGATGAGGAGAAGTCTAAGCTCGTTGATGGTTGCGTTGACTCTCAACAAACCATTCAACGTGTCTGGGATGATACTGGATCATATGCTGGAAATGTTAAAGGGTTTGAAGAAGAAGCAATTCATGTTATACCCGAGGTTTCTCATGATGATCTTTGACCACAAGTATCCAGAATTGAAGAAGGATCCAATTATGATCCTAGGTCAAGATCACATGAACATTCGTACATTGGTGAGAATGAAAGGATATAAGGGTGTGCCAGACAATGAAAAGCCACCTCACAGGAGACTCTTTGGAGCTTTGGCTAGTCAGGATTACACTGATCCTGGCAAGAACAAAGCAAGACATGACAACAGTGATTCTGATAATGATGATCCCTTGGTGTATGTTGATGCAAGCACTAAGAGGAAGAGACAGGTAGTTAATCCCGGAGCCAAAGGGAAGGGTAAGGGAAAGACTGATCAAGGGAGCTCTAAGCAACAGGTGGTGAGAAAGAAAACAACTGCTAAGAAAGGTACTGGTTTGGTGGATGAAGAATCAGTGGATTCAGAAGAAACTGAGGAAGATGAACGATGGGATTCTGATGCTGAGAATGTTAGGACCACCAAACGTAAGGCCACTATGGTTGGTGAGTCTGAATCTTTAAACAAATCAATTGAGGAAGCCGAGAAAAGTAAGAAGTCATTGAATGTTGAAGATGAAGGATTAGGCATTGACATGGATGAGTTGAATACTGGAGAGACTGTGGTAGTAAACTTGCCCAAGCCTAAGCACAAGACCATGTCTAAGAAGACAAGTACTAAGCAGTTAAGAGAGAAAGAATTAGCACAACTTTTGAAGGGAAAAAGAGTACCCGATGCTGGTACGTCATCAAAGCTGTCTTCACCAGTCACTAAAAAGCAAAAGAAATCTAAAGAGGCAGAGACAATATCAGCTGATCAATTGACATGTTTAGAAAGCCTCAGAAAGAAAAGGAAGTTGAAGTTGAGCCATCTAGATCCAAATCTAAGAAGGTCACTGTGGATGATGATGTAATGAAGCAGGTGAACAAGAAAATGGATGACATGATGAAGATGATAGTGGCTCAACAAGCTGAAATAGCCAAGTTCAAGCAGAATGAAGAAAAGATGCTTCAGATAGTGGTAGCTTCTAAGTCAAATCAAGATGAGATTAACGAGAAGGTTAAGAAGCTTGAAGCAAAGAATAAAAAGCTTGAGGGTAAATGTTCAAGAAACAAGAACAGGCTAAAGTTGATCAAAGAAGACAACAAAGAACTAAAGGCTGAGAACAAACGCCTTAGTGATTTGATTGATAATTTGTACAATGTTGCACCCAAGTTGAAGGAGGGAGAAGAAGAAGAGAAAGTTGACTTTGAACCGTCTGAATCGGATGAAGAAAAAGATGATGATGAGGATGATGAAGAGTCAGAGAAAAGTGATGATGAGGATGATAAGAATGATGATGATGATGATGATGCAGAAGGGTCTGGGAGTCAGAAAGAGGATGATAGTGGTAGTGATGATGATAATGAAGGAGGAGATGATACGTCAAAGTTTAAGTTTGAAGAGAGAACACCTAAAAAGAAGAATACTGGAGAATCAAGTTCGAAGAAAAAGAAAGGTGAGAACGTTGATTCAGATGAGAGTATCTTCTGGAATGAAAAGGTGAGATCTTTAACAGATGATGCTAAAGAAGTATATATAAATATGTTGGAAAGAAGAGAATGGACTATTGAGTTCACAGGATGTTTTGCTGAGATATTCCAAACAGATGACATGAGATATGAATTGGAATACAATGATCCTGATCTTGAAGAAGGTGAAGTACCTGCTTCTGTGGCAAAGGAAATTCTGGATGGACTTGCACAGAGAGTAGGGAAAACATTTGAGGAGTTTATTGTAGATGAGTCGATTCCAGATATTTCTGAAAAGGATATTGGAAGTCACTCAGATGACAAGAATACTCCTGAGCTTGATGAAGTGGAAGTTGAAGACATAACGCATGAAGAGTTTCCACAGTACTTCAGACAAACTGATGAAGATGAGATATTTCCTGATTTTACTGAGACACCAAACATTTCGGCAAAGAAAAAGGCACAGCAAAGAAGTGCAGAGTTTGTTGAGAAGGTGTTTGGTGCTGATAAGCAAGAGTCTTCAAATCAATCTGATGAATTGAAGAGTTATTTGAAGAAATTAAGAGAAATGGATGAAAACCGACCGAAGCTTGAAGCTCAAGGAAACTTCTATAGATTTCACAATGCCAAGTTCAAAGGCAGAGCTCTTGGGTGGACATATTTGGGCAGGCTGAAGTGTATAGCTGCCAAATGGGAAACAGGGATCTTGTATTTTAACAGATTCATTGATTGGGTAACTCTACCGTACTGGGCGGTCAGAGATTTATGCAGATTTCCTATGTCAGGTGCTTCAGTGAACGGTACACATGTCGGTTGGTGTGCAGACAAGCTGGTTTGGGAAAGTAGAACGAGATGGAATAGATTCAAGCCACAATATCCCCGAAGGAAAGTTCATAGGGATATTGATCCTCAAACTAAGCTGAAGCGGGTTACTTTGATATACAAGGCACCTGAAGTGATGAGGAAAATACCTTTGATGCCCATGCCACAACATTTCAGTGCTGACTTTATTTTCTGGTATTATGATTGGAGGAAGGCTGAAGCAGTGATAGTGTTGAGAGATGGGAAGGATAAATACAAGCATGTTCATGTATTTGATCCGATGTGGTTGATTAACTGTACTTTTGAAGACATCATCATGCTTTTCTATAATCCGATTTATTTTGAGCTGAAAGACGTTGATCAAGCAAAGAAGTATACTCAAGTGGTTGGAGTTTGCTTTGCATATGATATTAATGCGGGGAGTAATTTGGATAACAAACTTGGCAAGATGGTGAAGATGGCAAATGTGTCGAAACCGGTGAAGAGAAAGTTAGAACCTGTAATGACCAAAGAGCAGAAGAAACAGCTCAGAATTAAGTTGATGAACAAAGCCATGGACGAAGATAGAAGACAATCCAATCAATAGTCGAGGGGGAGTTTGTAGATGCGTTTTGCGACTAGTGATTGGATATTAACATATGTTAGAGTGTTGATGGATAGAATGTGGAACTGACTGGTCGAAGGTAAGCTAAAGTGGGCGAAGGTAGAAGAATAGTGGGCGAAGGTAGAATGGAACCTGATCAAGACAACACATTCGTACCCTAGTGTGGGCGAATGTGGAAGAACTCCACATTCGACCATACCTACTGGGCGAATGTGCAGACATTATATATAGATTTTGTGTATTTGTGAATGATAGAGAGTTATTAGTTGTGTGTGTTTTGAGGTCAGGTTCCAGGTTTGTTTGAGAGTGTCTGTAAGTGATCTAGATTAACCAAAGTGTCATTGTAATCAAGTTTATGAACAAGTTAATCTATGAAAAGCTTTGAAAATGATATTGATTGTGTTTTGATTTGAGTTTCTATCAGTTTGTTCAAAGCTAGGGTTTCCGCACCTGGTTTTGTAACTTGTATGATCATTTAATCCTGTTTTAGTCAAAATCTTTCGCTTACACAACTTGCCATTAACAACTATATAAATGAAATGGAAAACACCAAGTTAGAAATGGCAACCATCAAGTGCTTCACTGAAAAAGTGAATAAAAAATTAGAGAGCTATAAGCACATTGCTTATGTAGTTGACCACGTCATCGAAGAACCTTCACAGTCAAGTAGTGCAAACTACAAAGCTGTCCCATCTCCGGTGTTGTTTGAGAATCATAATTTACATGCGATAGCACCGGAGAGTCTAGTCAAATCTGACTCCACATCAGATAATGAGTCCAACACTTCCAGTGTCGGAGACCCGTATTCTGATGTGAGACCTGTATTGGGAAACAATGAGGGTGTGGTAGCTGCAGACGATTCTGATGAAGAAGATGAACAGTCTGAGGCGGTTGTTGAGAATGAAAGTGATATCCCTAATGAAAATCCTATAATCACTACTGAACCAGTCTCACCATCTCAGATTGTCCATCCCATGGCTAATGCTCACAGAAAGAATGTTGCTAAGAAAGCTGAGCAATCTGTTGATAAAAATGTTGAAAAGAAAGTGGTTAAGAAAGTTGAGAAAAATGTGGTTAAATCTGTTGAAAAGAAAACTGAAACTAAAACTGAGAAATCAAATGAAATGAACAATGAATCATGTGATAAACCTGTAAAAGTTTTCTATCGGATGCAAGGCTCCGATAAGATTATGTCTGATGATGAATATCCGATTCAATTTGTGAACTATTCCAAAATTGAAAAGATCTGGCAGGAAAGTACAATTTGGTTCCCAAAACATGAACGAACCAATGATATTCCTCCAGCCATTTTAGAGAAAATTTATTCGGATAATTCTAAAGACGCAAAGGTCAATGTCACACAATTCGTTAAGCCAGTAGACAAGTCAAATAGTTTCATTGAGTCGACTTACTCAAAGGACCCAGCTCCTGAGAGTTTGAGAAAACAGTGCATGGTTGATCAATATCCCATTGCAAGTTTTTCTAAGTCGCACATCAAGGAGAACTATGAAGAATACCGTGCGTGTTTTAAGTTCGGGGAAAGGGGACATTTACTTGTCACCTGCCCGTATGTACGACACAAGAGGCACGAGGTGGAGATGAAGCAAAGACATGATTATCCGGTTGACAATTACAGTTATCCACAAAGACGGTTTTTCCCTCAGCCAACACCTTATTATAATCAAAACAATTTTTATAACAAAAGGGAAAATCGTCCGATGACTTATGACAAACGCAACCGGATAGCCACTGAAAAACCATTGAAGAAACCATTGATGAACACAACTGCTGAAAACAAAAAGGTTCCTGCTAAACCTAATGCCAAATCAGCAGTTGGACCTGTCTCTGTTAAATCAGAGAAGGTAACCAAGAAGGTTGCATTTAAAGACGAAGTAAAGAAACCGGCTGAGACCTCAAAATCTCAGATCCGGATCTTGAAAAGGTCTGAACAGTCTTGGTCATCAAAGGAGTCTGAGGGTGCTTCAACTTCACAGAATGTGAAATCTGAGAAAAAGAAAGTTGAGAGTGAGAAGAAAGGGGTTGAAATAACCCAAGATGTTTGTGAATCTAATGAATCTTTGAAACAACCAGTTCAAAGACCCAAGACCAAACAGGCTTGGGTCCCCCGAAAGTTCTAATTGCTTTACTTGATATGTGCAGGGAGCTCCAGCTGGCCCTGTTAGCAGTCTCTGGATTGTTGATAGTGGAGCTTCTGGCCACATGACAGGGGATCTCACGCTACTCTTTGATATCAAGAACATAAATGGAGGTTACGTAGCGTTTGCAGGAAATAAAGGAGGCTACATTACGATGGAGGGAAGTGTTAGCAATGGGGTAGTGACATTTGAGCGGATATCGTATGTGAAGCAGATAGATTACAATCTACTCAGTGTCAGCCAAATCTGTGATAAGCAATTCTCTGTTTATTTAGACGACAAATCTTGCTACATCTTGAAACCGGGTTTTGAACTTCCAAAAGAGTGGGTGATGCTAAAGGCACCGAGAGTAAACAACTTGTATATTCTCGATATGTCCAAAGCTATGACCACCCATGGCCAAGTCACGTGTTTCCTCTCTAAGGCTACAGAAAAAGAATCTATCATGTGGCACAGGAGAATGGGACACATTCATTTGAGAAAGACGAACCAGTTGGTGAAGAATGCACTTGTCACGGGAGTTAATGTGAAAGATTTCCATTTGAATGAAAAGTGTATTAGTTGTAAAAAGGGAAAGCAGCACAAACAGACCCATAGACCAAAGAAAGTCAATTCCGTTGAACTACCGCTTGAGCGTTTGCACATGGATTTATTTGGTCCAGTCAAGCGTAAAAGTCATGCCGGGGAATTGTACTGTCTTGTGGTGAGTGACGATTATTCAAGATTCTCATGGGTTATGTGCTTACATCAGAAAAGCGACACGTTTGACAACCTGAAAGTTCTGTTTACACGTCTGGAGAATATCTATGGTCTAAAGATCAAACGAATCCGGAGTGATAATGGGACGGAGTTCAAAAACGCTTAGATGGATGATCTTTGTGAAAACAAGGGAATTCATCACGAATACAGCGCTCCTTATACACCCCAGCAGAACGGTGTCGTAGAAAGAAAGAACAGGACTCTAATCGAAACGGCGAGAAAAATGCTTGCGGACTCAAATCTTCTAGTCATGTTCTGGAACGAAGCAATTTACGCAGCATGTTACACTCTAAATTGTGTTTTAACAGTGAAGAAGTTTGGCAAAACTTCTTATGAGCTGTTGAACCGACAAAAGCCGAATCTAGAGTATCTAGAACCATTTGGAGCCCCGTGTACAATGCTTAATCCTTCGGAGAAGTTCGCACCAAAGGCTGAAGAAGGCTATTTTGTTGGATATGCAACTCCACTAAAAAGGGTATTCAACAAAAGAACTAGAAAAGTTGAGGAGTGGGCTAACGTCGAAGAACAAAGATACACTCAAAATGTATAGGGTGGCGGTCCAGATTGGACGTTTGATTACAAAGACTTCTTTGAATCATTCAATCTAGATAGCATGGTTGAAGAAGCTGTACTCCGCTTATATTACGAGGTCGAAAACGCCGTGACTTCACCGTTAGTGCGGCCGATCACAGTAAATCCTCAAGCAGCTTCTAATGATACCACTGCTCCTGTGATGGAAGAAGAAGTGTTCCAAGAAGCTTCAACAACGCTTAATTCATCGGAATCAGAAGATAAGGACGATGATGCTACAAGTGAAGCTATTCTGGACAATGCTACAGTGACACCACCAGTGAACCCAACTACAACTGATGCTTCAACATCGAATGTGGGTAATGATCTGGTTTCTACAGAGAATTTGACGACTCAAACGGGAGTGCAAATACCTGATTATCCGGAATCTCGGATATATCGGATACACCCGCTTGAACAGGTTATTGGTGATCCTGGTAGCAGCGTTATGACAAGAGGGCAATTGAGAAATGCTCAAGCACCAGAGAATATTGGCAATCTTGCTTTATATGCCAAAATACAAAAATCTGGTTTTCAAAATCACTGGTCTTTTGCTTGTTATGTTTCACAGGTAGAGCCGCGGACGTACAAGGAAGCTCTTTTGGATGATGCTTGGGTGGAAGCAATGCAAGAAGAGTTGCTACAATTTCAGAAACTTGGAGTATGGACGCTGACAGATTTGCCCCCGGGAAGAAAGAAGATCGGAACCAAATGGGTTTTTAAGTGTAAAAAGGATGATAGAGGTGTTATAGTGAGAAACAAAGCTCGTTTGGTTGTTCAAGGTTTTCATCAAGTTGAGGGAATCGACTACAATGAAATCTATGCACCTGTTGCACGCTTGGAAGCTATACGAATGTTCCTGGCCTTTGCATCCTGGAAGAAATTTAAGGTGTATCAGATGGATGTAAAGAGCGCATTTCTTTACGGTGTGGTCAAAGAGGAAGTTTACGTAGGTCAACCACCAGGCTTTGAGGACCCTATTCACCGGGATAAGGTTTATGTCTTAAACAAAGATCTCTACGGGTTGCACCAAGCTCCGAGACAATGGTTTGAGGAGCTGAGCACGTATCTTCTCTTGAAAGGATTCAAACGCGGATTGGTAGACTGCACACTGTTCACGAAACGAGCAGGAGATGACTTGTTTCTTGTGAAAATTTATGTTGATGATATTATTTTCGGGTCTACTAACGAACTTCTGTGCAGGGAATTTGAAAAAGTTATGCAGGAAAAGTTCGAAATGAGCGCAATGGGAGAAATGCAGTTTTTCCTAGGCTTACAGGTGGAGCAAAGACCAACGGGGATCTTTATTCACCAGACCAAATATGTTTCTGAAGTCTTGAGCCTATTCCAGATGGATGATTCGAAGCCGATGGATACCCCGATACAACCTAATCACGGGATTGGAGTTGACGCTAAGGGGGAGTTGACTGATCCATTTACATACAGAGCAATCGTCGGATCTCTGATGTATCTCACCGCGTCTAGACCGGATATAATGTTTGCAACATGTCTTTGTGCACGATATCAGCCGAAGCCGAAACAAAGTCATCTCGTAGCTGTCAAGCGTATCCTTAGATATCTGAAGGGTTTTCCATCGAAAGGACTTTGGTACCCTCATGATGATAATTTTGACCTAATCGCTTTTAGTGATTCAGATTGGGGCGGCTGTGACAAAGACAACAAATCCACAACGGCTGGATGCCAGTTTTTGGGGAGCAGGCTCGTGACCTGGCAATGCAAGAAACAGACCGCAGTTGCACTATCCACATGTGAAGCAGAATACGTTTCAGCATCGAGCTGCTGCTCACAGGTTCTTTGGATCCAACAACAGATGGTGGATTACGGTTTGCAATTTCTTAAAACACCTATTTACTGTGATAATGAAGCCGCAATCGCATTAACAAAAGACTTAGTAAATCACTCAAAGGCTAAACATATCCGGATTAAATATCATTTTATCCGTGATTGTTATGCTAAAGAGTTTATCGATATGGTCAAAATCCACACTGATTACCAACGCGCAGATCTTTTTACCAAAGCTTTTGACAAATCCAGATTTGATTATCTTTTAAAAGCTAATGGTATTAAAGAAAAACAAGACTGGTCACCACCTCAGTCTATCACTTGTTAGTTTAAATTTTTACTGATTTTCAGAAAAAATTCGAAAATCCAAAAACATTGAAAAATTTCAAAATCCATAAAAATTAGAAAATTTCTTTGCTGACTGCTATATCTTCTTCCCTTAGATTAATGCCGTCAGATTTCTGTGAACAAACGATATCTGGGTAGTCACATATTTGAAATACTTCAGCTTATCCTTGGGAACAGTAAATTCAAAAATTTATAAAAATCAGAAAAATCAAAAATGATTTCCTGGAGTAAAAGGGGAAATGATAGTACATCAGTGGGGATCTGACACATTCTAAGTAATGTACTGCTATATAGGGCGTGTGTCTGAGTCTGTGCGATGTGCTGATAGGCTTCGTAGACCTATTACTGCGTGCCTGATACATACATATCAAACGAATTGATGTGTGGATGAACTCCTCATTGGCATATGGTCTTAGTACCGTAATTTCGTTTGATAGGGTATTTGTACAAAAATCGGAGGTTTAGGGTAGTTATGTTATTAGTTGTCTGGGGATAGCCTCTCTGATCTTCTGCTGTAAGTCATTACGAACCTATATCAGACAGGGTGTCTTTATAAAAGAGCTTTATGCCAAATCCTAAAGTTACCGAATTGAGGAATTTTCCATGTTTTATGATGATCAAAGATTATCTATTACATCGTATTAATCATTGATGCAAATCATGATTAATATCAGTCCTCAACCTAGTAAAGTGCACATGTTACTTTGCTGCATTAATTTGCTGACCTGTATACCTCTGTGCATTATACTTTGTAAATTACAGACGACGAAAGCATAATCACGCTTTACAATGAGTCTTTGTGCATTTACTTCTTGATACGGGAGTATGTCATGTGCGTGGGAACCACAGACAATTATGTTTATACTATAAATAACAGTATCAGTTTAAAGCACTGCACAAAAGTCTGCATGTGAGTTTATGTGGATCACAATATCAGCAGTTGCCAGATCACACATTGTCTTTAATGATAATAATTCAAAAGATCAACGGTGTGATCAGATTTCTCAATAACTGATATGATCCCTTTACCGGAAATCACAAAAACATTTACTGTTTTTCATTTACATTTCTGCATTTTATTTTCTCATCAAAAATTACAAAACTCAAAAAGATTTTAGGTGTCTTTTAGCATAAACTTTAGAAAATCCAAAAAGATTTTACATTTCTATCTTCTTTTTGATAACTGATGGTGGTTGATGTCGATTTTCTAAACCTTGATGAACCATTTGAGCTTTGTAATCTTTTAAATGTGAAAATATGAATGTTGGATGCTTCAAAGTTGAAAAATAATTGGAACGGGACTCGATTTTGAGATTTGAAAAATTTATAAAAAATCCCAGTTCTCGTTCGCCTATTCGTTTGGTCGAACGTGGGATTTTTCATGTTCCTTCGTATGTTTAAAACGGGCGAATGAGAGTGTTCTTGAACATCTGTTTCATTCAAACCCTTTTGCCTCGTTCGAACCTTTAACTAGGGTCGAAGGAGACAAAAGTTTCTCATTCGACCGGTAAGAATGGTCGAAGGAGCTGGCCTATATATACGCTTTCAGCCTCATTCGACCCATTACAAAAAATTTTCAAAAATTCTTCTCTGAAGTCACCTTGTTGCCCTGATCTTTTGCACCATACCATTGTGATCGACTAGTGCTACTGATCATTTGCCATTCATTTTTACAGGTTAACATCACGAATTCAAGGATTAATCATTGTTTTCTGTTTCAAGCCCTAGTTTTCTAAAACTTGCAATAATAATGTTCATTGTTGCAATTGATGCTTAGGATTCATTCTATCAATGTTTTAGGGGGAGAAGAAACAACAATTAGTGGTCTTAATCCATCAGATTGATCAGTGGATCATGATGAATGGATAAACCCTAATTTTGAAATGAAAACATGGATAAAATGAATAATTGATACAATTGTTGGTTTAAAAACATTAATCGGCATTGTTACTTGCCAAACAAATCAAAATTACATGTTCAGAAACAATAAAATTCAGATTTGAAAATTTAAAATTGCAGACAGACTCCTTCGCACCTATCGAATGGGCTAAGGAGATGATTAACTGGTCGAATGAACAAAAATTGGGCGAATGAAACTTTTTATCAAAAACTATTACATTCGTACCTTTAAATTTTCACATTCGCACTAAGTTTTTCTCATTCGCACCCCCGTTTGGGCGAATGAGAAGGTTAATTACCAAATTTTCAAGGTTTGAATTTTTTGTCGATTTTTAACATGTTTCTTCGTTTTGTTTTGCAGATCAAACTATGTCTGAACAAGAGAAAACTACTGAGCAAGCCGGATCATCCTCACAGCCTGCAAAGAAAGCTACTGAAGAGCTTTTAACCTTCGAGAATGCGCATAATTGCTGTGCGTATCTTGGAGAAGTTAAAAAGCATACTGAGTTTATCGAGATCATAGAATTCTTGAAGAGAAGTCGGGTGATAGACGTGATTGCTACACCTACCATTATTTACAGAGATATGTAGCAAGAATTCTGGACTGAAGCGAAGTTAGATTTCTGGAATTGCGAGTCATCTGTGATTAGCAAGATCCAAGGAAAGATGATAATTGTATGTGAGCAGGATATTAGAGAAGCATTGAATCTGCAAGATGAGAAGACGGATCCCAAAGAGCTTAGTTTCATGGATCAACGAAAGTGCTTCCTGAGGATGAAGTACAATGGACCGATCACTGATGGTTCATTGCATAAGGGAAAGTTGTGTCCACAGTTCAAATACGTGGAACATGTGTTGATACACGTCTTTGGATCAGCCGCTGGAGGATATGACTTGATGCGTAAGAGTATTAGCTCAATGATGGTGGCACTGGTATTGAACAAACCGTTCAATGTATCAGGAATGCTAATGGAACATCTGTTGGAACCTGTTGATGAGCCGGTCGTCACGGTTCATACAAAGCCTAAATAACCTAAATAGATAGGGTAAGTAGGGTATCAATCCAAGGAGCGTGTGGTTAGTGAGTATTTCCTAGTTAACTTTGAATTTGTCGTTTATGAAGGTGCTAATTACTTATGTAAATTATGAATTGGTGTTTAGAAATTTGATTGAAAGGTTTGTTGATTAATATGAAGCATAAATTGAATGTGTAAGAAATAATTAACAAGACTTGTAAACAATAAGATAAAGATGATTACACTAAGGATTTGGGCAATTGAACACTAAGGCTTTCAATAATTAGGCATAATTGGATAAACAAAGATAATGCAATTGGTACTAACGGATTGATTGTTCAATAAACTTAGGTATCAAGTTTCATCAACATTCACAATGGACTAAACTATACTTTATCATTTAGAACATACAATCCTATGATAGTGTTGATGCAAGGAACCATGTTCATATCATTTAGAAATTGGCACAAGATCAATTAACTAGAAATGATTTCAACATAAGATTAATCACTAGTCAACACAAGTAATTCAAGTACATAAAAACATTAATCAAAAGTTTAAGCAATGCCCAAATGTTAAAACCCTAGGTATCAAAAACTTACATCCCTAGTGTAATACAAGAGTTTTAGCCAAACATGGCTATGGTGTTCATCATCTTCAAAATATGTTCTTCAATCTTCAAAGAAATTGTGTAATAAGCTTGGAGAATAATGTATGATAATTTTAGGGAATGGTGTGAATTTTATAACGAAGAAGAAGATCAAAACAGCTAAAAACTCAGTCTTCCCTCATAAATCCGTCATTAAAATGTTTTTGATGATCATTGACTTGAAAAAGGAAGTTTTTTGACCATTTTGACTTTTGGCGTAGGATACGCCACTTTTGGCGTATCCTACGCTAACTCAGATTTGCCTGAGCTGTCTTCTGCTGCCCTACGCAAGATGATCTGTCCTTCCCTACGCAAATGGCGTAGGGTACGCCAGTTTTGGCGTATCCTACGCCAACTCCTCCTTCAGCCTCGGATTTTGATTTCCCAGCTCGTTTATGCCTCCGTATCTCGCCCGAGCAACTCCAAAACGTCATATTTGCTTCCTTTAATCATCAAATCCTGAAATAACATAATAACATCAAAGCAACACCATTTGACAACTTAACAATCCTTATAATTCATTTATAGACGTGTTTATACACGTCTTTTGACCAACCCATCACCTGTGAACGGCACGAGAAATCTGAAGTTTTTATTGTATCCTCGATTCCTCCAGATGGTGTTTGATAATAAATACAAAGATTTGAAGAGGGATCCTAAGCACATTGTTGTTCAAGAACATATGTCGATCAATACACTTGCTAGGATGAAAGCTTACAAAGGATTGTCAGTAAATGAACGTCCACCTATAAGACGTTTATTTGGACATCTAGCAAGGATTGACTATACGGATCCAGGTGAAGGGATTGTAAGACATGCTAACAGTGATTCAGATCCAGATAACCCATTACATCCTGTTGATCCAGATATGAAGCGCAAGAGACAGGTTGTTCATGCCGGTGCAAAGAGTGGAAAGGGTAAGGAAAAAGAGATCAGAATAGAGGTTGTTCCTGAACCTGCTAAGAAGAAGAGTACACCGAGAAGAAACAAGACAATGGCTAAGAAGGGTTTGCATATTGTGGATGAGGCGTCGATTGATTCTGAGGAGACGCAAGAAGATGAACATTGGGATTCGGAAACTGAAACGTTGAAGACTACCACGCCCAAGGCCACTGTGGCTGGTGAGTCTGTTAGTCAGTCTATTGTAGATCAAGGTAATAAGAGCCCAATTCCTGTTGATGAAGATGAAGAGAGTCTTAATGTAGAAAAAGATTTTCCTGGTTCACCTGTACAGGCTGTGAAATCAAAGAAGAAGCCTCAGTACAAGAAACAAGAGAACGTACTGAAACCAAGTCAGAAGAGATTGAGAGAGATTGAGTCACTCATTGCTGGTAAGAAACTACCACCAGTTTCTAGTTCCAAGTCACCGGTTACTGCACCTGTATCGAAGAAGCAAAAGACTGCAACTACTTCTAGCACACAACAGGGAGATGAATTACCTGTTGATGAGTTCAATGAAGCGTAAGATAATGTGCTCAAGAAGATGAGGAAAGGCAAACTGCCTGAAGTTGCTGAGATGCCTGTTAAGAAGAAGGTCACAGTTGATAGTGATGTAATGACTGCTGTGAACCAAAGGCTATCTGAAATGATGAGCATTATTAACAAACAGCAAACAGCGATTGAGCAATTGAAGTCGAATGATAAAAAGATGTTGGAAGTTGTAGTCACATCTCATGATAACAGTGAAGAGTTGAAGGAAACAATCAAGAAGTTGAAGAAAGAGAACAAAAAGTTGCTGAAGCACGAGCAGAGAAACACCAGACAGATAATAGCCTTGAAAGAGGAGAACAAAAAGCTGAAGAAGAGTAACAAGAACATGGATGATCTGATAAAAGACTTGTACTCTCGAGCTCCTCTACTTCAAGATGGTGAAGAAGATAAAGAACAAGAAGAAGAGAAAGTTGATTATGAACCATCTGACGATGAAGAGGATGAAGATCTTGATGAAGATGCTGGTAACGATCCTCAAAAGAAAAAGAAGAAAGATGATGGAGATGATGATGGTTCAGATGGTGGATCAAGTGATGCAAACAGCTCTGCTTTTGATAGTGATGATGACGATGATGATGACAACGCTGGTAAATATACGTATGAGAAGCGTGATTCGAGCAAAGGTGGAGAGTCAAGCTCAAAGACTCCAGGTGAAAATATAGATGATGACATTTTCTGGAATGAAAAACTGCAGTCTTTATCTGAAGAAGACAAACACATGTATCGCCAGATGCTTACAGATCGAGTCTGGACGATTGACATGACAAGCAAGTTTCCAGAAATATTCGAGTCTAGTAATAAGCCGTTTGAGTTGGAGTTTGATGACCCAGATCTAGAAGATGGAGAGGTTTCTGCGGCGATTTCTAAGGAAATACTTGAAGGTTTAGCTAGACAGGTTGGAAAGACTTTGGAAGAGTTACTTGCTGATAATTTCATTCCAAAGATACCTGAAAAGGAAGCCGGGAATCATTCTGATGACCGTGATGTTCCTGCATTTGAAGAAGTTGAGATGGAAGACATTACAAGTGAGGAATATCCACAATACTTTAAGAATGATCAAGATTCTGGATTTCCTGGATTTTCTGATGAAGTGCTAAACCAGGCCGAGAAACTTGCTAAGGAAAAGAGCAAATTGTTTGAAGATGAAATATTCAAAGGGCATGATAAGCCACAGTTTGAGCAATCTGATAGTTTGAAAGAACTTTTGAGGAAATTGAAAGAGAGGAGAATAACCGTCCTAAAGCTGAGATACAAGGTAGCTTCTACAAACTTCACAGTGAAATTTTCAAAGGTCGTGCATTGGCCTGGAAGTTTGTTAAGCAATTAAAATGTGTAGCAGTGAAGTGGGAGAAGGGGATTCTATATTTTGATAAATTCCATCATTTGAAGACTCTTCCTTACTGGGCTATTCGTGATATTTGTCGTCACCGTATAACGGGAGCGTCAAATAATCAAATTACATACTTTGCTGAGAGGATGATGAGAGAGAGCCGAACTAAGTGGGATTTATTTGCACCTCAATATCCAAAACGCTGAAGTATAGCAGAGGCTGTGATCGTGCTGAAAGATGGTGAAAAGAACTTCAAGAAGATACACATTTTTGATCCCATGTGGTTGATTAATTATTCACATGAGGATATAATAATGTTGTTCTATAATCCGATTTATTCTGAGGTTAAGGATGCTGAACAAGCAGGAATATACCAACGTGTGGTATTTCTGTGCTTTGCATATGATATAAATGCTGGATGTGACTATGACAAGAAGCTCGGGAGGTTTGTGAAGTTACAAAAGGTGCCTGAAGTGAAAAAGACGAAGCCGAAGACATTTCATGAACCGGTGTTGACTAAGGAACAGAAGATTCAGAGGCATATCAAGTTGATGAACATCAGAATGGACGAAGAACGTCGACAACAATCCAAGCAATAGTCGAGGGGGAGTTTGTTGATGCATTTATGCGACTAATGCTTCAGATTGTGCAATATACTTGTTTTTGTTGATAATCGAATGGGCGAAGGAAGTTTTGGTATGGGCGAAGGAGATTCAGAAGGTACAAAGGAGAGGTTTTGGACGAATGTGAATAGGTTTATTATGTATGGCTTGGTTCGACCGGATGAAGTGGTCGAACCTGCACATTCGCACGAACTAAGTGGGTGAATGTGCAGTCTATATATAGTCAAGCTGATTTTTTGAATGTAACTTTGAGTCATTTTGTTCCCTCCACTTTATGATTCTCTCTCTAGGATATTATTTAGCTTAATTCACGTTCATACCTTGTTGTTTTCAATTTGTCAACGTGTAATTGAGTTCGTAATTAATGAAAAAGCTTTGAAATGATGATTTACTTGTTTTGATCTGTTTGATTATCATTTTGTGATTGTTTTAGGGTTTCTGCACCTAAAACAAACTTTTTTGATCATTTCTTTGTTGATTTGACGATCCTTATAGCACATACACCATGAACATATAGCTAAATACAAACTAAGAAAAAAAATAAAAACTACTAATAGCAAACTACTAAGTCCTAGTGCCGAGAGGGCATACCTGACGATTAGAAAATAAAAGCGAACGATCATACTTGAGGGTCCTCAATTGCTTTTCTTACCGTATGCACCAACCTCTCAACTTATTCTTCATCGGGCTAGCCCCGGAAATACTACTTTAACCAACTTCAATCCCGCAATTTAAGATTTTGGGAATGAAAAGGAAACATGCTAGAGGCGATGATGAGCCGCGCCACCACCAGTTGAAGTTTCCTGGATCAAACTTCACTATGTGCAAGTAGTGAAGAAGTCGGTCACCCCGACACACCACAAGTGGCTTGCCAAAATAACGCCACTTCTTCCTAGTGATGTGATCCTCCGAGTGATACGCTTTACCACAGGAGTCGTGAACAAGTTCAGCCATTGGGGGGCTATCACTCGTGAACAGTGGCAACGTAGATATTACCACTTCCTTTTCTGAGTTGCCGCAATATGATTCTTTCCGCCCTTATTGCACCTCTAAGTCCATCACTCCACTTCCGCCCATGTTTTCTTCAATCTTGTCCGCACCCGCTTCCACTCGTTATACTTCCAATACCCTTGTTCTTGCTTCATCTTCCATTACGAATTTCGTCAAGAGATAGTTTTTTACTATCTCGAGATTTTTCACAAGCTTCTCCAAATCAATGATAGGCTCGGGTTCGGACTCGGAGAAAGGATTCGGTGGCAAAAATGGTGGTGATTTTTCAGAGGGGTAATTTTCTTCGAAGGGGTAGAGTAAGAAAGTTGAAGAATCAAAAAGTAGGGTTGTATGAGAGTGTGGAAATGCTGACAGGTTATATGGAGGTTGTAGAGGCGGAAGTGGTTCAGGTGAATATGGAGAAGGTTCAAAAGGGTAAGACTCAAAAGTGGGAAGGCAAGGAGAAATGTATTCCTCGCATTTATGGGGGTAAGAAGGTCCACCACAATAGTCACATCCTTGTTGAACGTAGCAGCCATGTTAAGCAATTTGATGATCCATTTGAAAAGCTATCAAAACAAACTGGCAAAAACAATTAGTAACTAGTAACCGTTCAGCCGCCTGTGGGAGATACTGAATCTTTCCCTGTGGAAGTAGGGCTTCATCAAGGGTCTGCCTTGAGCCCTTTCCTGTTTGCGGTTGTCCTAGACGAGTTATCAAAGGCAATCCAGGAGTCGGTCCCATGGTGCTTGCTTTTTGCGCACGATATTGTGTTAGTTTCCGAGAGTAAACAAGGGTTGAATGCGAGGCTAGAGGAGTGGCGTGTAGCTCTAGAAAGTAAAGGATTAAGGATTAGTCGATCTAAGATGGAGTACTTGCACTGTGACTTCAGTGGCATGGGTAATGATAAGGATACTCTGATCATTATTTTGAGGGAAATGAGGTTCCACAGGTAACTAAGTTTAAATATTTAGGATCGTTTGTGCAAATAGATGGAGAGATAGATAGTGACGTAGCCCACCGCATCCAAGTTGGATGGTGTAGGTGGAGAGCAGCTACGGGGGTTTTGTGCGACAGAAGGTTTCCATCTAAATTAAAGGGGAAGATTTATAGGGTAGCAATTAGACCCGCTATGTTATATGGCTCTGAATGTTGGGCAATCAAGAAAATAAAGCACGGGAGATAGAGGAAGCTGAGATGAGGATGTTGAGATGGATGTGTGGACACACTCGATTAGACAGGATAAGAAATGAGGTTTTCAGGGATAGATTGTGGGTAGCAAGTATCTCGGATAAGATAAAAGAGGGGAGGTTGAGATGGTTTGGGCATGTGAAGAGGAGACAATCGACTGAGCCAGTTAGAGTGGTAGAAGGTCTCACTGTGGAAGGCAGGAGGAGTAGAGGCAAACCAAAATTGACTTGGGACGAGCGGGTTAGACAAGATTTATTGGGGTTGCACCTCTCTGAGGACATGGTCCATGATAGGGGTTTATGGACGCATAGGATTAAAATTAAGGACTATTAGGACATGGGATAACACATTTTAGGGGGTATCGTAGGGTCTTATCTTTGCTTTGATGATAGGTGGATTCTACATATGTTCCCTCCTATATGTTTGTTAATAGGTTGCTTATGATGGTATAGTTGTCTATTCATTACATGCAATGTTTTTTAATGTCTATGATGTTTGAGTATGTGTGTACTTATTATTATTATTATTATTATTATTATTATTATTATTATTATTATTATTATTATTATTACTTTTTTTTTTTGGAGTAGAGGGTCTCTCTGGAAGCAGCCTCTTTATCCCTAGGAGTAGAGGTAAGGCTTGCCTACATCTCACCCTCCCCAGACCCTACCAATAGCTTTGTGATTTGTGGGATTTATTGGGCTTGGTTGTTGTTTTGTATGGAATACATCGTGTCCCCGGCAACAGCAGTCAAAGACTTGATGTCGTGTGGATTAAAGATTTTTATGACTTAAATTAACTTTTTATTTTAAAGGAGAGAAGTCCTCGGCAGATGCGCCAAAAACTTGTTCGAAAAGATCTTTAAGTCAAATCTTTAAGTTAGAACACTTTGTCAAGTTTTAAATTTATAAAACAAAACGATAATTGCGAATTTTTCTAAACCCACCCAATAGGCATGTGTACCTATCGAGTGTAGTATACACTTCTAGCAAGTACCGAGTATCGAACCCAAATACACGACTTCTCCTACTTAGCCCTAAGTCGCTTTAATAAAATTAAAGATAAAATAAAGAAAGAGAGAATGAGAACGACCAGAATAAAAATCAATACCAAAAGAAGTGCTGCTTCGGGATCCAACTAATCTTGGGACGGATTAATAGTAGTTACTCAGTTAAGTGGTGTGAACAAGTGCGCACTTATGCTTAACTTGGAGTTGCTACAGCATTCTCCAGATGTGACTATTTTCGCAAGACGAGCTGTGTTCTTGTTATAATGTGAGGGTCTCCCAAACCGGTAAGCTCACCTCTCAACAATGAGTGACGGACTATTCGAAAGTGTGTGCACCCAACCCCGAAGAATCCACCTCCCAGTGTTGCAATAAAGACATCTCTTTACTTAAAACTTTTGTGAACAGCTTGCCGGTGGCAGGAGTATGACCGAACAAGCTGCCACTTGATATCATAGAATAGTCGTGACTAACCAGAACACATGCATCTTTGATACTAGAGGATTAAGTCACTAAGTGTGTGTATTTCTACCCATAAATGGGCTAATCACTACTCGCGGGATTAGGTTAGCTTATGAGTGCATGGGTTGTTACACACCATGGGTACACTCATAAGTCCTCCCATTTCCTATCAAGACACCCACAAGACCAAAGACTAGGTAATTAGTTAGTTAATTCATCAAACCAAGTTACAAGTGAAAAGAATTAAACAAGGACACAACACCACTTAACAAATAAAAACTATATAATGCATACCAAGAAAAGTCTTCACCCTAGCAACACTCTAATATCCTAGCCAAACATCGGCTTTACAATTTGCACTCTATATTGGGTGTTGGGGAAACACATAGTAGTGATTGTTTTGAGGATTAAAGAGGGTTTTTGGATGATTTTTAGTGATCTCTCTCTCTCAACTCTCAATCAATAAGTGTTTATGGAGTGATCCCAAGCTCCAAAGGTCACTTACAAGACCCTCAAGATGGCTGAAATGAGAGAGAGAGAGAGAGAGAGAGAGAGAGAGAGAGAGAGAGAGAGATTCGGGTGGAAAGGATGAGTGAAGGGATGGTGAAAATCAGACTAAGCACGCTCGTGCTTAAAGTGTTGGCACGCCCATGCTCGACAGCAGGTACTGTTGTAGAGTCCTTTCGCGCAGAAATGTCCCCTCCAGGACAAGCACACCCGTGCTTAAGACATGAGCACGCTCGTGCTCCTCAGTAATTCCAACAGTCTTGTCAGTTTTGGTCGGTTTAAGCCTTGGGGAACATGTTTGAGTAAAGCATGCCCGTGCCATACAGTGGGGCACGCCCGTGCACATCCCGAAATGCTGAATTTGACCTCTGTTCTCATGGAAATGTTGAGTTGTTGACCCTGAGCAGTTGCACGGCCGTGCCATATCTGGCAGAGCTTCAAAGTGTTCAACAAAGAAAGATAAATCATGATAAAATAGAGATAAAAGCACGATTTCGAGTATAAGATAGGTGATAATTATGTGTGAAAACACATCAATTTCTCGGCGCATCAGGTAGAGATGGATGGTTATTAAGTAAAAGTTTTATATAAATAAAAAACTACATCAACTATCTTATTTTTATCATCATTATTATTTTTTAATATAAAATATATTTTATTATTGTTATTATAAAATAAAAAACACAAAGTAATTAACTTTATGACATGCATAATTAGATGTATAAAAGCGCGAAAAAATAAATCAATGAAGAGAAATGTTGGGCTTTTATTATTTGATAAAAAAATCAAAAATTACAAGGGTTAGAACGTCATACAAGCAAACATATAAGGACTAAAGTTGTATAAAAGCAAAAATAGAAAGGTGACGGATGTCACAGTTAGTACAATCATGGCCATGGGTACAATGGTCATCATTTGGATCATGCTAACGGGTCAAAAAGGAACTTCATGCTCAATCGAGTAATAGGCAAGTAAGCCCAAGGAATAGGCAATCCCATGCGAATTGTAGAGCCCGAGGCATTCCTATGATAGAATCACTCTCGACTAAGGGGCTGTTTGGATGATTAAGTGCTGAATCATTAAGATGGTCTGAATGGTTAAGAGGCTCTGAATGGATAAGAGCTGAATCATTCAGCATCCCTTATTAACTTAATGGTTTAGCACTTAATCATTCCATTCAGATGCTGAAACAAACAGTCTGAATGCTGAATGATTTAGACCTGAATGGTTAAGAGGCTGATTAAGAGGCTACCAAAAAGCCCCTAAGTCTTGAACGATTAATATAAACACAATCCTGAACCATGTATTGGTTAGTATAAACTTAAAGAATTTTGGTACTTTATGCCCGGATTCTTGAAATAATCTACATTAGCCAAAAGGACTAATGGAAACTTAATAAAATGTGTTATGCACAGGTCAAATTAGTTAAAGGAATGGCATGAGTAGTCTAGCTTTGATAAAAAACAAGAAGTCTGAGTATTTTACCAATCTTGATCTTAACGGGTCGATTTGGGTTGGAAACTCTCAAACCGAACTATAGATTATGAAACATATGAAAGCCAAATAATCGGATTGATAATTCACCTTAAGACTATAGAGTTTGTGAAATCATTGGGTACATTAGTCATGTTTGGGTTTTATGTTGATAAATTCATGAAAAGGGGTGATTAAACATGGCTAAGGCATGGGTTTTGGCTGCAGTTCAGCAACTCCTAAACGTAGCTTATGGGCTCGGGCATCAAATCAGGACAGAAGGCCTCTACCGTAAGCTACGGTATACGTAGCTTACGACGAGGAAGAGGACAACAATGGCCGCCAACCGTAAGCTACGGCTTTCCCACCGTAGCATACGGCGGGCCTGGAACGGAAACAAACATTTTGTTTTAATTTTCAATTAACAATGTTCTGGCTAATCATTATGGGACTTTCGGGTAGACGATCAAAGGTGAATCGAACGAACCAAGTGGGTATCTAAGTGGAACTTAAAACTATAGAATGAAGGCCTTATTTTGAACATCTATTAAAGTTTTAATGAACTCCTTAATTTTCAAGAATAATTTATATAAGTGAAATTCTTATCCCTTTCTTTCATGCTAAAGAACAATATTAAATGAGTATTGAGAAAAGGGTTTAACAAATTATATATATAAAATAAAATAAAACATGTCAATCACACATAGCCTTGCCCATGTGGGAACCACCATCTTTGCTGACAATCGGTTGTTCTTCACTTATTTCACCCCAAACTAAATTTAATTGTTCCACCTTCTTTGCCACCATCAGGATGCTTAGGTGCAAACTTTCTAAACAACCATTTATCCTCGTGATATGATTCGGACAGATCTCCATTGTTGCTGCTGCCCACAGCTTGCGCTGCGTCTCCTTTCTCCCCTGATTATGGTCATACACCAATGTAAAAAAAAAAAAATCAAAACTCAATGCCAAATACTGAAAGAATATCTCTTTTTATTATAACTCAATTTGTACCTTGGTAATCATCCGCTAGCCCCACGCCACTGTTCCCCGCATTCAACTCTGCCACTACATCTCCTATGCGCTTAGATAGCGTATCCAAAGATTTCGTCCCCCCGGGGGCGGTACACTTACGGACAATAATTCTTTGGTATACTCCTCTTTTAACCCAATCACACATACATTGTTAGGATACTTTGATGCCAACGAGTGTAAACTTTTCTTCACTATCAGCTTCACGCGCTTCAATTCTTTTACACTTTCTCGTGCCACTTGCAGTTCTACCTGTGTATGTAAAAACACAAAATAAACCATGTAAACGTTGTAAGTTAACATACTAAAACGGAAATAAATGAAATTTGGCAGGGGGTGTACTTCAATGTCATTAGTATCACAATTATCATTCCCAACCATTCCCACATTTACAGCCTTCCTGGTACCCAGCACGAAACCACCATTCTTAATCTCATGCTCATGCCTCCTGGCTAGCAATTCCAACGACTAGTAATGCATTGCCTGCACACCGACTTTTGTATTCTTTCTTTCTATGGCAAAGCTACCTACATATAGAAATTGCAAAAAAATTATAAAAAGTTAAACAAACATCGAGCGACTTATACCCCGTAACAGAATCCTTTAAAAAAACCGTTGCAGATTTTTTTGTGTTCAACCAATGTAATAGACACACCGTCAACAAAGTTAATGGCCCTACGAAAGGACATCGGGGGTCATTTCTTCGCCATTTATTCTTGAATGTTGACAGGGAATTTACCATGAAATCACTCCAATCTGTGTTCTCAAATCGTGTCTCATCGGTAAAGCACTTGGGGATTCGAACCTTATACCCTGGGCAGGAACCCCATATAAGTGGGTAAACCTTTCCACCTTCGTTTTAGACTACTAGATCAAGACATCATTTTGGCTTATGAGAAATTTTTGACTAATAATATTTATTAATGCTACTATTAATTACTTACATAAAAGTACTAAAATACCATTTTCCTGCTAAAGCCAATTAAATATTAATTACAAACATGCCATTTTGATTAATTATCGTAGATCATGTGTTGAAACAACGAGAATAAGGCATGGAGATGGTATGGATGTCTCTTCGGGTTGGACCTAGCACCTTTCGAGCATGTACCTACACCACGAACAACTCGTTAGAAGGGGTCCAGAGATCGGGGTCTCTGGACCACCCTCCGACGCTCAACATTAGTGATTTATCCCAAGAAATGTACATAAAAGTAAAGATAAAGGAGTAAATGAGGGATACGAAGTATGAGAGGAGGTGGTGGTTGAAATCCGGAGGTCAACTAGCAGCCGAGGCGATTTCGGGTTGCTTAACTCGATGGCTGAAAGTTGGTTATTATAACCATGGATACGTAGTCTGCAGATATGGCAGCTCCAGGGCTTCGACAGGGGAGCTCGTGAGTTCAACAGGGGAGCTTAACAGCTTTATTGTGTGTAATTATGGAGAGTTCATGAGCTGCTAATGTGACACCTTAGCAGCTCGTAGGCTCCTCTATGGGAGCTAGGCAGATTAGTTAGTGAGAGAATGTTTCTAGAGAGAGAGAGAAAGTGAGTGAGATGTCTTGAGTGGAGACCAAGAAAAATGGGATAGGTTTGAGTGAGGGTGTAACCCCTCTATTTATAGAGGGTGAAACCCCAAACCCTAATAGGCTTTGTAGTAATGGGCTGGGCTGGCCTATAAATGTTGGACCCACCTTTATTATTGACCTCCTGTAAGGCAGAACCTGTGCTAGGGAGCTGAGGTGCCGATGCAGGTAGCTTCTCTACACTAGCTTTTGGCTTTTCGGCTTCCTGGCCCGAGCCTGATAGCTTCTTAATTATGTTTAAGCGTGGGGGGTTTGGGTACCCACGTCATCAGCCCCCAGTCATAAGTAGTCATGACGTAGTCATGGGTGCTTGTGACTTAGTAATCTTATCTCCTTTTTTCCCACCTCTAGAAATTCATAAACTTTAGTGTAAGGTGTTTGCGCCTTATTTGTTTATGAATTTCTTATTTCGGACTTCATAATTTCTGCCTTTTCTTGTAGCTTCTACGTTTACGGTGTTTCTTGAGAAGCTTAGAAGATGCAAAGCTTGTTGGACGTCTTGGAAGTCCTTAGATCTTCTAGTATCGAAGATTATTTTGTAGCTTATGAGCTTTGAAACATCTTTATTGTTTTTTAAGCTTCCAAGCTTCCAGTTTTCGCTTAGCTTTCTTTTAGGCGACTTGCTTGAATTTGACTTGTCGTGATTGGACGACAGAGAAAGGGACCTCCAAGAGACTAGGGACAGCTTGTTAAGTGGTTACAGTCCCACCCTTAGAGGAGACGACAAGCATTTCTTGCTTATTTATAGAAGTTTCTATCTCATGGGGATCGTGCATGTTACATTGACATGTTGCAAAATTTCTTGGTGATAAGCTTGTAGGTGTGAAAAACTAGGAGATGTTCATCAAGGTGGTTGGGAGACTCTACCTTCCTTATTGGAGAGGGTCCAAAAGTCCATGAATGAATGGAATCATCTTGTTGATGGACTTATCATAGACAAGCAGTGGTTGTGAACATATGTGATAGCATGCTAGTACACGCCTTTTTACCTTGTAGAGTTCTTAGCCATGAGGTTTATGGTAAGCTATATCGCCGTAAACATCTTAGTCACGTGTCCTAAATGGGTAAGAGCTCATAGATATTTGTTTGTCAAATGGCGTAGCTTACTTTCCCAAAGTCTTTAGGTTTTTGAAGCATTTGATAAACTTTTTCTATGATATGATTGCTGAATTCAAGCAAGTAGAAGCCAACGATGTAAAAGAATGGGCTTATCGTGTGTGTATGGCACACTGTGTTGGTGATCTTGTAATAGACAAGTAGTGGCTTTGATCTTAGTATTTATCGTGTCACTACGTGTCTCTTTTTCTTATACATGTATACTTCACTTTGCCGGGGTTTGCGGTAAGTCATACCAACGCGAGCGTCATATGTGCTCTCCCGGATATTCTTTGGTGCCTGATGGTAGCTAATAGCTTCATTCCATGAGCTCATCGCTTCCATCCATTAGATGTAGCAGCTTACCAGCTTGAGACTTTGAGCTTCTCTAAGTGTTGTGGCAAGCTAGTTTTATAATAAGGCAGATACGAGCAAATACGGCAAAAGAAGGAGCCTTTTGCGTACCTTATGTTGTAGATTGATAAAGTTTTTCCGTAACAAAGTGGGCTTATTTGATGCGGAAGTGAGCTTTATATACTTAGAGGTTATCCTATTACGGGATTTTTGGTATATGACGCTGAACTTCTTTGGTATGAACGTGAACGCATATGTTGGTGAGTTTTTCACGCTAACAAGTGAGCTTCTTTCGTATAAAGGCGAGTTTATAGGTGTACGCTATTGAGCTTCCTTTGCATGGATGTGAGCTAGTAGCGCAATTTAGTGAACTTCCTTTACACATAGATGAGCTTCTTGCGAAAGCTATTTTCTTCCTATATCCATGTAAGAAGCTTCTATTTATCAAAATGTGAGACTAAGCCTCTTTTTATATTTCTTTTTCAACCGTATGGTACTTCTAAATGTGTAGACAATCTTGTTGTCTTAAAAGCTTATTCCTATTTGTAGTTGCATATCATAAGAAGGTTGAACCTTGTTTGAGCAAGGTATTGCTAGTTGAACTTGTCCATGCCTTAATGACGTCTTTGTTGGCAAAGATGCTTCCCTACTATTATGGCTGAGAGCACTCCCAAGCCGATATAGCACGCTAACTTGGATGACGAATTTGTTGCCCTTCTAGTGAGCTGATGCATTATGATTCCTGAAGACCTTGTCATGTAAGCTTATGTAAGCTATACATGAGCCTTGCTTTGCAAATGCCTTTATAATCTTGTTATGGTTTGATGCTTTGCTTTCCGACTAAATGACCAAGGAACTTCCCTTCCCTTCCTCAATGGGAATGCTCCCTCTCTAGGGGTGATGCTTTATTTAAGTTTAATGTTTGGTTGTCTTAGATCTTTTACTTGTCGTTTATAGTGTTTGCAATGTCTTTAACCTTTTGCCATGAGGTGGATGCTGCAGTCACCCATCCCAGGCTACTAAGATAGAGAACCGATGCAATGCTTATCCTATCAGCTTGTTTGTAACCTTTCTCAACGGTTATCTATGTGAAATGTTCGTTTTTGTTCCTGTTGTGAACATGTATGAGCTGTCTTGGTGTGAGGAGCTCACCCTCTTTCATGGGTCTAGGTATTCCTTCTAAAGGAGTTGTCCCATGGAGTTATGGATTGTATTAGGAACTCACCCTGTATACAGGAAGGTCATTATCCTTATTACCTGTTAAGCAGTTGTGGCCTAGGAGCTCATCCCCGTTTCATGGGTAGGTATAGCGCCGGATCCCATGGAGCCTTGTTAGCAGGGGCTCACCCTTTGATAAGATAAGTGACAAGTGGTTGTGGTTGCGCGAAAGAGTTTCCTTCGTTCCGTTAGCTTGCAGCTTAGAAACTACATTGTCTAGACAACGCTTTTCGAATATGAATTGGATTCATTGATAGAATATCAAGATATTATAATAACTGAGGTTGCCTTAGAGTAGGCTATATCATAGATTTCGTATGCATGTTGTGGTATTTGACCAACTTTCATGGATCAATGTCTTGTGGGGTACGTCGTTGAAGAGCATATCCTTGTTATATGATAAGCTTCCCTCTAAAGTTCCTCTCTTTGTGTTTGCCATATGTCAAAGAGACAAAATGTCATGAGGAAATGTTAGGGAGATTCTTTTGTAGTTCCATAAGTCTTTTTATGTAAGAATAATAGCCTCTTGAGTAAGAAGGTTGTCTTCTTGTGTAAGAAGGGCAGCTTCTTTACGTAAGAATGGCAGCTTCTTATGTAAGAAGGGTAACTTCTTATGTAAGAATGTCAGCTTCTTATGTAAGAATGTTAAATTCCTAAGTAAGATTGGAAGCTATTTAGGTAAGAATGGACATCTCCTTATATGAGAAGGTTAGCTCCCTTATGGAGGCTTTTTATGTACAACTTCATGTATAAGGAGGTTAGCTTCCTTATGGAAGCTTTCTATGTAAGGATATTAGCTTGTCATGTAAGAAGGTAATATTCTTTGTTGACGATAGTAAGCTTCGTATGTGCTATGAAAATTGCCTTCTAGGATATGATGGTCTGTTTTCTTGGTTTTAGATGATACTTGAAGAGCTTCGTGCAAGGTCAGGGAACTTTACACTTGAACCCGTGATCAACTTTTGAAGGAGACAAAGATGTCTCATGACATTTTGGACGATGTTTATGTGTAAGTTTGGTGACATTCGAGATACTCTTTTGCCTTCAACCACATTGTTTAGAATAGAGTATATGGTGATCTTTGATTGACCTTTCGTATGAGTTGATTCAATAGGGAAGGTAGCAAAAATAAGCCTTTCCATAATTGAAGGAGTGTTTGTATGTAAAAGTTCAAGGGCATGGTGCATCAGCATGGTGTTTGATAGAAGGAGTGTTGGTAAGTAAAATTTCAAGGGTAGATGTTCACTTACCTCATAGGTGGTGAAGGCTCATGGCTTCGAGTGTTGAGGTTTTGGGACTCCTTGAACAATTCTTTAGCAAGGTGCTACCCTATGGCAAAAATATCTCCTAACCAACGCTTTTTGATGCTATGGCGGGCTACCTCTTTCATGTTGCTTCCTTGCTATAGTGAACATTTTCTGGAAGGCTACCATCATGCTTCCTATTGGTAACTTCTATATTCTTATGAGCAGCTTCTATGCTCCTAACAGCTGGTTGCTGCCGTAGGGCAGGTGCGAATAAGGATTCACCCAACTCTATTATTTTGTGGAGTTCTAACGTTGTGGTAATTTGTCGCGTTCATGATTACTAGAAGTTGTTTGCCATAATCCTTGGTGTCACCAAGTTGCATCGTTGCATTGGCAATTTGCTTGCGTGCTTCTTAGGTAGGCATGAGTAGCAATGCTCCCTTGTTTGATCATTTGTTGTGTTGCCCTAACCATTTCTTGAAGCTTCTTTGCTTGTTTTAGTAAGCCATTTGTTGTTCCACAAGTAGCTTTAATATTTCTTGTGGGCTATTATGTTTCTAAGCCTCGTAGGCTTTGTGAGTATTAACCATCTATCGGAGATTGCACACTTGATAGGATTAGTTTAGGCATATAGGCTCGTCTTTTATAGAATCTTCTTTTTATGAGGTTCCCTTAACGAGGGGTTTAAACTTTTCCATATATCGGCTAAGTGTTATTCTCTTGCAGTGTCGGCAAGATGTATGGAGGTTTTAGCAGGTTGCTTCGATGATTGAGCAAGCTGCTTTAGTTAACCTTGATCTTGCCGATTTTGTTTATGCCTAGTTCTTTGTAGATAATCATGTGCGAGGTAAGTATTCTTATATCTTTTACATAAGCGGAGCCACCTGGACAGGAGCATTTGAAAGGACGATGTGTTGTTCGTTAGCTTGCTTGATAGGTTCTTTGTTGCTTAGCTGCAATAAACAGCGTTCCTCCAACAGAGAAGCATATGCCTTATTCAGACCATGATTTTGTTCAAGGCTTCTTTATTCCTACCGATGATGTCACATGTGTAGTAATGTGCTTGTGACCATTTTAGCTTTTAGGGCAGGAGCCTTGACATGTGTAGCTAATCGGCATCTCTACTTTTTAGTTCCTCGCCTTTTCGGTTTCTAAACTTCTTAATTCGTTCAAAATTAGGTACCCGTACCATCAGCCCCCAGTCATGAGTAGTCATGACGTAGCCATGGGTGCTTATGATTTGGTATCTAACCATTCGATTTTGAACTTCTCACTTATGAGAAGCTTTAAACTAGGTGTTTGAGGAAGTTTATTCTTATTTCAAGTAAGTTATTGCTTTGGAACCGAATAAATGTTTCTTTGAACATGTGGCAACAAGTAACATTTGTCTATTGTTCAACATTGGATGTTTTCGCGAACATATTTGGCGGTTGACTTCCTTATGTGCCATGTCATTTGTGAACATCTTTGTTTTTTGTGTGCAAGCTAAAGTTTTTTATCCTATGAGAGAGATAGGACAAAGGGCCAAGCTCGTGTAATTGAGATAGATCGTTTGGATCATGATGGCTTTGGGCCGATGGTCCTCCTTGTGAGATATAATCTTTGTATGGTTGCCTTACTTATGCCACATGTTATCATGGGCATGGTACTTGATAAGGCTAGATAAATTTGGATTTTATGAAGACGTAGGAACCGTGCTTCTTGGCTTTGCGAGTTGCCACATTTTCTGATTGGTGTGTTATGGAGGTCACAAAAACTTTTTAATGATGCATTTGTGAGCTTCTCTAGTCACCATAGGTGAGGTCATGCAAAGCTCATTTTGTTCCCATAGGGTGGCTTCCCTTTCTATCTAGGAGAGCAGCTCATCTTTGCAAAGCATTGAATTGGTGTTAAGCGGAGCAAGTATACGAGTTTATGTTTTATGCTCTCCATAGTGAGTGGGCCAAGCCTTTATAATATTTAGCAGCCTCTTTGATATGGGGAGGCATCTTTCTTCTTTTCCAAGTTGTTAGTCTTTTTAAGGAAGGTGTTGAGCCTGCCCTAAGCGATGTGCTCGTTCCCTTAAATGACTTTGGTGTATGGAAAAGATGTTAATTTTCTAAGGATGATTCGACCTAGCGTTCGTCAATACTTATAAAACCTCGGATTGATTCATATGGTGAAGTATAGCTGAGCTGCCAAGCTGTTAGCTTCTTTACCTCAGCCGGAGGCTATGTAGTGTATGACATATGAGCTAATTTTCGCAGCTTTTGACATGTTTGTTTTTTGTGTCTTCCAATATGTCATATATAACTGTTTAAAGACAAGCATGGCCTTAGGAAGCAAATATCTTAGAGGTACTGAAGGCAACCTATTTATATGTGTTCTCTTCCCAAGGGTTACTTGGGTGTATGTATTATGTTGTTTGCTTTAGGCTACCTACTTATAGCTTGTGTAGATCTGACTTTTGTCCTTTCGATGTAAAAGCTAAAGTATAATATATGACATAGGTGCGAGTTTGTAGTTGCGAGCTTCTAGCTTGTGGCCATGAGCTTGTAGCTTCTAGCCTTGGGCTTTGATCTTCAAATTTCTAACTTCGAGCTTTAGGCTTCGATCTATGGGATCCAAGCTTTAGGTTTGTAGCATGCGAGCTGCAGCTTATAAGCTTGTAGCTCCCGGGCTGTAGCTCATGAGTTTACTTATAGAGTTGTCTGCAGCTGCAGCTGCCGTATGGCAGCTGGTATGAGTAGTGTACTTTTTCTGATAGCTATAAAGCTGAGTAGTTGTCTATAGCTATCATATAGCAGCTGACGCACTGAGATGCATAGTTATCCACAGTTGTCCTGTAGCAGCTGATGTACTCTCTGACGTGAATAGTTGTTTAGGCTGATAAAGCTGAATAGTGGTCTGTAGCTGCCCTACGGGAGCCAGCCTGCTTTACCGGACCTGACTAGCTGATAAAGTGTATGTTTATTGTTTTTATTTATTTATTATTATTTTCTAAGTGAAGTTAATGGTTAGCTTACAAGTGCATGGGCCTTTTACACGCCATGGTTACACTCATAAGTCCCTTCACTTTTACTAAGAATTTTTGGGTCAAATATAGGTTAGGCTAAAAGTTGAAATGAGATGTAATGTTAGTATTATTCAAGACAACATTTAGAACTCTTGATTATCTCTTGAGAAGCTCGTTTCAGCGATATGAGAAGTAAAATATTTTTACACTTTACCTTGCTTTAGCTAGTAGGAGTTTTTAGGAGATTATGCCTAATGTTAGTATCGACAGAGCGACCATGTGCTTGTATCGCATGCGCACATGAAGTGAAGTGAAGAGCTATAAATGAATGTTGAGTACACAAAGATGTAAAATGAGCTTACATAGAGGAAGATTTCTAGCCCAGAGAGCTTCCCTAGGGGAGCAAGTATTGACCCCGTTTAGTATCTTAAAATGTAACATAAGCTCACGCGGGGGAGGACTTCCAGCCCAGGGAGCTTCCATGGGGGAGTTTGCCTTCCATACCTGTTAAGTGTTGACCATCTTTTTGTGCACGTTTAGCACATTAAGATGTAACATAGGCTGCCATAGGGGAAGGCTTCCCGCTCATGGTGCTTCCTTATGGGAGCAGGTGCTTCCTTATGGGAGCGAGTGCTGACCCCCTTCCTATATGTCAGCAGGTGTTTTTGCCATTTTGGTGAAGATACCACTTTTTATGCTTTTGAGGTCTGATTTGCTTTTGACTAAGCAACTTTGTGGATTAATGTGTAAGAAAATCTGACTTTTGACTTTTCTTACTTTTTTACTGTTCACCACTATAGCAGGGCTGCTATATGGTAGCCTGGAGCTTCCTGGCTGCCCTATTTATAGTTTAGATAGGCTACCCAGCTCCGATTTATGTGATCTCTCTCTTTTTTTTTTTTTTTACTCGTAGATCAGTTGTGGGATTCTAGCATCCACGTCGTGAATTATAGTGTTGATGATATCACTTACAATGGAGCTGCGGTATGGCAGCCTGCAGCATGAGTTGTACAAGATGCAATAGTTGTTGTACTAGAGACTTTAATGTAGTTGTCTTTATCCTCTTTTGTGCTTTATTGTCACACACTTTTATGTGTGCTAAAAGACAAAAATGGGATAGTCAAACCTTGGGACAAGTGTGTACACATCTTTCTATGTAATTATTCTTTTGAGAAAATACTTTAAGAAAGTGTCTTTGTTTTCTCAGATGCATTATGATAATATTATATCATAATATAATATTCTTTTTAGTGGCTTTTTGAATGACACCACATAAAGTGGGGTTGAGTGTTGTGTACACAAAATCTTTCATTTCACTAGTATTCTTTTATTATTATTATTATTATTATTATTATTATTATTATTATTATTATTATTATTATTATTATTATTAGTATTTTTAACCATATTTGGACAAGATGTACACTTGTGTTCAAAAGGTTTTTATGGTTTTTCACCAAGAATATGCATAGATTTTCAGGTTTGACATTTTTATCAAAGAAGTTACATGTAGCAACCGAGTTACAAGTGTATGGAACCCGTCACCGGCATTTTGAACATGTAATACGTGGAGCAAAAAACGCAAATATGTGTAGGAGGTGTAGGAGTGAATTTTTCCGGTAAGAACATCTTCTCCATCCTTAAAAATAGAGAACTTAGGAACATTTGGGGCTAAACCACAAAGAGTTTCATGTTCTAAGTGCGATAGCCCCACGGTGGGCCCCACTTGTTGAAACAACAAGAATAAGGCATGGAGATGGTATGGATGTCTCTTCGGGTTGGACCTAGCACCTTCCGAGCATGTACCTGCACCACGAACAACTCGTTAGAAGGGTCTAGAGACCGGGGTCTCTGGACCACCCTCCGATGCTCAACATTAGTGATTTATCCCAAGAAATGTACATAAAAGTAAAGATAGAGATTGTTAGGTCAAAAAGGATTGGTGAAACCACTTTTGCAAACCTTAGTCTAATTCACTTCTGTCAAATTATTCTAAGTATAGAACAACTGAAGAAAGAAGACTAAACAGCTGAAGAAGGATTCTACAAGTACTGAAGAAGAAACACATCAGAAGTTCTGAAGTCCAAACCAGACAGTTCTCTGAAGAACTACTGAAGACAAACTACTCATCAATAGTTTGTCATTCATCAGCACTTGTTCAAGAATCTTTCCACCGCCTTATGTTTCAGTAGTTTATTAGTTTAGTATTACTTTAACTTTTTGTACAAGTTCCAAGATTGCAACTTGTCTCTGAACTTGCTTTTTGGCAAAGTTCATGTATTTGTAAAGTCTATAAATAGATGGGTTCATCCCTCTGTTTTAGACATTGATTTTTAATACAGAAATCCTTCAAAGCTTATCATTGTTATTTCCATTTCATTTACTGAGAATCTGTTTAAGTGTTCATTCTCATTCATTGCTTAGATTCTCATTAAATACTTGTCTTTAAACTCATATCATTCCGCTGTGCTATTACTGATAAAGAACTTGCTAGACACTTAAGTGTTCACTAGCAAGTTCATACAAAGAGCAATACTGATCCAACAATTGGTATCAGAGCACTGGTTTATCTGATCACATATCAATCTAACACATTGAGAATCAGACACAGGCTCTTATTGATAGTCAATAAAGGATTAAAAGTTCACTTTTATCAACATCCATCAGTTTAAGAGATATTTGAAAAATCAATACTCTTTAAAATGGATCCTCATAATACTGGTTCTGCCAATAAACCTGCTATGCTAGTAAGAAATGAATATAATATCTGGCAAAGGAGAATAACACATACCTTATCACAGACCAACACAGGTTGCTGGAAATCTGTGATATATGGTCCTCATAAACCAGTAAATATCAATCTTGAAACTAAAGAAGAAATTCCAAAAGACCCAAAAGACTATACAGATGATGATTTCCTAAAACTTGAGCTTGATGCTAAAGCTTTCTCTATGTTGGCAATGGCACTCCCAAATGAAATCTACTCTGGCCTATTACATTGTGATAGTGCCAAAGAGCTTTGGGACTGCCTCAAAGAACAGTTTGGAGGAACTGAAGAGGTGATTGCCAACACCAGAGAAATCTTGGCTCAACAATATGAAACTTTTTCTCACATTAATGGGGAAACTTTAACACAACAATTTAAAAGATTCTCCTCATTAATATCTGAGCTAAAATTAAATGGTCAGACCTACACAACAGTATCTATGCTTCATAGATTTTTAAGGTCTTTACCTAAAAAATGGGAAACATACTCTATAGTCTTAAGATCTTCACCAGACTTTAGCTCCCTCACTCTTACAAAACTTCATGGGAGATTACTTACTTTTGAAAGAGAAATTGATCAAAAGAAAAAGTTACAAAGTTCTGGTAAAACTGCTGATGACTATCTACCAGGTAGTACAGCACTATTGGGACAAGACTCACCAACTTGTTCAAATAGTTTTGGATCTTTTGACCATATTAACATAACTGCTGGGATCTCATCTGAAAGATCATTCCCAGGTTATGACAATAATGATTTTTGTCAAACTGCTGATAACATGTGTTTTATCATGGATGATTTAAAAAATTTTAGGAGTGATGACTTGGAAGAAATGGATATTTTACACCAACTGGCCATGTTAAGTTTAAAAACAAACAAATTTTACAAAAGGTTAGGAAGGAAGTTTCCAGGACTCAACAGCTCAACAAAAATTGGTTTTGACAAATCTAAACTTAGATGTCACAAGTCTCAAAAGTTGGGACACTTTGCTAGAGAGTGTAGAAGCTCTAGCTTTAACCAATCTCAGTCTGGAAATAATTTCAACCCCAGTTATAACAGGAATAATGGAACACAAGGGAGTGCACATTTTGTACAGGCACAAGCTCCACAACACCAATATGTGCCACAAGTACAATATGTATAGATGCCTGCTCAACAGATGCAGAGCCAACAATCAATCCCTCCCTTTCCAGCTGCTCAACCACCTCCACAGACTCAGCAACCCTCACAACAAAGTTTATTTACTTCAGGGTATGTTGACTGGAGCAGTCTTCCTTTTGACACTACTAAGTGTAACCCTGATGCAGAAAACAAGATGTTTGACATCAACTGGGGAGAGCCTGACAATGGTAGAAAGAACTTTGCCTTAATGGCATTTGAGGGATGCACCTCAAAACCTGCCTTGTCACAGGTATCAAAAGAATCTTTGACAAAACTTTGTTCAACTTCTTGCAAAGAATCTTTTGCTCTCATAAGAGAGACTAATGTGCACTTACAAGGTAAAGCAAATGACTCTGAGAGAAAATTCACTCAGATGAAATGTGATTTAGAAAGAAAACTTTCTACAAAAACAAAAGAAGTTTCTAAATTAACTAACACTGCTATTGAAACCCAAGCACAAATTAATATCATGATAAATGACCTAGGAAATGTCAGATAAGAGCTTGCTGACACCAAGGTCACATGTGAAAAATGGGTTGAATCTTGTAAAGGGTACCAACTATTGCTAAACAAACAAAGTGCTTCAAATGTTAGGTTTGGCATAGGGTACAATCACACTGAAACACCAACAGATTTTTCCCCCAAAACAACTGAAGATGGGAGAAAAATTGTTTCATGTGAAACTTCTGAAGAGAAAGAATGCACATCTTTCCATGAAACTTTCTAAAAACTCACAAAGAAAGTTCCTCAGAAGTACTGATAAATTCTGACATTAACCCATCAGTAGTTTCAACTACATCAGGAGTTGAGAACCTGAAAACTACTGATGACCTAAAACCAATCAATACAGTCAGAAACTTGTCTTTGAAAGAAAAGACAAAAGAATGTGAAATCTGTGGTCTGTTCAACCACAAGACATAATTTTGCAGATACAGAAAAGGTATTCAGCACAACAAGAAAACTCAACAACTGGTTGTGGGAAAACAAATCAGAAATGATTTTGTAGAAACTTTTTCTCCCAGGAAACAACAACCAGTAAACACCTTTTCTCAGAAAAAGACAAAATCTCAACAAAAATCTTTTTCTCAAAATTCTCTTTCAGTAGTTAGACCTAAATCATCAGCAGTTTCACAAACTGCTGAGATTAAAAATCTCATGAACATGGTACAACTACTGATGACCAAAGTTGATGGTGGTCCTCAAAAGGATACCACCATTGCTCTTAATGAAAAATCCATTGCCAAAAAGACATGGATTCCGCAACTTGGTCAAGAACAAACTGTAAATGTTCTCAAGAGCAAACCCAAAGCCAAACTGGCTTGGGTTCCCAAATCTAACTAATTTGCTATCTTGTGCAGAGAGTTTCCAGAGGCTTAAATAGCATTTGGTATGTAGACAGTGGAGGCTCAATGCACATGACAAGATGCAGATACCTGATAAACAATTTTATTAGTCAAAGAGAAGGATCTGTATCCTTTGGGAACAATGCTAAGGGATATGTGCTAGGACATGGCAATGTCTCCTCTGGCAAAATACAGTTTGACAAGGTCAATATGGTTGAAAACCTTGAGTACAACTTGCTGAGTGTGTCACAAATGTGTCAAGTTCAATGAGTCAAAACACACTCTTATTCCAGCACATCCTGCTGAACTTTTTGACCTTGACAGCTTCCATTTTGGACCTGAAAGGACTGTTACTTCATCTAAACCTACTTATTATGGTGATCAAAGGTTTGATGATGAGGATCCAGCACCCTGGACTCCTCAAACAGTCATTAAGTCAACTTCCAAACCATCAGAAGTTTCACAAACTTCTGATTCAAGAACGGCTAATGTACAAACTCAAACATCTGCTTCAGCACCTAAAACTACTGAAGACACTGAATCTGCTGAACCAGACATTATAAACCTCAGTGGTTTGTTTGATGAAGTACAAGAGCCACCTACACCTATAAGTGGTTTACAACAACTGATTGAACACAAAGATCATCCACTTGAACAAATCATGGGTGATATTGCATCAGGCGTTCTTACAAGAAACCAGCTTTCCAACTTTTGCTTCTTCTCAGCATTTATTTCTCAGTTGGAACCTAAAAAGTACCAAGAAGCCCTCAAAGACAACAACTGGGTACAAGCCATGCAAGATGAGTTGCTTCAATTAAAAAACAACAGGTTTGGGAAATTTGTCCCTTACCACCAAACAAGCAACCAATTGGCACAAGATGGGTTTTAAGGAACAAACAAGATGAGGCTGGTATGATTATAAAGAACAAGGCAAGACTGGTAGTACAAGGTTACTCTCAAGAAGAAGGAATTGATTATGATGAAACCTTTGCTCCAGTTGCAAGGCTTGAAGCCATCAGGTTATTTCTGGCCTATGCCATTTCCAACAAAATAAAAGTTTTTTAAATGGATGTTAAAAGTGCATTTTTGTATGGAAAAATAAAAGAGGAAGTGTATGTCTGTCAGCCACCTGGGTTTGAGGATCCTTCTCATCCTAAGTGGGTGTACAAACTAGACAAAGCTCTTTATGGGCTCAAACAGGCTCCAAGAGCCTGGTATGAAACACTTTCTAACTTTCTACTCAAAAATAACTTCACAAGAGGCTCCATTGATAAAACTCTTTTCATAAAACATGTTGGAAATCATATCTTACTTGTTCAAATATATGTTGATGATATCATATTTGGTTCAACAAACACAAAATTGTGTGATAAACTTAAGAAACTCATGCAATCAAAATTTGAGATGAGTACAATGGGAGAACTGCAGTACTTTCTGGGACTGCAGATTAAACAACAAACAAATGGAACTTTTATACATCAATCAAAATATGTTAAAGAATTAATAAACAAACTTTCTTTACAAGACTGTAAATCATGTTCCACTCCCATGACACCAACCACACAAGTTGAACTAGATGATCAAGGAAAACAGGTTGATCAAACCATGTATAGATGTATGATAGGTTCCCTTTTATATCTAACTGCTTCTAGACCAGATATTATGTTTTCAACATGTGTCTGTGTTAGATATCAATCAGCTCCTAGGGAATCACACCTCATTGCAGTCAAAAGAATCTTCAGATATCTGAAAGGAACTCCAACACTTGGAATTTGGTATCCTGCTTCAAGCAATACCAAGTTATCAGCTTTTTCAGATAGTGACTATGCAGGGTGTAAAATGTCAAGAAAATCAACATCTGGTGGTTTGTCAATTCTTGGGTAACTGTCTAGTGTCCTGGCAATCAAAGAAACAAACATCTGTTGCAACTTCAACTACTGAAGCTGAATACATTGCAGCTGCAAGTTGTACATCACAGATACAATGGCTCCAGTATCAACTTCTTGATTATGGAATCAAAGAGACCAAGACACCATTGCTTGTAGACAGCATATCTGCCATTAGCATCATTCAAAATCCTGTTCAGTTTTCAAAAACCAAACATATTGAAATCAGGTATCATTTCATAAGAGATTGCTATGAAAAAGGCAAGATTGAAGTGAAACATGTAGCAACAGCTAATCAAATAGCTGACATATTCACTAAACCCCTTGACACATCAACATTTCAGAAGTTAGTATCCATGCTTGGGATGCTAAATTTGTAAGTGTTTCTTTTTACTTTTCTGCACATATTTTCATTTTTCACTTACATCTATTTTCAAGTTTGAAAACTTCTGAAAAACAAACAAGATTGAATCTTATGGTAGCATCCTTACTATACCTGGTTAGGATTGACTCTCTTTATGTTCCCTGCAGTGAGACTTTGCCCATTTAATACATTTTCAGCTTTTACTACTTCCTAGGCATGGCTTGGAGCTGTGTGATGTTTTGTCTCATGCCCATAGTAATAAGACAAATTACCTTTTTACATTTCCTATGTTTTTACAGTTTGCTTTCTGCTGCATAGCTACCGTATGGCAGCCAGGCTGCCTTAAATTAGCTGTTCAGCTCCAATAAGTCAGGCAAACCTTAATACTTCACTTTGCTTTATTTTTTGATAAGGGATTAAATGTGGTCATTTTAGGACCCACATCATCAGCCCCCCAGTCATAAGCATTTGTAAAGAAGTTATAAGTGCCTGTGACTTGTAAATTATCTCCTGCCTCGGTGGCAATGTTAGCCAATCATACCTTTGTATCGAGGGGTTATCAGATTCCAAGCTCCCTCATGGGAGCCTGATATTTGTGTAATGCCTTTGCCAGTTGTAAAATTATGTCCCTTTCGTTCCTCATTATGACCCTATTTTTAATTAATATTAATTGCCATCATTACTTTCTTGGGAGCAGACTTACGTCCCATCATTAATTTCAAATTTTGAATTTATAAAAGGAGATAACTCCTCCTAATTTCTCATTCCATTTCCTTTTTAGTAAAACTTCTCTCTTTCACCCACGATCGCCTCTTTGCCGGCGTCTTTCTTTTCTTCTATAAAACCTGGTAAGTAACTTCCTTTTCTTTCACATCTGTTTTTCATTATGTCTAAAACCGATCTTGGTTCTCAGTTTACTCGGTTATCTAAATCCGATGCCGAACAGTTTTGTTCGGAGGTCGGTATCCCTGTGTCTTTTGAACCCTCCATTCCGAAAGGGAAGACTCCAGTAACCTCAGTTTCCCCAGGCAAGATAGCCGTTTACACTCGTCAGTTCGACCAGGGTAACCTTCGGTACCCCTTTTCTAAATTTTTTCTTAATGTTCTCGAGTATCATCAACTTGGGTTTGATCAGTTGTGTCCCTCTGGTGTAGCCCGAATCATCTACTTTGAAATCGTGTGTCGTTGTCTCGGTCATGAGCCTTCTCTGGCCATGTACCGTCGATTCTTTAAGTTGTCTAAAAATGGGAACTGGTTTACCATTGAAAAAACTCAGTGTGAACCGGCCCTAATTTCGAGTGTTATTGGTCTTGTGTCTACTTGGAAAGATAAGTTTTTCTTTTTGAACTCTGATTTCCTACCCTTTAAGGCTCCAAGGAGGTCTTCTGATGCTCCTCTGAATGAGAGGGAGCCTGGCCCTGACACTCTTGATCAGAAGCTATTGGAAAGCTTCGTGTTTTTCCTACTCGTCTCCGCACCTTTCCTGAAGATTTTCTGGTCATGATGGGTCTGAGTGTTAATTGGGATGATCCTGAAACTGAATCTATGATATATCATGGTGGGGAGGGTATGTGTCGTTAAGGCTTACTTTCTCTCCCCAACTTTTGCTTACTTGTTCCCTTTTTTGATTTCTTTTCCTTTTTTTGCAGAAATGAGTACCCTTGATTTCCTTGCTCTGGACGACATTGTTGATGTTAAGTTCAACATCCGTACCTCGGGGGAGGGGAAGAATGTGGTTGTAAGGACCGACCATGTCCGTTTCCAAGGGGAGTATACTAGCGTTATTTCGTCATCCTCAAATGCTGCGGAGCCTTCGGGGAAGAAGTCTATTACTGTTCGTCACTCCAGCAAGTGACTTCAGGGTGTTTCTTCTGGCCCAGGGAATATACCTGCTATCCCCTTAGTCATTGAAGAGGAGGATGAAGACTCTTCCTTGATAGCTTCCGCCATGGGATGTGTACCTGCCTCAGGGAAGGGTAAGTTGACATTGTCTTCCCCTAAGAAGGATGATGCTTTGTTCAAAAAGCCTAAGGATGTGGTGATCAAGGGTGGAGATCAGAAGTTATTATTGTCAAAAGCTGAGGGTGGTGAGAGCTCGAAGCCGATTGCCGATGTTGGTGTCGATTCCCCTGTTCAGCAGGGTCATGGTGAAGGAGTATTTGTACCAAATTGGGATATTAAGAGTACTGATTTGTTGAAGAAGGCTTCCGTCTGTCGGGATTTGATTGACCATTGCATCCCTGATGCAGAAAGGGCCACACACAGGGAGTGGGTGGACAAGGATCTGATGAAAAAGATGTATTATCATTTTGGTCAATTTTTGTCTTTGATCCCGGACGGGATGGCTAGGTGGGGTGGTTAGTTACTTCGGAGTGAGCAACTTGAAGGTGCCTATGAGAAGCACGAGATTGAGCTGGTGAAGGTGAAAGAGGAACTAGTTAAGTATGTTGCACGGGAGAAGGATCTGGTGCATGAGTTGGCCGTATCCAGGACCCAGCTTGGTTTGGAGAAGTAGAAATTTGACAAGATGTTCAAGGGGTTAAATGATGAGAAAGCGAAGGTTGCTGAGGAAAGGGAAGGTCTGGCTCAGGCTAGGGAGGTGGTTAAACAAGAGCAGGTTGTTGTGGAGAAGGTTGGTATGGAGCTTAGGGCTCAAGTGGATCGTTTGACTGAAGAGAAAGAGTGGCTGGTATCTAAGGGGGTTGTCCGTTTTGTCACCAACTTGCTGCATTCCCAGGAGTTCAATGTTCTGTTGGCTGACATTTACGCCAAGGCCATAGCCTTCGGTCGTCATGGGGAATTCAAGCTGGTTTCAAGGCAGCCGAGGAGGGTCAGAAGATCGAGGAGCTACCATCTTTTAAGCCTTCTTCTGGGAAGAGTTTATGAATGCTGTGAAGGCGATGGAGCTTTCCACTTACCCTTACATTGACCTCTATGGAGATGTTGGTAACCAAGCTCTGGCTTTCACTAGTGAGGGTGATACCACCGATGAAGCCGAAGATTCTGACTCTCCATGATCTAACCATGTTTTAAGCTTTCTTTATGTTTTAGCAGTCTTATGTAATGAAACTCTTTTGTACCTAGCCTTAGGGCTTTTATTAATGGGAATGCTCCCCCTCTAGGGGTGATGCCTTATGTATGTTTAATGTTTGGTTGTGCTGGATATTTTACTTGTCGTTTATAGTGTTTGCAATGTCTTTAACCTTTTGCCTTGAGGTGGATGCTGCAGTCACCCAACCCAATACTTATCCTCTCAGCTTGTTTGTTTTCAACCTTATTTAATGGTTGTTTATGTGAAATGTTCATTTTTGTGTTTTATGTGAACATGTATGAGCTGTCTTGGTGTGAGGAGCTCACCCTCTTTCATGGGTTTAGGTATTCCTTCTAAGGACTTGTCCCATGGAGTTGTGGATTGTATTAGGAACTCACCCTATATACAGGAAGGTTATTAGCCTTGTTACCTGTTAAGCAGTTGTGGCCTAGGATCTCATCCCCGTTTCATGGGTAGGTATAGCGTCGGATCCCATGGAGCCTTGTTAGGAGGGCTCACCCTTTGATAAGATAAGTGACAAGTGCATTGTTCTTAAAACAAAGTTCATTCATTCATTAGTCATTTCATTTGGGATACATATTAGCGTTACAATCATCAAACATAGAATCGTTTTAAATGTTTGTCATTCCAGTGCCTTGGGACCATGTTGCCACTGGGATCGGCTAGCTTATAGGACCCTCCTTTGTGGGCTTCCTTGATGACATAAGGACCCTCCCATCGGGACCTAGCTTCCCTACACTCTGCTGCCTGCTAGCTTCGTTGCATCTTAATACAAGGTCCCCTGGCCTGAAGACCTCTTTTCTAACCCCTGGCCTGAAGACCCTCCTTTGTGGGCTTTCTTTTTGTACCTAGCCTCCCCGATGGAGGCTTGGTCCCTTGATTCTTCAAGGAGGTCTAGGTTGAGTAGGACCTCCTTGTCATTGTGTCGTGCGCTTTGTCGAACATTCCTTCCTGAGCTTACCCCTATCTCTGCTGGTATGAGAGCTTCGCTTCCGAAGACAAGGCTATAGGGTGTCTTCTCGTGGCTTGTCTTCTCCATGGTTCTGATAGCCCATAGAACGCTTGGGAGCTCGTCAACCCATTTCTTGCCATATCTTCTCAGTCGTGCTTTAATACCTTCGACGATGCTTCTGTTCATGCGCTCAACTTGTCCATTGGACTGGGAGTAAGCTACTGAGCTGAAGACTTGTTTCATGCCCAGCTCAGAGCACCAGCTGTTGAATGGTTTGTTGGCAAACTGTTTTCCGTCGTCAGTTACGATCTCCCCTGGTAGCCCATATCTGCAAATTATCTGCTCCCATACGAAATTTATCACTTGCTTCCCTGATATAGTGGCTAATGGCCTGACCTCCGGCCACTTGGTGAAATAATCAACAGCTACCAAAAGGAACTTCACCTTTCCTGGAGCCTGTGGGAAGGGACCCGCTATTTCCATGTCCCATTTATAGAAGGGCCATGCAGAGATGATGGGTACAAGATCGTGTTTCGGGTTGGTCTTCACCGGCGTTTGCAACTGACATGCTTCACACTTTCAGATTGTCTCGAAGGCATCTTTGTGCATGGTTGGCAAATAATAACCGAGGTTCATGAGCTTTGATACCACAGCACGACACTCGGCATGCATGCCACATATCCCATCGTGTATCTCCCTGATGAGATAGTTGCTTTGATTGGGTCCGACACACCTGAGCAAGGGTGCCAAGTACCCCTTTTTGGTAGAGCTTGCCATCTTCAACCACATATTGCCTCGCCTTGATGACCAACCGCTTTGCTTCTTGCTCGCTGTCTGGCAGCTTCCCTTCTTTAAGGTAGGACATGATGGGAGTCATCCATGTGGACTCTGTTTCAGTGGCAATATCTTGGACATCTTTGTCATCAATAGATGGTTCCCGAAGCACCCCAACCAGGACCTTTTTCGTTAAGTGAGAAAACGTTAGGGAAGCCAGCTTGCTCAGTGCATCTGCCTGCTTGTTCTTGGTTCTTGATACTTGTTCTAGTGTGAAGGCTTTGAATTCCTTGATGAATTCCTTAACCTTGTCTTTATACTTGATCATTGAGGGCTCCTTAGTTGTGTACCCTCCATTTACTTGCTTGACCACCAGGTTTGAATCGACAAACACTTTTAATTCTTGTACTTTCATGCTTCTTGCCAACCTTAAACCGGCTAGTAGGGCTTTATATTCAGCAACATTGTTGGTGCAGGGGAAGTCTAGACGGAGTGCATAAGTGTACTCAGTTCCGTGGGGGTCCCTGATGACAACACCAGCCCCGGAACCTTCTACACTTGAGGCTCCATCAGTGAAAAGACACCACTTCCCTTTGAGGTCAGGTTGTACTTCTTCGACCTCATTCATCTCGTCTTCTGTCTGCAGGACGGGTAATTCGGCTAGAAAGTCAGCAAACACTTGCCCTTTGTAAGCCCTTCTAGGTACGTATTCTATCTTGTGCTCCCCTAGGCCAACAGCCCATTTGGCCAACCTCCCCGAATCTTCCGGTTTTTCTAAGATGGAGCGTATGGGTTGGTCGGTGATTACCCTCATTGGGTGAGCTTGGAAATATCACCTTAGCCTCTTGGCCGTGTGTACAAGTCCCAACACAAGTTTTTCCATGGGAGCATAATTGATTTCAGCATCTTTGAGGGCTCTGCTGACGAAATAGACAGGTATTTGCTTCTTTCCACCGATCAACCAAGAGGACTGAGCTAACTGCTTCCGATCCTGCAGACAAGTAAACTGTTATTACTTCCCCCTTTTCGGGTGCTGCCATTTCTAGCAGGGAAGATATGTGTTTTTTAAGCTCAAGGAAGGCAGCCTCTGCCTCTTTTGTCCAACGGAAATCCTTTTTATCGATACAATTCTTGAGTGTTTTAAAGAAGGGCAAGGATTTTTCCACGGGTTTAGGCAAGAAACGTTTCAGGGAAGCGATTTTACCGTTGAGGCTCTGCACTTCCTTCATGTCTAGGACAGCTTGGATTTTGCTTGGATTTGCCTTGATGCTTTGCTTTCCGACTATGGGACCAAGGAACTTCCCTTCCTCAAACCCAAAAGGAACACTTTACCGGATTGAGTTTCATGTTTATCCCTCGGAGGTTATCAAAAGTTTCTTGGATGTCTTTGATCATTGCCTCCCCAGACTCGCTTTTGATGACCAAGTCATCTACGTAGGCTTCCATGTTTCTCCCGATCTGTTTGGAGAAGGCCTGGTCCACCAATCACTTGTAAGTGGCTCCTGCATTTTTCAAGCCATAGGGCATCTTTCGGTAACAAAAGATCCCTTTATTAGTGTGGAAGGCTGTCTTCTCCTCATCTTCTTGCTTCATTTGAATCTGGTGATACCCCTTGTAGGCATCCAGAAAACACTTGTATTGGAAGCCGCTGAGGAGTCGACCTTCCAATCAATTTCGGGTAGGGGGTAGCAGTCTTTAGGGCAAGCTTTATTAAGGTCCTTGAAGTCAACGCACATCCTCCAAGTTCCATTTTGTTTGGCTACCATAACTGGATTCGACACCCATGAGTGGTATTGGACTTCCCTTAAGATGCCAGCTTCTACCAGCTTTTCAACCTCTTGACATGCAGCCTAGCTCCTGGCAGGGGCTAAGCTTCTTTTCTTTTGGACTATAGGTTTATAGGAGGAAGCTATGTTGAGGGAGTGCTCAGCCAAATCTCTTGGGACCCCAGTCATATCTCCGGGACACCAGAAAATACATCTTGGTTTTCCTGCAAAAGGTTTATTAGTTCAAACATAACCTTATCATGGAGTAGGTTGTTTACTTTGATGGTTTGCTCCGGGTAGGCAGGGTTTATGCTGACTTCTCGAACGGGGTTGATGGCTGGTGCCTCTATCTCCCGAGGGTGTTTGGCTTCCTCCACGGAGGCTATTAGAAGGGCTTCGGCTGACGGCTTCAAGGTTGCAATTCCGTTGGGAGTTGGAAGCTTCATAAGGCCATGCGTCGTTGAGACTACAGCATCAAAGGTGGCAATGCCCATTCTTCCAATAAGGATGTTGTAGCTTGACGGGTATCTGATTACGGAGAAAGTTAGTTCCTCCGTTTTTGACAAGTCCCCATCTCTGAAACAGACGCTTAGGGTGAGCTTCCCTAGGGGATGTACACGTTCCCCAGAGAAACCCACAAGAGAGGCGTCTGATGGTTTGAGTTTGGATCTGATTTCTGGGCTCAGTGATTCAAAACACTGTTCGTACATTACTTCTGACGAGGCACAACCGTCCATGTACACCATGTCTACTGGGAAGCCATCTAGTTCAGCTTCCACTATCACGGGGGTAATGATCAGTTCATCTGGAGCAGGGGGAAGGCAGATGTATTGTTTGTTCCAAGGCTCAGTACGAGCCATCTTGATCTGATCATGTTGACCTCTTTGTCTTCCTTCCCATCATCCTTCCTTCCCTTGATGTCTTTGATCAGGTGAGCCAGCTCACCGGACTTAACGGCCTCTTCTATTCTCTTTTTCAATTGATAACAGTCGTTTGTGTGGTGTCCGGTGTCGTTGTGGAAGGCACAGTGCTTGTTGGCATCCCTCTTGTTGGCAGGCTTGGACAATGGTCTGGGAGGTCGAAAGGTGTACTTGACTTTCTCGGTGGAAAGTATCTCCTAAGGGGTCTTGGTGAGGACTGGGGGACCGTCGTCTTTCCTCATTCCTTTTGGACTCGAATGGTCTTTCAGATCATTTCTCGTTATAGGGTTGGAAACTAGGTCTTCGGGAGCTTGTTGAGCCATCTCTCCAGCTTCCCCGATCCCGTTTCCTGGTATCCTGCCGAGTGAGAGCTTCTTCTCCCCGAAGGAAGGCTTCTGCTCTTTCAAAGGCCTCCTCCATGGTTTGGGGAACATCTTCATGGAATCTTCTTAACAACTTTTTGGGACGAATGGCCCCCATGAATCCCGACACTCGAATATTTTCTGTGGCGCCACTATATTGTAGGCCCTCCCTCTTATATCTTTCGATGAAGCTACGGAGATCCTCGTGTTCCCCTTGTTGGATCTGATACAGGATGGCAGCATCTTTAGTGCACTTCCTCAGGGGATTAAAGTTTAAGGTGAAGCTCCTCCTTAGATCATCAAATGAGGAGATACTCCGAGCTGGGAGGCCACAAAACCATAGACGGGCTGGTCCTACCAATGTTTGCATAAACATGTGGCAGCACTCAGCATTGTTCCATTTTTCCACAGTGGCTGCTCCATAAAAAACGATCAGGTGGTCGTCGGGATCCTCAGTCCCATCATATGTTTTCACGTTAGCCGGCATTTTGATCTTATTGGGGAAATCAAAGTGTGTTTTGTGTTCGGCAAAGCATTCCAACGACTTGGGACGGTATAGCTCTGAGGGGGTAGCCTCAATTCTGACTTCCGCCGTAGAGGTTTGAGCAAGGGGTTGGGGAATTCCCGGACCCTTACCTCTAGGAAGAGATGTTGCTGGTACTTGGTTTAATAGAAATGGGTACTGCCACGGGTACCCTCCAGGCCATGCAGGGAAATACGACGGTATATAAGGTGAGTATTGAGGCTAGGAATAGTTGGGAGACGTCGTTCCTGAAGGGGTAACAGGTCCTCCAGTAAGACATCTAGTTTCTACTAGGGAGGTAGCCACGGCACTTGTGGCTAATGGTAGGGACCTCAGAGCTTCTACAAAGGAGAAAGGTGTCGAGGACGACAAGAAAACTTGTGTGGCTTCCGACAACTGTCTTGTCGTGTATTCTTCAACCCCGGGGGAGAGCACAGTGCTGCTAGGACCTTCCCCTAGAAAAATACTTCCCTGACTGTTCAAGTAGGGGTGAGGATTCGTGTTGATACGTTGGGTTGCTGGGGATGTGGTAGTTCCCCACAACGGAGGAACAGGTGAGAGGGTGACAGTAGGTTCTTCGTCATAAAACAACCTGACTTTTACACCTCTGGACCTTTCCTCTCGTACATAGCCATTCAGGAGGTCTCGGAGTTGCAAGAAGTTTCTTCGTACTCCCTCCGGGGTGATATCCATTCGTTCAATGGGTAGCAACACGTCGTCTCTAAAGACGAATAAATAGCCCTTGAGGCCGGTGGAGTTTGATAGTTGAGCATGTCTCCTAGAGACGGTTCGACGTGTGGTCCGTCCGTTCCAGGTGTTTCATGGCCTGCAGCGTCACCAGAAGTGTGACTGCTGGCCGAAGTTTCTAGAAGACCCCCGTCTTGGTGGCTATCTCCACCGGTCATCACAAAAGAAGGTTACTTAGGAACAAATGGGACTGAAGAACTTTCAACAGCTTTGTTCAAAGTAGCGACAGCCCCACGGTGGGCGCCACTTGTTGCTACAACAAGAAAAATGGCCAGTATTAGGTTAAGAGATGTTTAGGTTTATAAGTTAAGGGTATATTAGGTTTAAGTTATGATTTAGGGGATCCTCTAGCTCCTGGAAGGACCTGCACAAGGTAGCAGACATCGTTAGCCTTAACGCAGGATGGGGCCTCCTGCGTTCTCCGGCGTGAGAATAAGTATATATTCGATTGGAGTATAGGAATAATAAAGTAGAGAGTGTAAGAGTAAGGAGAAGGAGTGAGAAGGAGTGAGAAGTGGGTGTATGGAATGACAACCTAAGGGTCTCCTTATATAGGCAGCGGAATTCTGCCCAGGAGCTCCTTTATGGTAGCATCCTTACTATACCTGGTTAGTATTGACTCTCTTTATTTTCCCTGCAGTGAGACTTTGCCCATTTAGTACATTTTCAGCTTTTACTACTTCCTAGGCATGGCTTAGAGTTGTGTGATGTTTTGTCTCATGCCGATAGTAATAAGACAAAGTACATTTTTACATTTCCAATGTTTTTACTGTTTGCTTTCTGCTGCATAGCTACCGTATGACAGTCAGGCTACCTTATATTAGCTGTTCAGCTCCAATAAGTCAGGCAAACCTTAATACTTCACTTTGCTTTATATTTTGATAAGGGATTAAACGTGGTCGTTTTAGGACCCACGTCATCAATTACCACCACTATCATAATCGTAAATGACTTGTTCTACAATTGTTGAATTAACATCCTCTATATTTGTTGCGTAGCATCGAAGAATGTTCGAGTTTGTTGGTGGGTGTGTGTAAAACAAGTTGCCTTAGCTTATGCGGCTTTAGTACATATCAAACTTTCTACTTTAATACATATCAAATTTTCATTAATTCCTGCGTAAACTACAACTTCTAGCTATCATTGTTACCAAAGTTTATATGAGGAGTTCTACATAATATTATTTTTCCTACACATTTGCAATGGCTATGTAATCCTACACATCTATATCTATATTTATATACTACATTATAAAAGAGGAAAAATGTCTACAAATGTCATTTTACATGAATTTTAAGATGACATGGGAAAAGTCTCATACTTAAAACCCAAATGACATGTAATTTTTACCAATTCTACACTTAATGCAAAACCTACTTGTACACATTTTTATCATAACCTCAAATTACCATTAATCTATATCTATAATCTATAATTTATATTATATTATAAAACATTTGAGAAGAGTATCAACCAATAAGTAATTACAACATTTTATTAAAAAATTGCAATTTTATATAAAAATTTATATATAACAAAGTTATACAAAATTAAAGTTTCTACAAATCCAAATATATACATATACACCTTAAAAATATTTTAAAAATCAATAAAAGTCAAACTTTACGTAAAAATAATAATTTTATGATGACTTTTCTTAAAAAAAAGTGTGCGCATAAATTGGTTCATGAACCCAAACCAAATCGTAACCGGTCTTTCAAACCAGCTAAAACGGGCCGAACCAAATTGAAACCGGTTCTGACACGAACCGAAACCAAACACAAACCGGTTCGGTTCATAGAAAAAAAAAACCGATCTGTGTGCGTCTATTAAGTTCTCAGGTGGGATGTTTTATGTGAAGTATTTTCAACTAACCTAACTTCCAATTTCACTTTCTGATGCCACCGATAGAAATTTATGGTGCACTTGATTAGCTGTTGTATTGCATTCTTTTATCATGTGAAAAAAGTTATGGGTATGCTTCTTTGCAGGTCGATTACATATGAGCCGTTCCAAGCTACTCTTAATGTGGATCTTATAAAAGTCCCCATGCTTTCTTCTCCTCTGCAATCCCTCCAGATTTCGCACTTTCAACATATTGAGTAAGACTATTAGTATAATAATAGTTGCGAATGAGTCAAACTGTCACTTTCATTTTTTTACCAGTATTTAGGTCAAATTGCATATGGTATATAGAACAACATAGCATGTTATCGTGTCTCCTTGAAATCTTTAAAAAATTACCCCACTGCGAAGCACAGGTGCTTACACACAAACATACACCTTACATATCCATTCTTTTAATCGTTTTAAGGTTTGAATTACGTTTCCGCCCTGTATTGTCAACCCCAACGTAACACGCAGGTTCCTTGCTTTTTTTTTTTTTTTGAAAAGTAACTTTCATTCAAAAAAAAACACCACGGGCGGACCTCAAAGCGTGGACCCCCTGGCCACAAACGAAATTACATAATGTCTAGCGGGTATTTATACCACCCACTCCAATCTAAGCCTTTCTTAAAAGATCTGTTTTTAAACCAAAAATACAACGTCATTTTAATACTCTCAACCACCTCAGTCGCGCGTCGCCTTTTGCCTTGGAAAATACGGTCATTACGCTCCTTCCAAATAGTCCGCATAGGAGTGAATACAATGCTATTAGTCAATGCATCTTATTAATGGTCAAAACTATTCACTTGGTAACTCAACAATTTATAAATGTGTTTCGAATATCAGTTGATAAATGATAAATGTGATTCTTATATCAAAACCGAAAATACCCAAAACATCATTTTTATATAAGAAATATATATAGTGGGTGCTGGACAAGTAAACTTATCATTTCATGTTTATGCATAAGGGTAAAATTGTAATTTCATTATAATGACTAGACAAATTTAATACAAGTATTAATTTCTATTAATTAATAACTAAAAACAAGAAATTAATGATTAACAATTGAAGGTTAAAAAAAGGCAAAAACAAGAAACAAAAAAATTAGTTGCTACAATATTATAACCCTATTGTACCATTCACAATTTTAAACCCCCATGTTTTATATGTCATATCTACAATAAATTAACCGTAAACAAACTCACATGTTCGTTATATAATTTTTGGAATTAGCCTATGAAATTTAGCAAACAACTAGCAAGAATGCACTTTACCCATCATGCTTTGAGGTAACATCGTAATGTTATTTTTTAATCAATAATAGAGGATAATTTTGATCCAGTTATAAATGGGTTTGAATCTTTATAATATAACACGTAAAAGTAATAAGTGGAATATGAATGTTTAGCGCGACTGTTTTCAGGTTATTCAGGTTATTTAAATTACAATTTATAATATGTTTGAATTCAAATCGAGCTAAATAAACAAAATTATATATATGTACTTTTTATAAAAGAAATTCAAGTTATATATAAATCAATTTGAATTTTCAGGTCGAATCAAGTCGAAAATCATAAATTTGTCTAAGCGCAACATCCAAACATTTTACAGCATCGCCGCAACGCGCGGGCTCCTGCTAGTATAAGAAATACCCATAACTTTTATCACTTAATTACAAAGTTGCCACAAACATTTATGTCCATTTATCTTTTTAGTGTAAGGTTGTGATCAATTCTATTTCTTCTCATATATAAACTTTTTCTTAATGATTCCCCCTCCGTAACACATTTAACACTTAAAAGTTAAGTTGAATAATAATATATACGTTAATTACGGTATGTAATTTCACTTATTTTAATATATGAATTTGCTAATTGCTATGTTTATTACTATAACTTTGATCACGGTGTATAAAAATTAGTTTAAATTATTTAATTTGTTAAGGTTAAACAAACATATTTTTAACAGCTCGGGTAAGGTACGTAAATCCTCTGGGCATCATTGATTTGCTGAAATCACATGATCTAAATTAACGTGGCAACTAAAACTATAAGGACAGGAACGTGAATGCAAAATTCTTCGAACCTCCTTTTTCCATATGTAGAATTCTAAAAGCATGATAATTATTTACCCATAGAAAATATTTTCACGCTTACACAAGAAGAATTTAAAACAGTTGAATGCTTGGAAAATGTTATGCTCTTATAGATCGACTTTGATAATAATATATTATTTGATCAATGAAAATCGATGTTCGTGTTTCAGACTTTCAGAAATAGGTATATAAGAATAGTTTTGAGTCATTACTCCGTGCTTTACTATGGATTTTGTTGGTACGCTTTGTTAAGAATATCCACCCAATAATATATAACATAGTCTGAACGGAAAAAAATTAACTAAAAAGTTTTAAAAAGAATTACAAATGATAAAAACAATGAAAGAAAATAAGTTACAAATTAATAAAAAGGTAAAGAAAATGAGAATGATAACGAGGTTGGTGGTGTGGAGATTTTTTTTGAAGGCGAAAACAATATATATAAATATATAGACCCAACAAGGGGCTGGAAACCATACAACACCAAAATAAACACACCCCGATTACAAGAGATCGATTACATCAAACGCGACCCACTTATCCCAATTAACCTTCTCGGCCGTGTATCTATGAGTAATCCACATAAACGCGTCTTCCTTAATAGCCTCCACGGATATGATGATGGGGATGAATTCAGTGGCGGAGGTTTGTAGGGGCGGGGAGGGGCGGCCGACCCCCCCGGATTTTCGCGCAGAAGTTCCGATTATATAGTATCCGTATAGAAAATCTTGAAAATATAGGGTTTCGACCCCCCGAAACTGGTTTTCGACCCCCCGAAACCAGTGACTTCCGAACCCCCGGTGACTTCCGACCCCCCGAACCTTCGGGTCAAGCTTCGCCACTGGATGAATTCGCCTTCAAACACCATTAAGTTTCTGGCATTCCATATCTATCTAACTGTAGCCAAGGAAACCGTATGAGCAATTTTCTTCCACTTCTGGCTGCCCGAAATGTCCACAATGAACTTCATCATTTCCTCCAAAATCTCGACATCTCTAGGCCAAGGGACCCGCATCCAAACCAAAACAATCCACCATATGCTTCGAGCAAAAAGACATGTCACGAACACGTGGTCGTTAGATTCCACCGCGTACCCACATCTGTCACAGCAACTGTTCTGTAACATAATGCCCCTAATCTGTAGGCTGACTTTAGATGGAACACGGCCCAACATAACTTTCCAAAGCAGAAAATTGGTCTTCAAATGGGCCCAAGCATTCCATTTATGCGGCTGCACGCTAACCTGTCCTGACCTAGCTGCAACAATTTGCTGTCTTACCCCCTTAGTAGAGAAATTGGTCCAAAAATCATTGTCCCAAACCCAAAGATCAGACCCTTCTTTGAACCGAACCTGATTAAGCAGTTGTATTAAAGCATTAAAGCTGCTCTAGGCAGCCTGCAGCAGTGGAGCACTGCTCTAATCCCATTTCCACCGAATGTCCCTCGCTTCCAACTCATAGAACTCCTTAACCCATCCTTTCTTCCATTTGGATAGCTTATACAAATCTGGAAATGCATCCATCAGCGGGTACGCGCCTACCCAAATATCTTTCCAAAATCGACTTTGCCCCGTCCGCAATCTCCACTTTCAGCTTGTCAACAATACTTATCCCCAATTTTTCAAGAACCTCGTCCATCGACCCAATATCCTTCCAAACCCCAAGTATCGTCTTCTTAACAGGAATCATTTTTTTTGCTCACTCTAGACCCATGAATAGCATGAATTACCGAAGCCCACAGTTGCGAAAGTTCATTTTTATATCGCCACCACCACTTAGAAAACATGGCCAAATTAAACTCCTCAATCCCTCCTATCCCAAGCCCACCAAATTTCTTCGGATTCAACATCTTTGACCACCGCACCCTCCTCACTTTATGCCCCGAATTAGAGCAGCCCCAAACAAAATCTCTTCGAAGACTCTCCAATTTTGTGATAACACCTTTAGGGGCTGGAAACAAAGACAAATAATAAGACGGCAAGCTCCCAAGAACTGCCTTTGCGAGAGTAACTCTACTGGCGAATAAAAGATATCTCGCTTTCCAATTAGAAAGTTTTTTTCTTGAACTTATCAATGATCGGCTGCCAAAGTTTACTATGCTTCATGTTTCCACCAATTGGAATCCCCAGGTATATAAAAGGAAACTCGCCCACATCACATTTCAAACTCCTCGCGGCCTGAGAAACCTCCTATGCTTCGACCCCATCCCAAAAAGCTTGCATTTCCCATGATTGACTTTGAGCCCAGAAACAAGGTACAAACATCTAAGGAACATGCTGAGGTTGGAAATGTTATGTGCAGACCACTCACCAATGAACAAGACATCATCGGCATAGCACAGGTGAGAAATCGTCGGCCCATTATTGGGAAGGTTAACTCCTTTAAAAAGACATAGCCCCATAGCCCTGCTCATGAACATGGTAAGGACCTCGGCGAGAGAGGATCACTCTGCCGAAGCCCTCTCTTAAATTTGAATTCTTTCGTCGGCGAGCCGTTTACGAGCATGGAACCTTTTCTAGATACCAGGCACCCTCTGATCCATTTAATCCATAACTCCAGAAAGCCCATGTTTTCCATAGTTTTCAAAAGAAATTTCCAATTAGGGGAGTCATAAGCCTTTTTAAAGTTAACTTTAAAGATCAAGATCTTCGTTTTGGTCTTCTTGGCCTAAGAAATAATTTCACTTATAATTAGAGGGCTATCCAGAATGTTTCTTCTACCTACAAAAGCTGACTGAGAGCTTGAAACCAAAACATCCATAACCTTTTTGAGGCGTTCGGATAACTGTTTGGACAGAATCTTATAATCTAAAGTGAAAACTAAACATAGGTAAAGAAAAACAAAACATTAATACATTAACCAATAAGGTATTAGCATTTGGTCTAACAAAATTTGATAATTGTATGTATATTAATATTAGGTGCTGTGTGTTTTTTGCTCAGAAGCACTTCAGACCTCTTTTGTCTGTGCCACGCAGACGCGCGCAGACTTTGGGGTCTGCAGATTGTTTGTTTTTTTTTGGAAGACCTTTCACTCAAAAAGGTCTTCCTAACATCTTCTTGGTGCAGACTTGTTCCAAAGTCTTCTAAAGTCTTCTCCACTTTTCTTCTCCTCACCCACCACCACCACCACCGTCCACCACCAACCACGGTCCAGCACAACCAACCACGGTCCACCACCATCCACCACCACCGTCCACCACCACCATCCACCACCACCCACCACCACCACCATCCACCACCACCACCCACCACCATCACCCACCACCACCAACCACGGTCCACCACCATCACCCGCCACGACCACCTACCATGGTCCACCACTACCCACCACCATCACCGTCCACCACCATCCACCACCATCCACCACCACCGTCCACCACCATCCACCACCACTGTCCACCACCACCGTCCACCACCACCATCCACCACCACCATGGTCCACCACCACCACCATGGTCCACCACCACCATGGTCCACCACCACCACGGTCCACCACCACCGTCTACCACCAGACTGCTGTAAAAAATCAGTTTATTTAAATTTCAGTTTATTTAAATTTCAGTTTATTTCAGCAGCCTGCAGACATTAACAAACAAACAGTCTTCTTCTTGCAGACTGCAGACATTTGGTCCACCTCTTCTCCTGCAGATGTCTGCAGATGTGGTCCGCATACTGTAGACCTTTTCCTACAGAAAAAACAAACAACATCTTAGTGTTGGAGGATGTCACAACCTTATGGTGGAGTGACATGGAAAATGATGAGTATAACCTAGCCTTTTTGAAGTGTTAGGTTTGATCATTGATCTCATCAGGTTTTACTGATTTTTCACTTCCGTACCTTCGAGCATGTGGGGGGGGGGGGGGTCAGGTTTTTCCCAAAACTGGTAGCTTGGTTGGGGTTCTGGCTACCCAGTGCTACCTGTGGGCAGACACCTAAGACGTGTTTTCACCCAGGAGCGTATGTGGTGCTTTGGTAACCAATTGATAGGTACCCCAAATAGTTGGGACATCGTTTGTTGGCCGTTAAAAAAATGTGTTAAAGGAGTTTTTTGTTTCTAAACTATAATCAACTAAAGGTCAAAGATATAAGACATACCAACGTTTGCTTGCTAAAGTTCTTCACTCACTTCTTTTGTCACTCTAGATGTTTGATAAAACGTCCTAAAAACATTTTCATATATTGTAATATAATTGGTTTACTTTCATCATGTTCGTGTCTGAAAATCCATAAGAATTTGGGGGAATGAGCAAAAAAATGGGTCATCAGGCGAGTATCGCCCTTTCACCAATTATTGCCCCTTTAATTTTAGATTTTCACCCTTTGGGTTTTTTTAAATTTGTTTAAAATTTAAAACAGTATTAAGTTTAGTTTGAGGTAAATGAAAATTGCATTTGCTAAAAGATAAGTTATCAGGTTTAAGAATATATTAGGTTTTAACTTTTAAATTTAATTATATTATTTTTTAAAAAAAAAAGTCATAAAAAATATACAATAAAAATTTTAAAACTTTAGGCCACATGAGCGGTGGGCCTTCACAAATGTCAAGTTCACCCCTCCCATGGCCGGCCTTGCTTTACAAGATTTTGTTTAAATGTATAAAAACACTATTTACTACAATGATGCCAAATCGTTTTTGAATGTAGTAGCAGATTCAAAAACTGTGATTTTCCCATTCTGCTGAGTTTCTTTTTGTAATTTTGTCCAATCATATAAGGTTTGTACTAGTTTTCGTTTTTACCAAACCGAGTAAGTTTTCAGAAACTCAAAAAGTGGGTTTAAACCGCCTTTGATTGATTTTTTTTTTTTTTTGAAATGTTAAAAATAGTTCAAGTACAGACAGATGCTTTGTTTCTTTCTTTTTTTTTTTTTTTTTAACGTCCAACAAACATTTTATTAATATTGGGGGAACAACTTGTTAACCCCACCATGATACAAAGACGATTTATGTTTTTAAAGTTAAAGACTTGGTGACGTTGGCGGATTATCATACAAAGACGAGGCATGAGAAATACATATGAAGAGGCATAATTTTCACTTCATGTGGATAATTTGGAACGAAAGGAACGCTAGAGTGTTTAATGGCACGTCTTCGAAAGCTATTGAAGTTTTGCACACTATTAAGTCTATGTCGTTTTTTTGGTTTCAGCATAGATCAAAATTGGTAGGTGTTAATTGGCATGATTGGTGTAATTACCCCCTAAACTTAATGTAACGTTTGGCTGTAGGTCCCCGTTTTAAGAGCCTCTTAGCACTTTTTTTGAATGAAGTTTCTTTTAAAAAAAAAAACCACCATGATACACCAATGTGAAACAGTATTTAATGAGTTCACTAAGTGTGTGAAAGGACACATGTAACAATTTTTTTTTTGAAAGGCTTAGTTCAGTGGAAATCCTTGTACAACCCTAACCTAGCGGTCCCAAGTTCGAATCCCTACCCACACACCGGTGTCCTCCTTGCCTAAGCTCAAACCGTCACGGGGAATTTTTTTGTTGTGTGCATGAATTGAACCTGTGACCTACCCCCAGGATGGGAACCCCTAAGGGAAAACCCACCCTACACATGTAACAATTATTATTATATTTACTAGCTGATTACCCCGGGAAGGTCCCGGGGTTGAAAAATTTAATATGATTTAATAAAAAAAATGATAAAAGAAGAAAACCCAAATCACGAAAAGAGTAAATAACTTAAACATAATCAATCTTAGTTAAAAAAACATTTATTTAAAAAGTTAAAAAAATAAAAAGCATAAACCATATTAAACATAATACAGTATTAAAAGGATAACCTTCAACATATAATCATATTCACGTAATTTAAAATATGTTACAATTTGACTTTGACTTATATAGATGTAGAATTCATGATAAGTGTTGAAAAATATAACCATTCTAATAATACTAATACTAATAGTAATAATTATTACTCTTGTAATTAAATAAATAAAAAAATAACTTTGCTATAAGGTGACACCATGTGTTTCAGTGTTGCGCGATTCTTTCTCCTAGTTTCTCTTGATGAAGTATACCTATCCATCTTTAGAAGAGTAAAATTCCAATGATAGCATGGCGATTGGCTGAATTTCAACACCGTAGATAAGAACCTGGTTTAAAAGAAAAAACATGTTTAATGAATAACCTGAACACTTTGTGTTTTTTTTCTGTATGATCATAACCCCACAAAAATAGTCGTTTTTTTCTCCGTTTTTTATATAGCACTGTGGTACTCGTTGGAAAGACAATAAAACGCTCGTTAATTTGGTGTAATTTTTAAATTTAAAAAATCTCGAATATAAAAGATATTAACGTTTAAAAATTATGGGAGGAACATAAGAGAGAAAAATTTAAATTTGTTTTTAAATTCTTTTTTATTAAAATAACTCAATTTAATTTTAGTAATTGAGAATTGAGAGATAGAGAGATAAATTTAGAGTTTTATGTTTATCTTTTTTTTTAATTAAAAAAGGAAATAATTCAAAAACACTAAAATGCCACGTGGCAGTTTCATGGAGAGGTTGAAGGCACCATTGCACGCCACGTCAGCAATGTTCAATTCTTTTATATATATTAATAGATTCTCCTTTTGAAAATAACAACTTTCTGTTAAAAAAAAAACACGTTAACAACTTAACATCATTCACAAGAGCAAGTAACTCTTGGTCAATTTATTGACGTAAGTAGTGATATGTAATCATCATTTATTGTGCTCGCATCATCTTTATACTCATATATTCAAATCTTCATTAATTAATTTTTTCGGATTTGTTTTTTTATCGGGGTGTGGTAACCACCCTTGCGGGGCGCCGTGCCCAAGAATCGACTACTCGACCTCCAGCAGCCCCCTCCTTCTCCCGATGCGCGGAAACCCGAGCCCCACCCGCCCGAAGGCACGACAGTGTTATAGAACTTGGTAAAACCTCGCCGCCCATCAGATTCGAACCGGCGCCACCGGTATTCGATCTTCACCCGGATACCAAACCATAATGTTGAAAGTGAGAATTGAACCCTTGATCACCTAAGTGAACATAAGGCCTCTCCACCACTCCACCACTATGGATGGATATTTTTTTGGATTTGTTATTCGTAAATTTTGTTTCAACACCCTTTGACCTTTGTTACCTATATGGTGGTATTGATGTAAAGGGGAGAGATATTGTACAAAGTCTCTTAACATAAGAAGCATAAGAAGTAATCTGGACCATTAGATTTTAAACTGATCATATCATCTAACCATTGGTCCAAATCAAACAAAAATACGCACAAACACGATTCAACCAGCCAGAGTGACGAAGAACAACAAAAAACAGAGCATAATGTCTTCAAAACGACAATCAGGTGCGTTTATATGATTAGATTTTCACTTTTTCATGTCATTTTTGATTCTCGTTTTGATTTTTTTTTAAATGAAACCAGACAAAGGTGTGGAAAGAAGAAGAGAATCTAAACTCAACAAACCAAAGTCAAAACAGAGTAAAGGTATAGTTGATTCAACCAACAAAATAACACATAATTTTTGATGAGACGCACTTAGGTTATTTGCATGTGGTTATTACTTGCTTAATTACATTCAGTTTTTTATTATAGTCAGGTTTACAATCTGTATGTTATGTGTTAGTGCGTCTGTATTTTATGTTTGAGTGCGTTTGTATGTATGTTTAGTTTTATTTAGGTTTGATGAGTGATACTGTATGTTTAGTATAAGTGAGTCTACATTTTTAGTTTTAAAAATATGAGTGCGTCTCAAATTAGGATATGAATGCGTCTGTATGTTTGGTATGAGTTCATGTGTATATGTATGTTTAGTTTTATATATGTTTGATGAGTGCGTATGTATGTTTAGTATAAGTGCGTCTGTATGTTTAGTTTAAAAAACATGAGTGCGTCTCAGGTAGGATATTAATGCGTCTGTATTTTAGTATGAGTTCATCTGTATGTTTAGTTTTATTTATGTTTGATGAGTGCGTCTGTATGTTTATTATAAGTGCGTCTGTATGTTTAGTTTTAAAAACATGAGTGCGTCTCAATTAGGATATTAGTGCGTCTATATGTTTAGTTTTTTTTTTAATTATTAAAAACATGAGTGCGTTTGTTTATTTTATTAGTGAGTTTGAATAAATGATATGTTCATTGTTTATGCAGAACCAATTGTAACATCAGATGATGATGATTTCGAATATCAACCACTGAAAAATTTAATTAAAATTAAAAAAAAAGGTTGAAAAGGTAAACAAGGAAGCTGCTAAGAATTTGGAAGTTGATATTGAAAAGATGAGACAGCAGTTGAAGAAACAGAAACAAGATGTTGAACAAACTTTAGAATCATCTGATGAAGATTTTCAGAGGCCATAGAAAAAGGTGAAAATAGATGAACCTAAGAAGAAGATGAAGAAAATACAGGATAAGGAGTTGGTGCAATACATAGGTAAAAAGTTAAAAATAAGATGCTCTCCTGCTGAGTTTATTGAAAGCATCCAAGACTACACAGAAGAACAAAAGGAAGAAGTTAGAACAATGGGGTTTGGATCTGTGTTGGAGATTAAGATTGAACATATATCAACAGCCTTGGGTTACTGGTTGTTAGTCAATTATGACGAGGGAAGAAACGAACTAAATGCAGGAAATTGGAAAATCAAGATCACACCTACATTGGTGCATGAAGCTTTAGGGATACCAATGGGAAAGAAACCGGTTCTCGAAAAAAGTAAGGCAAGGAAAGGGTCTGACTCTACAATAGATGAGTTCAAGAGCCAATTTGAGAAAAAGAAAGTAAGTGTTACGATGGTAACACCGGTTGTTAGGGGACAACCAAAGGGTGGAAGGCTGTTTAAATTGATTTTTCTTGTGTTATGGAACACAGTTTTCGGGGAGATCACAAAATCAACAACAATCAATCAAAGCTTTTGCATGGGGTGGATGATGAGGCAGACATTCCAAATATGGATTGGTGCTCTTACCTGATAGAATGTCTGAGAAGAACAAAAGCAGGATGGAAAGAAGACCAGTATAATGGTCTAATTGTAATGCTAAGTGTAAGACTTCAAACGCACTAACATTATCTTTTAAACGCATTTGATTTTTTTTATTGATAATTTTGGACGCACTTACTTTTAATTTAGACGCATTTATGATTTCTAACACATTTACACTGTTTTAAAATAAGCAGGTTATCTACACACATGAATACAACAAGAGACATCCATATGAAATACAAATCAGCATACCGGTAGTTACTTTCATAACTACTAGTTTACTTGCAGAGATGGAAAATCATCTTTATAACAACGGGCCGTTGGCTGAAATTGAAGAAGATGATGGAGATTATCAGGGTGATGCTGATAAGGATGATGAAGAAGAGAATTAGGCTAATGACGAAGAAGAGGATGACGAAGATAATGCAGATGCTGAAGAAACTGAAAATCTGGTAAGTGATCTTGTGGAAGCCTTGATTGAAATGCAAGGTGAAAAAGGTGGTGATAAAACAGCAACAACTTTGGATGGTGATGATTACAATCTGAATATGGGACCGAGTCCACCAAGACGAGTCCAAGTTGATGATGCTGATGACACTGAAGATTGGAGAAATTATGAAATGAGTACACAAACACAACAAATGTTTGAATACTGCAACACTCAACCGGATCTGAGTTATAGACAGGGCATTAGAAGAGAAGAATATGAGTCAGCAATGAAAGCCAAAAAGGTAAATACATAAAATTATTATTCAAACGAACCTGTATGTTAATTTGGAAGCACTAGTATATTTCTGATGTGTATATTTGTAAACAAACTGAATTATAACTTTAGACGCACTAATGTTACTTTATGGACGCACTCATGTAATTCTGATCTGTATATTTGTAAAAAACTGAACTGCCACTTTGGACGCACTAATGTTTTTTTCAGACGCACTAATGTTCTTTCAGACGCACTAACATATGTTTTTGGACGCATTAATATTTTCCACAGGTTTGGATAAAAACCATGGAAAGAAACATAAAAAAATATGAAGCAGTTCAAAAGGAGATGGAGGAAATGGTTACAGAGGCATGAACCAAGTACTTGTGGGTGCCAGAGTTGATGGAGTTGTGTGACAAGTGTGACGAATTGAACAACAAAGCTAAAGACATTGATGCTGAGAATGTTTAGACTACAAAGTTCATCACGATTGGGAATCCAAATACGATCAAGGTAATAAAGAATTCATTTGCCTTGGACTCCAAGTGTAACTCGGCACCACAAGACATTTCTTCGTACAGAGTACTTTCATTGACCGATGTGTGCAGTGCATCTCGAATATGATTGAAGAGATCATTTTGAAACTAAGAGCTACGAAGATGGTCGGTTTCTTGGATGTTGCACAGAACTGCATGACCCTTTTGACTAAGAGCATCGGCTACTACGTTCGCTTTACCAGGATGATAGCAAATTTCGCAGTCGTAGCCGTTTAACAATTCAACCCATCGTCATTGTCGCATGTTAAGATCTTTTTGATTAAAAATGTGTTGGAGGCTTTTGTGGTCGGTAAAACAACACATTTTGTACCATAAAGGTAGTGTTTCCAGATTTTTAGGGCAAAAACAACGGCAACAAGTTCGAGATCGTGAGTGGTGTAGTTCATTTCGTGGATTTTGAGTTGCCTTGATGCATAGGCGATGACTTTGCCTCGTTGCATAAGAACGCAACCAAGACCTTTTGTTCGATGCATCACAATAGACCACGAAATCGTCATTCCCTTCGGGAAGAGCTAGAATAGGAGCATTACAAAGCATGTTCTTGAGGGTTTGAAAGGCTTTTTCTTGTTTAGGACCCCAAATAAAAGTTTTGGATTTTTGAGTCAAAGCGGTGAGTGGTGTAGCAATTTTGGAGAAGTTGGAGATGAACCGATGGTAGTATCCCACCAATCCTAGAAAAGAACGAACTTTGGTAGGAGATCTTGGTACAATCCAATTCTTGACAGCTTCGATTTTGGCAGGATCAACATGGATACCCTTTTCATTCACAATGTGCCCAAGGAATTGAACTTCTTTTAACCAAAATTCACATTTAGAGGACTTGGCATAAAGTCGTTCGGCTCGTAAGAGTTCCAAAACCAAACGAAGATGTCGCTTATGGTCGGCTTTGGATTTTGAATAGATCAAAATGTCATCAATGAACACAATAACAAAGCGATCTAAATAAGGTTTACACACACAATTCATTAGATCCATGAACACTGCAGGTGCATTGGTTAAACCAAAAGGCATCACCATGAACTCGTAGTTACCATATCTCGTGCGAAAGGCGGTTTATGGAATATCTTCCTCTTGGATTTGGAGGTGATGGTATCCTGAACGAAGATCAATTTTTGAGAAACAAGTAGCTCCTTGGAGCTGGTCAAAGAGATCATCAATGCATGGAAGAGGGTATCGGTTTTTAACAGTGAGTTTGTTAAGCTCACGATAGTCGATACACATGCGAAAAGATCCGTCTTTCTTTTTTCACAAATAGAACGGGAGCACCCCATGGAGAAGTACTCGGACGTATGAAGCCTTTTTCAAGCAATTCTTGGAGTTGACTAGCAAGTTGTTTCATTTCGAAAGGTGCAAGACGATATGGAGATTTTGCAACAGGTGTAGCACCGGGTATGATATCAATGCGAAATTCAACAGAGCGAGCGGGAGGAAGACCAGGTAGATCTTCAGAAAAGACTTCGGGAAAGTCACAAACGACAGGTATGTCCTTTATGCCTTTTTCCTTGTCTTTGGTTATTACCACGTGGGCTAGAAATGCCACGTATTCCTTGCGGAGATACTTTCGAGCTTTGGTACAAGACATGAGCTTGAGTCCTTTTGAGGGTTTCTCACCATAGATTTGTAAAGTGTCACCACTAGGAAGCGGTATACGAATAAATTTTTCAAAACAAACAACTTTGGCACTATGTTTTGCAAGCCAATCCATGCTTACTATGATGTCAAAGCTTCCCAATTGCATAGGATTTAGATCTATGGAGAAATCATGATCGTTAAGATTCAAAGTGCAGTTTTTGACAATGAAGTTGATAGAGACGGGTTCACCATTTGCAACTTCGACGGTGAAAGGTTCCGATAATTTAGATCGTGCACAAGCAAGTAGAGGTTCAAATTTTAGAGAGACAAAACTCTTATCCGCACCAGTATCAAAGAGTACAGAAGCATAAGATCCATTAACAAGGAACGTACCATTCACAACATCATTTGCATTTTGAGCTTGGGCCGCATTGAGGTTGAAAGCGCGACCCTTTGGTGGTTGATTTAGAGCCGGAGCATGAGCATGAGTCTGAGCTGGGCTGGGTTGTTGCGAGTAAGTTGAGGAGCAAAATGATTAGGATTACCACACTTGAAACATGCACGCCCATTGTCGATGGCTAGAAGAGCTTGGTTAGCAGCTTGAGGTTGGTTGTTTTGGGTTCTAGGGCCAACCTTGAATTTTTGGTCAAAGTGTCCATAGCGGTTACAGTTGTGCAAAGGCGACAAGCAGTGGTTGTTACGTGGTGAAAGGGGCATGTGGGACATTTTGGGTGTGGTCCGGTGTAAGGTTTCTTGACAGGCACTTGGTTAAAAGGAGCTGGGGCTTGAGCTTCAGTTGATGGAGTGGTAACGACATAGTTTTGGTTTCGAGACTTGCGTTTTAGGTTATAGTTGTTGGCCGATGGGGTTTTGGTTTCTTTTGGTTTCTCAGGTGGAACAGTGGTGGTTTGGTTGATGGTTTAGATGGTGTTTGGGATAGTTAAGGTTCCATCTTTCACTTGGTTATCTGAGATTTTGGAATATGTGATACCCTAATCAGTTATCTTGCGTTTAACGAATAAAATAAAGGTTGAACATGTGATACTATTACAAAAAAGACATGTTAAGACGTTAACAAATATGTACAAAACACGAATTTGAAAGACTTGACATAAGTACTAGGTTATTCACAATGATTTCAACCCAAAAGGCTTAAGTTTTACACCCAAATTCAAGAGTCTATGCGGAAGCTAACACGTTGCAACGTTCGGTTCTTCACAAAATGAGCTTGATCATCATCCATACTCCGAGTTATATACCTAGGGTTGAATTAAAAAACAAACCCACGAATGTGTGTTAGTTTAGTCAAGTAATTGAATAAAACAACCAACATAAGGCGAAGGAAAAAAGACCGGTCGTAGCTTACGGCCCCCAAACAAAGTAAATCAAATAAAAATAGGCTGAGCGTCCTAGACGCATTTCTGGACGTCCAGGACGTTGCCCAGCGTCCTGATGGGCGTCTCCAGAAGGTCTTGGGCGTCCGAAGTCTATCAGTTGGGCATCCTAGGCGCATGCTGCTACACAAAAAAATTGTGAAACTAACATTTTGACTAGTTTTTAAAGGGGATTTGGATACTTTTAAACCCATGTTCAAGGCCCTTCCTAGGGACAGTTGGGGACTTATTTAACACCATTATATCATGCTTATAAGATGTCATTGATCAAGTTCCCTTTTCGGTTATTACATGCATATGTTGTTTTTATCCAAATCGACCCGTTTAGAAGTATTCGCCTAAAACCAAGACCAAAGTTGGACATATATGATCATCTAAAGACATAGTCAAGGTTCACATCTTGGAGATTAGCTAACTATCCGGTTCTAGCCTACCCAAAACTTACCAATGGTGGGTTTGGACTAAGCTTGGGCACATGGGTTTTATTGGGGACTTGTCCTCGTTACCTTTTGGTATCCCCATTCATCCTAACTCTCTCCCGAATCGATTCACGACCTGATTTTTTGATTAATCCCTCATCACTAGAGGTAGTTTTCAAGATTTCCCTTGGGCAATATGCCGTTGTGGCGCTACCTTAGCGTCTATGGCCCCGTGGGCCATTTATGCGCAATTTCAAGCACCTGGTCTACATTGCCCATTGCTATAACGGATTCACTGGTCATTTATCACTTGGGGAGTGGTTTCCTAGCAAGTCAATATCGCAATGGTATAATTACGAGATTTGAGTCCTAGAACGACTTACCTTAGCTCGCGCCCCTTTTTTCTTCTAGACTAGCTTGAGATTACTAACATAAAGTCTACAAATATACTCAAGCAATTAACAACAATCGATATCGGCATAATGTTGACCCTCGGTTTAGGTCCTTCTCTAACTAGTGTTTCACCCAATTGACCCGTTAGCCTAATTGGGATATTGGCAACCTTCCTCTAAGGCCGTTTTCTATGAATTATGAATCTCGTTTAAGCTTCTTTTGTGACATTCCAATGACTAGTTTCAAATATACATACAAAGGTATAACTAAGCATATAAACATACTAGGATTATATTGAGATTTAAGCCATCGAGTGACTTACCATATGCGTGCTTCCTCTTTACCTCAATCCGAGACTCCTTTGCTAACCAAAGTCTCTTGTATTCGCACCTATGAGGTGAATGATCACTTAGGTTGTTAGAACCTAGTCTTTACTTGTCTACACGCATTTTTGGTCGTGTTTTATCAATATACAAGTTTTCAACAAATTATCTATGCCCGAGTGAAATCGAGTTTCATTGTGGCATTTTATCAAACACTTGGTAGGCGTGATTTTCCTAACTTTAATTTTAGCACTTAAGGGCCTCATGGATCCATCCTTGACCAAGATTATCATTACTAGCATTCTTATAAACATCTTAATCATAGTTTATCATTTACAAAAGCTAGTATTTCATGGTTTAAAGGTAGTTCCTACCAATCCACCAAGAAACCCAATAAATTTTATAACATGAATTAAAAGGATATAACCTTCTCACAAGGATTTTGCTTAACACACACAATTTAACATGTATTATTCTTTCCTTATACTAGAGTAACCTTTACAAGCCTTTAATTTATGTTTTTATAACAACCCATGATTTTCATCATAACCAAGCATGAACATGCCATCAAAATTAGTCAAATAAAATGTTACCTTGGTGTGTATTATGCTTGGATTATTCGTTTTAGGGCTAATGCATTGAAAAGCCCTTTGATTCCACCTTGATTTAGGCTTGTTCATGAATTCATCTTATGTGTGTGTTTTAAGTGTTTATGTGTGGGTGATTCTCCTGATGAGAAATCGATCCCCCCCTTTTTTATTATATTCATTAGCCAACTATGGCTTTATGACATACTTGGTCCCTCAAGTTTCACACAAGTTGATTTTGCTTAAACTCACTAACCTAATCACTTACAATGGGTTTTATCCTTGTCTAGATAACAATGTTAACGGGGTTATTTCCCTATGTTAGGAAATTTCATTCAGTAGCATTTCATGTGATTTCAGTTGAACCCCCCCCCCCCCATGTGCTTATATTATCATGAAATACAGCTTAGAAATTTTGGGGTGTTACACGAACACTCGTTGGGAGACCTTTGAGATACCTAGCTATGATCCTTTTAGTGGTGTTGAATTGGTAAGGTACAAGGACAATGAGTTTCTTGAAACGATTGGTATAGGCTGGGTTATCACCACTGTTTTGCTTGAGTTTCCAAAACTCATCTTTAAGTCGCTCAATCTCTTGCGCACGGCATAACTCCTCAATTATGAGTTGCTTGAGTTCCTCCCACGGTAGAGCTAAAGCGGCTTCGTTCCCACGGGTGGCTCTCTCGCTTTTCCACAACTCGAGTGCCCTTAATTTGAAGACACTAGTGGCGTGACGAGTGTGGAGATCCTCGGGGCATTCGCTATTGATGAAAACTAGCTCGATGTGGTCGAACCATTCGAGCATATCGGTAGCACCATCGTTTCCCGTGAAAGAATTGGGTCGATGTAGGTTGAATTGTGTAAAGGTGAAGGAGGTAGTTTTGGATGATTCAATCTTTGAGTCAATAGAACCATGAGGGCTTGAGGAGGCTTGGATCTTGCTAACCACATCGGGTATGACCTTGGCCATTTGCTTGGCCATGAAAGATAGCATTTTCTTGTTAGTGCTTTGCCTTGAGTTCATTCGGTTTGGCATGGAAGACATCTAAAGAATAAACAAAAGGATTATGAGCTTTGATCAATGGTTTGTTTGTATAAAGATTGCATTTTGTTTCATTTTTTTAGCAATGTATTAAGCATATAAAACACATAATGTCAAGTAGTTCAAGTAGCATGAAGTTTCATATTGTTCATAAAGCGTAACACATAAGTATAAGCAAGTATAGTGCACTTAGTTAACATGAAGGAGTCTTGATTTATGTTGGTTTGCGATTATTGGTATTGTTTGGAGATTGCGAGAGTAGCTTGTAATGCAAGTCTTGAGATTGTAAGCGAGTAAGTAAATCAAATATATAACAAAAATATAGCATGAAAACAACATTGAAAGTAGTATTAGCATAAAAAGAAAGGCTTGTTTAAAAAAAATAATTGAAGTGTTCCGGAACGGAACTAAGACTAACCAAAGTGATTCGAATTTACCTTTGAGTTTGGAAACATGCTTTGGCCTAATAGGTGGAAATACTCTCGCTAAAACTTTCGACTAACGGTATTCACCCTTCCAGTTACTACATGTTCCTTGTCATTAGTAAATTTGAGACTTTGGCGAGATTGAAAAAATCAAGGATTGAAACTAGTCGCTAAGTTGAAGATTTCACTCCTATGTTAACGATGTCGTTTCTTTAGTGTGGTTTTCGCACTTGTCCAACGAGGCAGGAAAATTAATTCCAACACTTAATTGGTAATTTTCTACTAGAATGAGAAGTTGTGAAATTTCCACCAAGGTAAGGAATTCACGCCTATCTTGGTGTAGTTTCAAAAACACAAAAAGAATAACGCGGATTGAAAGTTGTCACCAAAGTGAGGGTTTCACACCTATTTCGGTGACTTCCTTTCGTTTGTAGTATAAGAGTGTCTTCGAGTGTAGAAAAATCCACCATAAGGAAGGAAATTTTATAGACCAAAAGAATAGAGTGGAAGCAATTTAGGAAGAACAAGTATGTTTAGCATGATAAAAGAATGGTCAATAAGAGGTTCCTAACTATAGTCTAGGTCAAACATGGAAATTTTTCCTAATTCCCTATAGTAATGGCTCTGATACTAATCTGTCACACCCCAACCGATGGCGGAATACATCGAGGCGCGACTTGTGATAGATTGTTCAAAGACTTCATGACACTAGTATTGCGACAAATAATTTAAAGATAGATTTCATTCATAACATTGAAAGGTCTAAAATAGAAATACAAATTGTCTCAAAACAAAGAAAGTACGACAACAAGAATAACAAAATTAAACTACGGTGTGTTTCTAGTCCAATCCTATCAAGTTTCTTGATTTCCTCGCATCAAACATTTCCTGCAACATGTATAAAATATCCGTCAACACATAAAGCATTGGTGAGCATGCTAGTTTTTGACCTACGTATATAGTATAAGAAAGTTTTTCTCAAATCATCATGCCATAGTCATGCGCATACAGAACCATACAAAAGGCATCAATACTCGAATACACAATTGAGAAAACTTAACATGACCCATAAAGGGGATGGTGTGTCACTCCTATAGCGCTATACATGTAAGGTGGGTTGTATGCTAATAGACATTTGTATGTAAGAATTAGATTCTTGCATGGCATAGCATATAAGCATTAGATTGAGCATAAGAGTATAAGAGTATGAAATCGTTTAAGGTTTTGTATACATGTTGAGTCCCAAAGAATTAAAGAGTAAAATGGGACAAGTATGAACTCACCTTAGGGTGTGTTAATAAATTCCCAAAAATGGGTCTTGAAGAATAAGGATTTTAGCTCCGAATAACTAGAATTAGAAAGGAAAGCGTTTTAGGTTCAAGAGTTGGATTATTAGATTCAACAGAGTCAAACAAGCCTTTTAGGCGAACCAAAGCACAAATTTCCTTTAGGGCAATTCGGATGGTCATGAGTTGAAGTTAGACCAAGCACAAAATCATCATGAAGATGATTCGGATGGTATGAAAGTTAGGAATGTGAATCCATTAGAATGTGTTCATGTCATGACCACTTCGTTTATGGGATAAACGTGGGTCTTGGACACAGGATTTCCCCTTTCTAGTGTGGACTAATCCATATCACAAGAAGGGTCAAGAGAGTTGGTAAGGTAAGGTGTAACCACAAACCTTCCAAGAAGTTGCTATTAGAGTAATAGAATAAAAGATTGAAAGTATATTTAATACATAATATAGCTAGGAGGTATAAATAGAGTATGGTGACTTGTTTGGATCAGCCTTGGCTCTCCTTTGTCAATCATTACCATAGCACAAATCCATTCAACATTGAGTTGTTGGTGGATTTGGTTGGTATCTCTACAAGAAAGATCCTAGAACATAAAAGAACAATAGGAAAAACAATCGCCTTTGAGGCTTCTTTGTGGTGCTCTATCCATTTTATATTGTTGTGGAAAAGCAAGAGAGAGGTCCTAGAAGTTTCTCCAAGGAGATTTGAGAAGAAAAGAAGTGAAAGATTAGAAAGAAAGGTGAAGTTTTAAGCCCAAAAACTTACTGATGCAAAGCAGAAAGTTTGGCTTGAAAACTTAAAGATTAGAGAGTTTTAGAGATTAACAAAGGATTAAGGAGTGGAGAAGAGGTGTAATTATAAGTGGGTTAAGGTGGTTGGGTTTTAAATGGAATAAATGGGCTGGTTAGGAAGAGATTAAGTGGGGATTAAGCTTGAATGTTCTGGGATGGTTCTAGTTGAATGCTACTGTTAGGACATCGACTTATTAAAAAAATAAAACAATGAACGACCAAACATGAATCACAATTTCATGTTTAAAATTTGAAAAAAATAAATCTCATTTGAAACAAAATTCAAACATGAATCACGATTTCCCATTTTTATTTTTTTAAAGTATTATTATATATGTTTTATTCAAAAAATAAATATATATTAAGATCTTAACTAAATGAGTTTCTTGTTATAACACCTAAATTGAATAGGATAAGTTATAATGACGACTCGTCACGAATTGGTAGGAGTGACATAAAAGAAAACGAATAAAGGCGAACTTGGAATTTGTTAAATATAGAATACCTATGAAAATAAAAACCACGCGATGTTACAGAGCCAAAGGTATCAAAAGCCAAGGGTACAAAAACGTGTTGGTTCTCCTCGCAGGCTTTAGCATGTTTTTCTACCTTCTTTTTCTATGTTTTCTGCACCGTTTTAATTCCCTGCTACGAATCCACTATCCCTAAACCCAACTAGGGGAGATAGGCCCGTCAGGTCAACACAAGTATGTTTCCCCCGGCCCACCCAAAGACAAGAAGATCTGCTGGTCGTATGATGGATCTCCCTTCTACTGGATCCGAGAGGAAGTTCACAGGGGTCTCCTTCTTGGTTGAGATCCCAGTCCGCCATAAAATAAAAGGGGTGATAAAAATAAAAGCAGGACCATCATCTTCATCCTTTATTATTAAAATAAAAGGGGTGATAAAAAAACGCAAAGCAGGATAAAATAAAAGGGGTGATAAAAAAAACGTAAAGCAGGACTATCATCTTCATCCTTCTTCTCCTTCCCTACCCTACAACCGCCGCCGCCACTTGGTACTTCTTCTTCCTCACCCCCAACCTCTGTTTTTTCTCCTCACCTCCTGCTATTTCACAGCCCCATCTTCTTGCTCAGTCACCGGAGCCACCACACAACACATATCTCAATCACCGGAGCCGCCCACCACAGATCTCTACCTACCTTTTTCACCTCCACCACCATAGATCTTGTACTTGCAGGTTCTAAAGTTTTTAAATTTTTATATATATGTAACGGTTTTAGAGCCGTTAAAGCTGGCCCATAAAAGAAAACCCACTAATCAAAGCAACCGGCTTGAACGTCCAATTCTGAACAGTTTGGACGCGTGAGGGACCACAAAGGCGGTGTTGGCCGCCCTTGAACGGGCTGGACAGGCCATAGCCACACCCCACACCATTTAGTCTTAGCCTACACCTTTTGCTAAATTCAATTACTATTTTTAACGTAATCTTATTTTGCCCAACTCAATCCAATGACTATTTTAGCGTAATCTTATCTTGCCCAACTCAATCCAATTACATTTTGCTAAATTCATTTACTATTTTAGCGTAATATTGGCTCTTTAAGTTTTTTCATTTTGCTAAATTCAACTACTATTTTAGGCAAAAAAAAATTGTTAGGTTTATTAAGTTGAAATTAAAACAAAACTAATTCAAATTCAAGTTTCAGTTTTAGACAGGGGCGTAGGTTTCAAGTGGTGGGTGGGGGGGCGGCTGCCCCCCCCCCCCTCCCCTCCGAATTTTTGTTCAGAAGTTTCGATTATATAGTATCCGTATAGAATCTTTTAGGTATGTACGGTTTCAACCCACCGTATTTTTTGAAAAAAAATAGGTATATTATATAAACCAAAACTAACGATATATCGGACGATACAAGGTTTCCAAATATCGGTTGTTTTACTGAGGTTATCGTTTTTCTTTGTTTTTTTTTTTTTGGCCCATTTTGAGAGGTACAATCCAGTTGTTTGATTTTGCCCATTTTTTTTAGAAAAAGCCCAATTAAAACCCTTAACCTAAGTAAAACTCTAAACCCTCTGTTGTCTCTCGATCTCACTTCTCAACCCCTGCGCATAGTTGATAGTTTCATACTTTCATCTTCATTCAAAGAATCAAGATACATCTACATTACTAATATATTAATTATATATTTTTTGGCAGTTAGTAAATAATGGATAGATTCATAGATTGTTGTCTTGTTGTGTTGTGTTGTTGAACGTTGGTTAAAACAACCCAATATAATATTTACAAATGGGGTCGATTGTTGTCTGTGTCACCATCTAAATGCCACAAGATAACTATATGTATCATCTTCTCTTTAGCTTTCATATTCTTATAATTGTTGAACATTGGTACTGCTTTGGACAGTGGGGTTTTTTTATTATTCAATTTTTTGTGTCAAGTTATCACATTGTTTAAGAATTAGGGTTGAAAATAATTATGACTTGATTTAATGTTTATGTTATTAGATTATAGTATGGGTAAGAATAAAACCATAACACATTTTTTTCAAAAGGACGAATGAAGAACAAGTAGAGGGAATAGATAATGAAAATATAAGTAAACGTCAAAAAGATTGAACTAGCAAACCGATTAATGAACCGGTTAATGAAGCAGATCAAAACAATCAACAAAGACATGCTATTCCTCAAAATCCACTGGCAAACATGAATGAAGTGGATGTTAGTAGTTTAGAAAGAGATCTCGCTAAACGACTTGGAATGTGGAAATATCCGGTTAATATAAGGGAGAAAGTAAGATTAGCTTATATCAAAGGTCGACGGACTGAATTGTAATTCTTCATCCACGTACCCACGCTTTGTCTCCTTTTTAGTGTCTTTGTTCATTTTTTTTTGTTAAATAATGCTTAGAACTTTGATATTATTGTAATTAATGTTTGACTCGATCCGAATCGAATCACCGACCCAAACATATCAACCGCAACAGAGCTATAAAAAAAAATAGGTCCCGTCCCGTGACTGGTAATTTCCGACCCCCGGACTAATTTCTCAAGCTTCGCCACTGGTTTTAGACTACCGAATACGGATGGTTTTTGGTTTCAACCGAAAAATCTTCAAGTCGAATAGACCGATAACAGAATCAATACACATCCATACCCAAGACCTCAAGAATTCTATCAAGCCTTTTTCTTTTATGTATTTGCCTAGATTATAAATATTTATTCAACTCTTTTGTTTTATGAGACATCGGTGGAAAAATGGAGTGCCATTAACCATGGCAAAGGTTGATGAGTTTTTTTTTTCGTGTGTACCCGTGGCCGTTAAACTTTACCATATAGTGGCAATCCATGGTATAAAATGAGCACGTACATCATCATTGTAAGATACCAAAGTGACAAAAAAAGGATAGCTTAATAGTAAGCTCAACCAACTTTACGAGTTATAACTGGAGGGAGTCCGGTTGAAGCAAAAAATTAGCTCATAGCAAGAAGCGGCTGGAAAGGAAATGGAGAAATTTCGGTTTGAGAAAAAAGCGCCAAGATGGAGGATTTTAAAATCATTACTACCAACACACAGTGTTGTAAAAATCGGGATTAATCGTTAGTCGTTAGGTTAACGATTAATTTTTCATTAATCAGTCTATTAATCGGTAGTCGGCCCTAGTCGATCTAGTCGGACCTAATCGGCCGGCCAAAATTCGACGATTCCAGCAAGATTTTGGCAAAAATATGTAATTCCGGACAAATTTTGAGAAAAACCTGTAAATTCTGGCAAGTTTCCAATCAAACCATGTATATTGGCGATTAATCATTTATACTTAAAAAAATGGGCCAAGGATGGTGAAGGGATATGGTACCAAAACATCCATATCGCAAACCTACAACAGCGCCTAGCTAAACATACTCTGCCCGTTTTACGTCGGCGGAATATCCAGCGTCCATCAGACAATGGACGCAGACTCAACAGCCCGTTTTACGTCGGCGAAATATCTAGCGTCCGGCGTCTACTCACCCGCCCGTTCTACGTCGGCGGAATATGTAGCGTTCGGCGTCTACTCACCCGCCCGTTTTACGTCAGCGGGGCTGACACATTACGAAACTTCCTCTGCAAGTTAGACAAAGATGCTTTCTGGGGCAGCCTCGAGATACACACCCCTGCCCCAGGCAACTGTTCCTGACGCTACAGGCTGCCCGTCAGAGTTCTCGGTCAATCAAAGGCTGCTCTAAGTCTGATACTTAGAAAGGACGACGATGTGGTGACCTCCAAGCCAAGATATCTCTCTGACAGAAGATTTTCTCAACCCTTCAACTTGTCTCGGGTTTCCAGAAAGAGGATGATTACCCACCGCCTTGGATCAGCCTGTAGGCGGACGCCACGTGTCCGCCGCCCACCAGCATCCACTCAACGAATGCCATGAGTACTTTCGCTACAACGGTAACATTCCCCCTTTACTCTCTCCTTTTACCAAACCAACTTGCACCATTGGGCTTAGCGACATGGGACGGAAACTTAGAGACACCTCTACCTGGGCCGGGCCCCATTAAGGGTAGAGGATGGGCTAAGAAAGTTGTATGTCGAGGTACTACAAAAGGAGGAGCTCCTTCTCCTTTTGTTGGCATCCGATATACACCCATACTTTCATCAAATAGACTACGAACTCTTCCGTATCTTTTTTCAACCCCTTGTTTATTATACTAACGTTTAGAGGCTCGGCTCTTCTAATCGGTAGTCCCTTAAACTCCTTGGTCTTGTCCTTAGACCAACACATTTTTATAAACACGCCTCTTTATAAAACCCCGTAGAATCACTACCAAGATCAGCGCTTGCGCGGTGATCTAGGATTTGTGTTTCTTCAGATTGGTTAGAACTTGTCTATACAAAATATTTACCTATAAAAATGCGTGTGTATATAAAAAATTGAAAATCGCATATAAAAATGCAATCCGATTAATCCCGACTAATCCTTATTAGTCCCGATTAATCACTAGTCCCCATCCCACTAGCCGACTAGCGCTTAGCGAGTTCTACAACACTGCCAACATCGACAATCTTTCGGCTAGAGAACAAGACATGCGTGGCAGCATTGCTAACAGATAGAGTTGCGTAAAAATATGTTTTTTTAGTGTTATAATATTATATAATTTTTATTAGTAATGAAAGTTTTATTTTACTTGCGAAATGTTATAAGTTCGTTTTAATTATTAAATGTTGAATATTTAATCGGCGAACCAGCACCTCATCCAGCATTCGGGGATCATGCCGACGACCAACTCAACGCCGTCATCACCCCCAGAACCCTAGACTTTCAAACCGGCGAACCAGGACCTCCCACCCAGGAGGAAATAGACGCTTTGAATAACGACTGGTATGAACACCAGAAACAAATCTTAGACTCTCAACTGGAACATCGTCGGATTACCGGCAAAGTCATCATGGAGTCATCCTCCTAGCGACCCACTAGAACAACGGTTGTTGTCCGTTACGGGGAAGGTCCAGGGAAATCCCCTGCCGACCAGGCCCGTGCAAAGCACAACTGGTTCGATGAAGAAGACTACGAAAACAGCTCTTGGGAGGATGATGCCTCCAGGGATTACCGTCGCAGCCCGTACTACCGACGAGAAAGACTAAACAGGTACAATCAAGACGCAACTACTAACCTGCCATTCCCTTACAGACCAACGGCCTTTGCGATAAATCCAAATTTACGAGACGCATTTCAGAAGCCCCAATGCCACCAAGACAGTGTCTCCCAGCAAACATCAAGCTATACGACGGGCTCACAGACCCAGATGACTACCACGGTATATTTAATCAGGCCGGGGCCGTTATCGGTGCCACATGTTCGCCCAAACACTCACATGCGTGGCACGAGTATGGTTCGACAATCTCCCAACCGGAAGCATCGACTGCTATGAACAGCTGATTGACAAATTTTCGCTACACTTCAGCCAACAACGTCGCCATAAGCACGACAAAAGTCAAATCTCTCTCTGCAAACACAGAGATACCGAACCACTGGAAGACTTCATCGGGCGGTTCAACAAAGAGGATCTCTAGCTCGGAACGGGGGACGAGGCAACTCAAACCTCTTTCCTAGCTAACGTCAACGACGACAACCTACAACACATCCTTCAAGGGAAAGACTGCGTCCCAGATTCCTGGGAGGAAGTTGTCCGAATCTCCAAACTATATGTTGGAAACCAAAAAACAATGCGCTAAAATCATTACCAAAAGAATGGAGCATCCAGTGTATGCTGATCAGAAAAGAATATCTAGACGCCCAGTCTACCTTGGCTGATCTTATCAACACCCTGAAGTCGTTTGAGATGGACATTACAAAGAGAGAGATGAACCAGACCAATCTGAAGGTAGTACCCATCACTGCAATGAAAAACTTGGCATTAATGACTCCAGTGGGTAACATGGGTTCAAGCTCATCTCATGTGTATGCTGATGGAATGATTGGTGGTAGCTCCAGTTCAGGAAAGAATGTTCCATACTCTCAACCCAGTGGCAAGAACTCTCAACCCTCAACTCTCAATCCTCAACAAACAAAGCTTGCTAATGAACACGTTGAACTCTTCAACGCCTTCATGACCAGCTTTGAAGCATTGAAGACAGGTGATCTGAAGAATGATATGATGAGCCCGGAAGATATGTATCAAGTGGATCCCGATGATATGGAAGAGATGGACCTGAAATGGCAAATGGCCATGATTACTCTAAGGGTTAAGAGGTTCCAGGACAGAACAGGTCGAAGGGTTGGATTGGGAAAGGCTGGCTTTGATAAATCAAAAATCAGGTGCTACAATTGCAAAACTCTCGGACACTTCAAGTATGAATGTCCAACTTTGAATCAAGCTGAAGTTAAACCGGCAAAGAGAATGGTAGCAATCACAGATGGAGGGGAAGCCAACCAGCAGAAGGCGCTTGTGGTTCAAGACTTTGACTGGGGAGAGGAAGTTGCTGTGGCAGAGGCTGAAGTGAGCGAGGCACTGATGGCAAAGATCTGCACAAAATCAACACTTGGTGTGAGCGCTTTGGAAGGGTCATCAGCGGAGATGCCTAAAGGAGAAGGGATGGAGAATGTTGGTCTAAAAGGTGTGTTGAGTGAGGACAAGGGAAAGGAGGCTGCTGCCGAGGAAGCTTTAGTTGCCGAGAAGACTTCCACAAGCAAGACTGATCAACAACCATAGAACATGCAGAAGAAGGTTGAAGAGAGAGACCTGGTAAGTATCCCGCTTGAAATAAAATCAAAGCTGTGCTCACCAAGGTGTGTTACAGCCTTCGCTTACTGTTTGTCCCACAATAGGAGAATTTTAAGAGAGATGGATGACATCCGAAAAATCAACACTGAAATGAAAGAAAATGAGTTAGCATATCAGCGAAAGTTAAATGCAACAATAGCTGAAATGCACACTCTAAAAGAATTTGTTCTCAGAAAAGATTTTTTAATAAATGACTTAACTGAAAAACTAGAAATATCTAGAAATGAAACAAATCATCTCCAAATTGTTGTGGACAAATGGAATGTAAGCAAGCATGCTCATACAGATATCCTTGATTGTTCAAGGATATCTTTCGTCAAGGATGGAATTGGGTAAAAGGATAAAAAGGGAATTGTAAAATCTCTATTTTTACCCTTGAGCAAAAGTGAATATATACCCATTCCAAAACCACATCCAAAAAATGATCTTTTCGAAAAAGAATGTGTCACGTCTGAGTCAAACTCTAATATAAGTAAAAGCAGTGCAGATATGACCCAACAGGATCAGGTGGACGATGATGAAAGTTGTGGTGGACAAACAATGGGGTTAGGTCACCCAGGTGCCAATTACTCTACAGTGAATTGGTTCATCTGGAGTCATGACAAGTCAAAAACTTCTTTGAATTCGGATGATTGTAATAATTTAACTAATTTGGATGACTGTAATAGTTTATCTAGGATGGATAACTGTAATAGTTTATCTAGGCTGGATGACTGTATTACATTAACTTCTAAACTTGATTTCAAGGGTGTTGTGGACCCAAATGATAGGATGAATCCTATCAAACGATCAGATATTTGTGTTGAAAATGTTATGCCAGTTTGTGTTGATCTTAATGATGCATTCTCTGATAATGAAAATGTATATAGACCATCTCCGTTTGTTCCAGAACTAAAAAGAAACAGGTTTGGGAAATTTCTTACTGAAGAAATTCCAGAGTTTACACCATCATCAACAGATATGTCATGTTCTGAAGAATCACAAAGTGAAACAGATAACACAACTTCTAGAGAATCACAGAGTAATACAGAAAGTGACATCAGCGAGCCAGAATGCAACACAAATGAAGAATCAAGCAACAACAACAGTGATGAAGCATGTTCAAGAGACAGCCCCAACTCAAGAAACTACAAGAGAAGAACATCACAACCATCATCATCCAGATCTTCTTCAAAGATCAAGCCTAAACACTCTAAATGCTTTAGATGTGGAAATGAGGGACATGTGGTTAAAAATTGTCATTTGCAACCCAAACCACAAAGTGATACCAATACCCAAAAATCTTTTTCAGTTCAAATTAAAGATCTTCAAGAAACTATAAAAAGTTTTGTTAAGGTCACAAAAACATGGAAACGACAAGAGTCAGTTTTGGGTGAAAATCACGACAGATTAAAACTAAAACAGACCTGAATTCCAATGGTTACTTAAAATATGGTCTGAGTCGTGATTGTACATAGTGTCTCGTATATTTATCTGTATATTTCTCTTGTTTTATGTGTTTTTCAGAATAAACTACAGAAATGGTTGATTGCCCTGATGAGATATCTATGGCATGTTGATAGCGGGGCGTCAAGGCACATGACGGGACTAAAAGAACTGCTCAAAAACTATCGGTTCATTGATGGAGAGTTTGTTGCTTTTGCCGGCAATGAGAAGGGCGGAAAGATAGTTGGGATAGGAGACGTGATTTCTGATGCACTGACTTTAGATGATGTGAACTATGTTCCAGAATTGTGCTACAATCTGCTGAGTGTATCACAAGTCTGCGACAAAGGAATCTCAGTGTTATTTAATGACATGGAGTGCATCTTTCTAAAGCCAGGATTCATTCCTCCTACCAATATGATTATGCTTAAAGCTCCTAGACAAAATAATACTTATGTGATAAACATGAGAGATGCAAAGTCTGAATGTCAAATGATATGCTTACTTTCTAAAGCATCCGAGTCAGAGTCACTGCTATGGCACAGGCGATTAGGACATGTTAACTTCAAAAATATTAATAAGCTTTCAAAACTAAATCTTGTCAGAGGTCTTCCTTCCAAGGAATTCCCTTTTTCTGAAAAATGCTTAGCATGTGCCAAAGGAAAACAACACAAAAAAGTCGCATAAGTCCAAAGCTGTGAACTCTATAGACTCACCTCTTCAATTATTACACATGGATCTTTTTGGTCCTATTAGTGTTAAAAGTCTAGCTAAAAAGTCTTATTGTTTGGTGATAACAGATGATTTTTCCCGATTTACATGGGTGTACTTCTTGGAATACAAAAGTGAAGCTGCTGAGATATTGATGATGTTTGTTCCTCTCATTGAGAACATAATAAAGACAAAAGTTAGATCAATCCGAAGTGATCACGGAACTGAATTCAAAAATCAAAGTTTCGTGACTTTCTGCAACAACAGAGGAATTCATCTTCAGTACAGTGCTACGAGAACTCCTCAACAGAATGGTGTTGCTGAAAGGAAAAATCGTACACTTATTGAAGCGGCCAGAACCATGATTATCGACTCTAAATTGCCGATCATTTTCTAGGCTGAAGCTGTGAATACTGCCTGTTATGTTCTTAACAGAGCCTTAATTGTAAAGACGCACGGGAAAACAGGTTATGAGTTGCTCTTTAAAAGAAAACCTCTGATTGACTACTTCAGGCCTTTTGGATGCTCATGTACGCTGCTTAACAACTACGAGAACATAATGAAGTTTGATGCAGTTGGAGATGAGTGCTTCTTTGTTGGATACTCCTCAAGTCAAAAAGCTTATAGAGTGTACAACAAACGAACCAAAATGGTTCTCGAGTCTTTTTATGTTGATTGGCAGGAATCCAACTCTACCAACACAGGAGCCGGTCTTGACTGGTTCTTTGACGTGGATGTTGTTTTCAACAATTTCAGCATCATTGATGAACAACCATCTGAAAATCAAGCCGCCGATCCTTCTCCTCTTGAAGATACTCTTTACTCTTCCGAAGACGATACTGCACCTTTCACCACCCGATTTTCTCCACTCATAGCTGATCCAATTGTTCCCCTTCAGTCCACAAATGGTGATGCAACTGTTGAAACTACTCCATCTCCTGAAGGTACTCCAGCTTCAGAAGAAACATCTTCAACACAACAGTCTGCAAATGATCCATCCAGTTCATCAATTCCTGTAGATCACCTTTCTAATCTGCCTCCCCAAATTCAAGAAGAACCAAACATGGGATTTAAGTCTTCTAAGGATCACCCTGTGGAGAACATCATTGGACCAATCTCTGAGGGTGTTCTTACTAGAAATCAGGCAGATAAACTCAATATCACACTTTCAACTTTCTTATCTCAGACGGTACCCTTCAGCATTGAAGATGCTGTCAGAGATGCAAGTTGGGTTGAAGCCATGCAGGATGAGCTGTATCAGTTTAGAAAGCTAAAGGTTTGGGAACTTGTGGATTTACCTGAAGGAAAGTATCCCATCGGAACAAGATGGGTGTTTCGCAACAAAATGGATGAAAGAGGTGTGGTAATTAAGAACAAGGCTCGTCTGGTTGTTCAGGGCTTTCGTCAGCAGGAGGGTATTGATTATGAGGAAGTGTTCGCTCCAGTTGCTCGACTTGAAGCCATACGTATCTTCCTGGCATACTGTAACAACCGGCAAAATTAAGGTAATTCCGTACTAATTAATTAAACGCAATCAACGTAATTAACCGTAATTATGTGCTGAATATTCAATTGAGGCCTTAGAAAGATAGGAATTCCCAAATAATGCATAGGAATGCATAAGTTTAATAGCAAAGCATGATAGGATCATGCGCAGGCAAAACTATCCGGTATGGACACTGGCGATTACCCGGTAAAAACTTAAATAAGCGAAACGAACACCGGACACCCGGAATGTAAAATAAATAATATTCTCACAAAATATTATGAGTTTTGGAAACCCAAAGCCATACGCGAAAGCTTATTGCACAAATCTCCCGGTAACGAATAAAGTGCGCGTACCGCACCCGATACGCGCGTAACACGTAAATTCACCCGGCAAAAGCCGAAATAAATTATCAGTAATTTAACTGGACAAAATTTTATGAATAGTAACGGTATTTTAATATTGAGGTAAACCGCGAATAAAATTCGAGAAATACCGGGCGGTACCCGAAAGGAACTAACTTAAACATAATATGGAGAGATAATTAGCAAAGTGGACCCCACCAAATACCCCATAGGGGCCGGCCAAGGGCCACTTAAAGTGTAGTTCACTTGAGTTTTTATTAAATATCTTCCATATCATTTGCAATCATGAGCATGCATGTAAAAGGATTGGATAACAAGATTAACCCAATCACTCTTCCTCCCTCTCTCTCTAACTCGGCCAAACACCCCCATATAATATCATTAGAGATTTTTGTAATCTTTCATAATCTTCCATGATCTTCCATTATCCAAGGCAAGATACTTAAAATCTTTGCAAGATTTGGAAGAACACTATAAGCACCACATGAAGAGCATTTGAAGAAAATCACAAAAAAAACTCTTCTTCTTTTCTCCTTGTGGCCGTGGACTTCCACCACCCCACCAACACCTCTCTTTTAATTTTTACAACTTCAAATCATCTCTAGTTCATTCTAAATCAAACCCTTTCTTGTGTGTTCAAGAGCTTGGAGCATAACCCACTTGGAAGAACACATCAAACCTCACCCAAAACCCAAGATTGTGTCTTCCCTAGCCTTGAGCTAGTAGTAAGTCTTGCATTGTTTTATTATTTAAAATGTCATATTTTTGTGCTATGAAAGCAAGTTGTACAATGTGGGTAATAAAAATGAGTTTTATAAAAGTGATGGGTTTTATTAAAAATGAAAATGGAAGAATAATAATATGATGAAATCTTAGATTATTATTAATAAAAGTGGTATTTTGAAGAAAATATAATAATAAGAACATACTTGTAAGTTGGAAGATGAGAAAAGCTAGATTTTGGAAAATGACTTGAATATGATGAAAAGTGGTTTTAATCATCATAAGATGACTAGATAATGTCAAAAAGTTGTTAAAAAGAATTATAAAATCATAGATGAAAAAGTTTCAATCTTCAAAGTCCACTCACTTGGATGAGTGAAAACTTGATGTTTTGGATTAAAATATGGAAAAAGCATATTATTGACACCTAGGATGGAATAGAAGATCATTAAAAGTAAAAAGAAGTAAAATATATATAACAAGGGTGAAACGTGCGTAACACTTTCCTAAGTGTAGTAACAATATTCGTGGGAAAGGAGAAACATAACATAACGTAACGAATTAAAAACGCTAAACGACACATGAACTTAACAAGTAGTATCCACGCGGTGGTATATATACATATACTCGTTTTCGACGAAATTCTAGTACATCTATTTAAATGGGAACATAGATATGCGAGAAGGAAAACCAAGACGAGTAGGTGAAATATATCTATGAACGCGTGAATACCGACAAGATCCTAGTACATTTATTTAAATGGGAAAATAAATGTACGGTGTGGTAAGTCTAGTCGGGCGTTAAGATTATGTTACCAAACGACAAAGACTTAGCATATTTATTTAAATGGGAAGATAAATATGTGGCAAAGTAAGTCGGGTCGGTTAATAAGAAAACACTTTATATCGAGCGAAAAGATCCTAAGTATAATTATTTAAATGGGAAAATAATTATACGTTGGGTAGAGTCGTGTCGAGTATAATGTTGTACAAGTCATAAAGAATATTAATAAGAATAATATATGACTTGTAAGGAAAGGGTAATCCATCGCCATTGAACCTAGGATACGAAACTATTAAACGGGAATTGGGATAAAGACGTGGTCGGGAAGTTGGGTGTACAACTTGCCATGGCACATACACCATAGGTGTGAGTGACTTATACGCCTAGAACCTTTGTAGGTACGGGATCACAAACTTTACTATTTTCTTTGAGCCGAGCACAGTTACAGGTGAGTCTCACGGCCCCATTTCTAAACTATTTAACGTTTTTACGGGGGAAAGATATGTTGGGATTGTATGACGGGTTGGATACTTGAGTAAAGATCGTCACTCGGGGTTGAGACCTCCCCACTATAATCATTTATTCAGGAATGAGAAACCAAAGGGATATTTGGATAGTACTATTGGTGCCTGACAAGGCCCACCCCTAATCGATAGCGTCGATTATGCATCGGCGTATGCCTGGGGTGCACTTATTCTGAAATAAAGTCGTAGGATTACCGAGTAACGACTTTGGGCGGGGGCATTATTAATTGTCTTGGTTTGGTTATAGGCTCAAGTAAATTGTAGGACTTTGCAACTCCTATAAATGTCATAACAAGGATATTCCCACTTTATAAAGACTTATTAAATTAAAACCTGTGAACTCACCAATATTTATATATTGACGACTTTCAAACATATCTTTCAGGTAATTGATTGATGGAAGTTAGCATGGCGAGCCGGGTCGGGGATGTCTCCAAGTTGGGCGTTGGGAATGTCGTAAAAGGGTCACCTCTCTTTATTCCATGGACTTAGGGATAAAGGGAGTAGCCTCTTTATCAATTTCAAAAACAATTTATAATTATGTATGAATAATTTGACATGATTATTAGCATTGAATAAATGCCCGTTTTTCTAATTACTATTGTGCTTTGCATTAATCTTGGCTTAATACTTTTGAACCGTCGCGCCACGTGTTTCCGCCTTAGACGTGGTGTGACAGAAAGTGGTATCAGAGCCAAGGTTATAGCGAATTAGCATTTTAAAAATCTAAACTATAACCGGATTTGGTTCAAAATCTTTCAAATAAAATGCGAAACGCAATAAAATAAATTCTTCCAACGACCATTTGGGTATATGGAGATTCCGACCAAGCTAGCCATGGTAAGTGTGCGTATTATTTTTGTGTTAGAAGGTTAGGAAGAGTACCTTAGATATGTGCCTTAACTACCTAACGAATAATACTTAAATATTAGTACGGTTCTTTTGCCAGGATGTCGAACGCAGGGAGCGTAGCACCGAGCTACGACAGTAGCCTCCAGATCATCCCAGCACCGCCAGCGGAGCCGATCGAGGTAGTGATACTCGATCCCGAGGACGACGAGATGGATGTTGATGTCGCCATGGAGGGCGCCGACGGAGATAGCTCCGACGAGACGGACCCGAGCGAGGACCCAGCGTGGGCCCCCGCTGGAGACGACATGGCCGCCGTAGCCGACCTACCGATGGCCGAGGCCGACTTGCCTCTAGTGCCATTCCAGGCAGCACCACTGCAAGCACTACCTATCCGAGCCGTCAGGGACTTCCCTGTAGGCTGCGCAGGTCCTTCGAGACCTATCCCTACACAGTCGGAGACTGTCGAGTCTCCATACGACCGACGCGCACCTGTCGATCGTGAGCCTTTACCCACCTCACCTATCCCCGTTCCCTCTGGCATGAGACTCGTGCCTGTCTGCCGGGGGCACAACGGGTGGATATCCGATGACTCTGACGATGAGTCAACTGCGTCGGTGGAGCACATTGCTGTGCCGATCCCACCAGCAGGCCGGGAGGAGCACGTCGCTCCGATGATAGGGCATGCTACCACCACCCCAGCCACCTTACCTACCATGCCCGAGCCCATACCACAGGATGGGCCAGCCTCTACTGGGCACATCCTTGAGGGCAGCTCAGCCCGCAGTTCTGAGTTGCACCGAGCAGGACTGGCAGCTCACGCCACTGCTAGCCCTCCCACCCCTACCACTGTGATGTCCGCTCCAGAGTGGGTCGCTGTCACCCAGCCTCTCATGGTCCCACTTGCCGAGCTTATAGTCCCCACACCCTTATCCATGACACTACCCATCACCACTTTTCCCACCCTACCACCCCTACCCGAGATGCTCCCTACACCACCACCTGCACCATTCACTATGGATGCAGGAGCCCCATTTGTGACACCCTCATTTGCACCGTATACTCTAGGTGCGGGAGACCCATACCAGGTACCACCCTACTGCTTCACTGGACTACCGGGCTTTGCCCCACCCTTCACACCACTACCCATACCCGATATCGTCGGCCCGTCCCAGCCGACGTACACTGACATCCCCGGGCCGTCGCAGCCCCACGGGATGGCCCCACTGTCAGGACCCGCATGGTCCACGGTGATCTCACTGGAGAGAGATTTCCAGACCCTCACCGACACGGTGCAGCGCACCGTGAGTCAGATGGAGCAGCAGGCCCAGCTCATGTGGGCCAGGATCATTGATGCCAGGGATGCACTGGCACATTATGCTGAGGAGCTGCTGAGCATGGATGCTCATTGTGGCCTTACGGGCGACGCACACTTTGCGCATCGCCAATTCTTGTACGATCGCATTATGGCGATCAGTATGACCATTAGCATGTGCGCACCCCAGTACCAGTACCAGCACCCGCCGCCGCCACCGCCACAGTAGCGATACATCAGGGACGTTTGGGAGATCACTCGCGGACATAGTAGTAGTAGTAGTAGTAGTATGATAGCACAGCATGGGTTATAGCGCCCATCTGCATTTTTGCCTAGCCGAGCGGGATTGTGCCGGCATATGACATTATATTTCTAGTGTATTTCAAAGAGCAATGTATGAGGAATGCATCCTCGGTTTTTGTTATTATGAACAAATCATTGTACTTGGTATTGAAATTAATGAAATTTTGTTATGGTAAAATATGTGTTGTGATTGTCTACGATTATTATTACATGTTCTGTTTATATTGTGATTGTGTGATGTTGTTGTGATGACTATGGTGTTCATATGTTGTGTGGTTGTTTATACTATATATGTGATGATATTGTATGAATGATTGGAAATTAACCTTTGATATTGATTATTGAAGAAACATGGCACCAGCCACAAGAAGCAACAGTGGGAATGAAAGACTGCCCACGACACCCGAGGAGCTTGAAACCCTAGTTTCGGGACGTATCGCCCAAGCTCTCGCAGAACACAATGCCACGTGCACCGAAAGGTCGCGAGACCGAACCGGGAGCGACAGACGCGAAACCTCCCCTACTGGTAAGAAGACGTCGGGTATATACAACAGGAGTCTTCGTGAAACTCCTACCTTATATTTAATATTGCTTTATTATTGCAGAAACGGCCTCACGAGAACGTGGCTGCACGTTTAAAGCTTTCCTGGACTGCAAACCACTGAATTTCAGCGGCACTGAAGGTTCTGTCGGACTAGTCAAATGGTTCGAGAAGACCGAAGCTGTGATTCGTATTAGCAGCTGTACCCCACGACAGGCTGTCATGTATGCCACCAACCTGTTTCTGGACCAAGTTCTGACCTGGTGGAACAACCAAGTGCAGACACTGGGAGATGATGCTGCTTACTCCTTATCATGGTTGGAGTTGAAGGAACTAATGATCGCCGAGTACTGCCCGGCAAGTGAAGTGCAGAAGCTAGAGACTGAGTTCTGGAACCTCACCATGGTTGGACCGGACGTAGCTGGTTACACGTCCAGATTCCATGACCTCTCCCGGTTAGTGCCTCGCCTGGTCACCCCGGAAAGCAAAAAGGTGGAAAGATACCTCTTCGGACTGGCACCACAGATACGCGGCATGGTCACTGCTTCCAAGCCTACAACCATGCGCGAAGCTATCGACCTCGCCTTAAGCCTCACTGAAGACGCCATCCGAATGGGCACTCTAATCCGGAAAGTGTCAGGGTTGAAGCTTACTGAGTCCAGCAGTGTTGAGGGTAAGAATCTGGGTACAAGTTCAGTCGTCGGGTCAAGTGAACAGGGAAATAGGCCAAGGTTTGGGAAGCGTAAGCGCGACGAAAGGAAAAAGGATGGGTCATCAGGTTCAGGGAAGAAAGGAAAAGGGTACGTGGCCACTGGACGTGGAAATAATGGGAAGCAAGGTTATCAGGGCAGGAACGAAGTGATCTGCGAAAAGTGCCGTCGTTCGGGGCACAAGACTGAAGACTGCAGATCAGGAGCGCCAAAGAACAGTGGAGCGAGGCCCTGTTTCTCATGTGGATCGCTCGATCATTGGAAGAGGGACTGCCCCAAACTTAACAACCAAGCCCGTGGGCGAGCGTTCGTGATTGGTGCCGGTGACGCACGACAAGACCCTAATGTGGTCACTGGTACGTTCCCTCTAAATGGTCATTATGCTTCAGTATTGTTTGATACTGGCGCCGATTTTAGCTTCGTATCTGTCGAATTTAAAAGATTACTTGGTTTAAAGACTAGTAAGCTAGACACACCATACTCTATCGAACTAGCTAACGGTAAGACTATAGAAACTCGAGGGGTAGCGAAGGATTGTAAGTTGGATCTCTGTGGTCATGAGTTTGACATTGATCTATTGCCAGTCGTACTGGGTAGCTTTGACATAGTCGTTGGCATGGATTGGCTATCCGCACACCGCGCCATCGTCGTGTGCAATGACAAAGTAATTCAAGTTCCCCTCGCGAGCGGTGAAACCCTATCGATCCAAGGGGAAAGGCGTGGAACGCCATTGAGAATTATTACCAGCATGAAAGCCAGGAAGTGCCTAAGGAAAGGTCTCGTCGCATTCTTGGCACACGTGGTGGACAAGAAGGCCGACGAGCGAAAGCTAGAAGACATTCCGATAGCCAGAGACTTTCCAGATGTGTTCCCAGAAGATTTGCCGGGATTGCCACCACCCCGACAAGTCGAGTTTCGTATCGACCTTGTTCCAGGAGCAGCACCTGTAGCGCGATCGCCATATCGCCTAGCTCCTTCCGAGATGCAGGAACTGTCTGAACAACTGCAAGAATTGTTGGACAAAGGTTTCATAAGACCAAGCTTCTCACCTTGGGGAGCTCCCGTCTTATTCGTGAAGAAGAAGGATGGCACTTTTCGAATGTGCATCGACTATCGAGAACTGAACAAGCTAACTATTAAAAATCGCTATCCTCTTCCCAGGATCGACGATTTGTTTGATCAACTTCAAGGATCCAGTTTCTACTCCAAGATCGATTTAAGGTCCGGTTATCATCAATTGCGTATTCAAGAAGAAGACGTGCCAAAAACAGCATTCAGGACTCGTTATGGGCACTATGAGTTTCTGGTTATGCCATTCGGTTTAACTAACGCACCAGCTGTTTTCATGGACTTGATGAACCGAGTGTGCAAACCATACTTGGACAAATTTGTCATTGTCTTCATTGATGACATCTTGATCTACTCACGCACTAAGGAGGAACACGAGGATCATCTCCGATTAATCCTCGAGGTACTTCGCAAAGAGAAACTCTATGCTAAGTTTTCAAAATGTGATTTTTGGATTCGAGAGGTTCACTTTCTAGGCCATGTAGTGAATGAAAAGGGTATACATGTCGATCCCGCCAAGATCGAAGCAATCAAGAATTGGGACGCCCCTAGGACGCCTACTGAAGTACGACAATTTCTTGGCCTTGCGGGTTACTACAGAAGGTTCATCGAGAATTTTTCTAAAATAGCACATTCTTTAACCATGCTAACCCAAAAGGATAAGAAGTTTGAATGGACGGAAAGGCAGGAAGCAGCGTTTCAGTTGCTGAAGGATAAGTTATGTGGCGCACCAATACTATCACTCCCCGATGGTACGGAAGACTTCGTAGTTTACTGTGACGCCTCTCATCAGGGATTGGGTTGTGTATTGATGCAACGAGAGAAGGTCATAGCCTATGCTTCCAGACAGCTAAAGCTTCACGAGAAGAATTACACCACACATGATCTGGAACTAGGAGCCGTGGTATTCGCACTCAAGATATGGAGACATTATCTGTACGGAACCAAGTGTACAATCTTCACCGATCATAAAAGTTTGCAGCACATCTTTGACCAGAAGGAATTGAACATGCGACAACGGCGATGGGTCGAATTATTGAACGATTACGATTGTGAGATAAAGTACCATCCCGGGAAGGCGAACGTTGTAGCCGATGCCTTGAGTCGCAAGGAACGGGTTAAGCCACTGCGTGTCCGAGCTTTGGGTCTAACCATCCACACGAACCTGACTGACCGGATTCGTGAAGCTCAAACTAACGCTCTTAAACCCGAGAATGTCAAAGGTGAAAGATTGCGGAAGATGGTTGATTCACTGGAGTCAAAAGCGGATCAAGCTCTGTATTTCATGAATAGAATTTGGGTACCAGTGTATGGTGGATTGCGTGAACTGGTATTAGCCGAAGCCCACAGTTCGCGATATTCGGTTCACCCTGGAGCAGACAAGATGTTCCATGATTTGAAAGAATTTTACTGGTGGCCAAATTTCAAGAGAGATATAGCGGCTTATGTTGCGCGATGTTTGACTTGCGCGAAGGTCAAGGCCGAGCATCAGAGACCATCCGGATTGCTCCAGCAACCGGAAATACCAGAATGGAAATGGGAAAGGATCACTATGGACTTCATTACCAAATTGCCCAGGACAACAAGCGGCCATGACATGATCTGGGTAATCGTTGATCGATTGACAAAATCTGCACACTTCCTCCCCATTCGCGAAACGGATAAGTTGGAGAAGCTAACCCGTTTGTATATTAAGGAAGTTGTGTCAAAACACGGTGTACCTGTTTCTATCATCTCCGATCGAGATAGTCGTTTCACCTCGAGATTTTGGGAAAGTCTGAATGAAGCCCTCGGTACTCGCCTTGACATGAGTACCGCATATCATCCACAAACCGATGGTCAGAGTGAACGAACCATCCAGACCCTGGAGGATATGCTACGGGCATGCGCAATCGATTTCAGCGGAAATTGGGATACTCACTTGCCACTAGTAGAGTTTTCGTATAACAACAGCTACCACACGAGCATTCAAGCTGCACCTTTTGAAGCTCTATATGGACGCAAGTGCAGATCGCCTCTATGTTGGGCCGAAGTTGGCGAAAAGCAACTTACCGGGCCCGAAATTGTTCAAGAAACGACGGGTAAGGTCTTTCTGATTAGAGAACGTCTCAAAGCGGCACGTGACCGACAGAAAAGCTACGCAGACATGAGGAGGAAGCCTTTGGAATTTCAAGTCGGAGACAGGGTCCTACTAAAGGTGTCACCTTGGAAAGGTGTCGCGCGCTTTGGGAAGCGCGGAAAACTAAACCCACGATATGTTGGACCATTCGAAATCCTGTCCAGAGTAGGCCCCGTAGCATACAAGCTCAAGTTACCACAAGAACTTAACGGTGTACACGACACGTTCCACGTGTCGAACTTGAAAAAGTGCTTATCCGACGAAACCCTCATCATCCCCGCAGACGAAATCCACATTGACGACAAGTTACACTTCGTCGAAGAGCCAATCGAAGTAACCGATTGGAAGGTCCAAAAACTAAGACGCAGTAAGATCAGATTGGTCAAAGTGCGTTGGAATGCCAAGCGTGGACCGGAGTTCACGTGGGAAAAACTGGACCGGATGAAGCAAAAGTATCCCGCCCTGTTCGAGAAGACCCCTATACCGGAGAACTCAAAGTGAATTCCGGGACGGAATTCTCTTAACGGGGGGAGAATGTAACAACCGGCAAAATTAAGGTAATTCCGTACTAATTAATTAAACGCAATCAACGTAATTAACCGTAATTATGTGCTGAATATTCAATTGAGGCCTTAGAAAGATAGGAATTCCCAAATAATGCATAGGAATGCATAAGTTTAATAGCAAAGCATGATAGGATCATGCGCAGGCAAAACTATCCGGTATGGACACTGGCGATTACCCGGTAAAAACTTAAATAAGCGAAACGAACACCGGACACCCGGAATGTAAAATAAATAATATTCTCACAAAATATTATGAGTTTTGGAAACCCAAAGCCATACGCGAAAGCTTATTGCACAAATCTCCCGGTAACGAATAAAGTGCGCGTACCGCACCCGATACGCGCGTAACACGTAAATTCACCCGGCAAAAGCCGAAATAAATTATCAGTAATTTAACTGGACAAAATTTTATGAATAGTAACGGTATTTTAATATTGAGGTAAACCGCGAATAAAATTCGAGAAATACCCGGGCGGTACCCGAAAGGAACTAACTTAAACATAATATGGAGAGATAATTAGCAAAGTGGACCCCACCAAATACCCCATAGGGGCCGGCCAAGGCCACTTAAAGTGTAGTTCACTTGAGTTTTTATTAAATATCTTCCATATCATTTGCAATCATGAGCATGCATGTAAAAGGATTGGATAACAAGATTAACCCAATCACTCTTCCTCCCTCTCTCTCTAACTCGGCCAAACACCCCCATATAATATCATTAGAGATTTTTGTAATCTTTCATAATCTTCCATGATCTTCCATTATCCAAGGCAAGATACTTAAAATCTTTGCAAGATTTGGAAGAACACTATAAGCACCACATGAAGAGCATTTGAAGAAAATCACAAAAAAAACTCTTCTTCTTTTCTCCTTGTGGCCGTGGACTTCCACCACCCCACCAACACCTCTCTTTTAATTTTTACAACTTCAAATCATCTCTAGTTCATTCTAAATCAAACCCTTTCTTGTGTGTTCAAGAGCTTGGAGCATAACTCACTTGGAAGAACACATCAAACCTCACCCAAAACCCAAGATTGTGTCTTCCCTAGCCTTGAGCTAGTAGTAAGTCTTGCATTGTTTTATTATTTAAAATGTCATATTTTTGTGCTATGAAAGCAAGTTGTACAATGTGGGTAATAAAAATGAGTTTTATAAAAGTGATGGGTTTTATTAAAAATGAAAATGGAAGAATAATAATATGATGAAATCTTAGATTATTATTAATAAAAGTGGTATTTTGAAGAAAATATAATAATAAGAACATACTTGTAAGTTGGAAGATGAGAAAAGCTAGATTTTGGAAAATGACTTGAATATGATGAAAAGTGGTTTTAATCATCATAAGATGACTAGATAATGTCAAAAAGTTGTTAAAAAGAATTATAAAATCATAGATGAAAAAGTTTCATCTTCAAAGTCCACTCACTTGGATGAGTGAAAACTTGATGTTTTGGATTAAAATATGGAAAAAGCATATTATTGACACCTAGGATGGAATAGAAGATCATTAAAAGTAAAAAGAAGTAAAATATATATAACAAGGGTGAAACGTGCGTAACACTTTCCTAAGTGTAGTAACAATATTCGTGGGAAAGGAGAAACATAACGTAACGAATTAAAAACGCTAAACGACACATGAACTTAACAAGTAGTATCCACGCGGTGGTATATATACATATACTCGTTTTCGACGAAATTCTAGTACATCTATTTAAATGGGAACATAGATATGCGAGAAGGAAAACCAAGACGAGTAGGTGAAATATATCTATGAACGCGTGAATACCGACAAGATCCTAGTACATTTATTTAAATGGGAAAATAAATGTACGGTGTGGTAAGTCTAGTCGGGCGTTAAGATTATGTTACCAAACGACAAAGACTTAGCATATTTATTTAAATGGGAAGATAAATATGTGGCAAAGTAAGTCGGGTCGGTTAATAAGAAAACACTTTATATCGAGCGAAAAGATCCTAAGTATAATTATTTAAATGGGAAAATAATTATACGTTGGGTAGAGTCGTGTCGAGTATAATGTTGTACAAGTCATAAAGAATATTAATAAGAATAATATATGACTTGTAAGGAAAGGGTAATCCATCGCCATTGAACCTAGGATACGAAACTATTAAACGGGAATTGGGATAAAGACGTGGTCGGGAAGTTGGGTGTACAACTTGCCATGGCACATACACCATAGGTGTGAGTGACTTATACGCCTAGAACCTTTGTAGGTACGGGATCACAAACTTTACTATTTTCTTTGAGCCGAGCACAGTTACAGGTGAGTCTCACGGCCCCATTTCTAAACTATTTAACGTTTTTACGGGGGAAAGATATGTTGGGATTGTATGACGGGTTGGATACTTGAGTAAAGATCGCCACTCGGGGTTGAGACCTCCCCACTATAATCATTTATTCAGGAATGAGAAACCAAAGGGATATTTGGATAGTACTATTGGTGCCTGACAAGGCCCACCCCTAATCGATAGCGTCGATTATGCATCGGCGTATGCCTGGGGTGCACTTATTCTGAAATAAAGTCGTAGGATTACCGAGTAACGACTTTGGGCGGGGGCATTATTAATTGTCTTGGTTTGGTTATAGGCTCAAGTAAATTGTAGGACTTTGCAACTCCTATAAATGTCATAACAAGGATATTCCCACTTTATAAAGACTTATTAAATTAAAACCTGTGAACTCACCAATATTTATATATTGACGACTTTCAAACATATCTTTCAGGTAATTGATTGATGGAAGTTAGCATGGCGAGCCGGGTCGGGGATGTCTCCAAGTTGGGCGTTGGGAATGTCGTAAAAGGGTCACCTCTCTTTATTCCATGGACTTAGGGATAAAGGGAGTAGCCTCTTTATCAATTTCAAAAACAATTTATAATTATGTATGAATAATTTGACATGATTATTAGCATTGAATAAATGCCCGTTTTTCTAATTACTATTGTGCTTTGCATTAATCTTGGCTTAATACTTTTGAACCGTCGCGCCACGTGTTTCCGCCTTAGACGTGGTGTGACACATACGCCTCATACAAGAACTTCAAAGTCTTTCAAATGGATGTGAAGAGTGCATTCCTGTACGGGAAGATCAAAGAAGAAGTCTATGTTTGTCAACCCCCGGGTTTTGAAGATCCTCATCATCCCAACAAGTACTACAAACTGGATAAGGCTCTCTATGGACTTCATCAAGCTCCTCGAGCTTGGTATGAGACCTTATCTTCATACTTGCTGCAGAATGGGTACACCAGAGGAAAGATTGACATGACTCTGTTCACCAAAGAAGTCAACAAACACTCTATCCTTGTTCAAATTTATGTTGACGATATTATCTTTGGCTCCACTGATGAAAACTTATGCAGGGAATTTGAAAGCATCATGAAGTCTCAATTTGAAATGAGCATGATGGGCGAATTATCGTTTTTCTTAGGCTTGGAAGTGCAGCAGAAAGAAGACGGAATTCTCATCCACCAAGCCAAATATACAAGAGACATTCTGGCAAAATACAACATGACCGACTGCAAGCCGTCCAATACTCCTTTTGCGGCCCAAACAACACTTGTACCAGATCTTCAGGGCCTTCAGTGAATCCTCACACTTATCGATCAATGATTGGCTCCCTGATGTATATAACAGCTAGCAGACCAGATATCATGTGGGCAGTTGGATACTGCGCGCGTTTTCAGTCCAATCCTAAGCAATCGCATGAGACTGCAGTAAAAAGAGTCTTCCGCTACCTCAAAGGAACACCAAAACTTAGTTTATGGTATCCTAAGAGTGATAACTTTGATCTAATCGCTTACTCTGATAGTGATCATGCAGGTTGTAGGATTGACAGAAAATCTGTCCCTGGTGGTTGTCAATTTCTGGGTAACAGGCAAGTGTCTTGGCAGAGCAAGAAGCAGACTACCGTGTCCATCTCCACTGCTCAAGCTGAATACACAGCTGCATCCAGTTGTTGTTGTCAGGTGTTATGGATCCAAAATCAGCTTTTGGATTACGGTTTGAACGTCATGCATACACCTATTTTTATTGATAATGATGTCTGTCGTGATATCGTGAAGAATCCAATTGATCATTCTAAAACCAAACACATTGAAATTCGGATTCACTCAATTCGCGATGCTCACGACAAAGGATATATACAAGTGTTGCCTATAGATACTGCTGATCAAAAGGCAGATATTTTTACAAAAGCTTTCGATAAAACCCGGTTTCATCAGTTGGTTTCATGGCTTGAGATGATAAATTTTGAATAAAAAAAAAACTTTACTTGTGCATATTTTATAGAAAAATCTTCTTTTATTTTAAAACAAGATTTTTGGGGGAGAAAGTAAACCAGTCCATTCCTAATGCAAAATTAATTCAGGAAATGATAGGAACTAATCATATCTCGTCAGCATGTGAATAGGACCCAGAGGATGTTGTGGCCTCAGGCAACGATGTGTCGGTAGATTCAGCTTGGATTCAAGTAAACTGCTACTAGGTGATTAACATTGAAGATCTACACGGAAAGCTGGATTCCTACTGTGCTTTAGGTCTGCACAAGCTGAGTCCGGTCATACATAGGTTGAGAAATTAAAAGACACAGAAAATTTTGTGCATAGGTAAATCAAAAGACACCTAAGAGTGCAAGCTACCAATGCGGGGCTAAGAAAAACAAAATTTTTGAAATTGAGCAGCAAAAGACACGCAATGTTAGTGACGTGCAAACATATTTAGATAGCTCACCAAACGATCAGATGATCATCTTCTCTGCTTATGGTAACATAGACCTGAAGCTCTCATCATCTGATCAAGATAATGATCATCTTCTTTGCTTATGGTAACATAGACCTGAAGCTCTCATCATTATATTTCAATAAACCTTGAGGATCGGTAGGCCAATACCTAGCACACTGTGGGGTCCATAAAATTTTCGTCAATATTACCAAAAAACATGATAAACAGCATCGCCAAACACATGTTGAAAGAGAAAAGGCATGGATTTAAGTGGACAAGCATACCGACAATTGTTCTTAGGCTGCAGCTATCCAACGGGAAGTTGAAACGGGTTCTGGTAGGTATGGTTGGAATGATCTTGAATGCAGAAGGTGAGACTTGGTAAAACCCCACTTATTCAAATGGATTTGGGCTTTAAAACTCACTTATTGGGCCAAATTTTGAACTCTGCGTACTTATTGGGCCCTGCGCACTTAACTCAAGTGCGTAGGCCCATCTGTTGACTATATAAATACAGAATCGAATCTTGTTAAAAAGTTTTATCTTCTTTAACACCTTTTACAACCCTAATCATCTGTTCATCACCCTGTTCATCTTCATCACCGTTCATTATCATCATCATTATCACAACTAATCACCCCCAAACACCCTAATCATCCCAAATCAAACCTCATTTCTCTGTTTGTTGATACTCATCTACTGATTAAGGTAGATTTCGTATTACTAATGGTTTATTGCTTGTGATTACAGGTATAATAGTATGATCTAGATGCATCAGTTGGGTTTTGGTTGTTTTACTGGTTTTTGAAATCTTGAAGAACTGCGTACTTGATAATGAACAAGTGCGTACTTGTCTCATAGAGACTGCGCACTTGTCTCATAATCATATAAGTACTCAGAAACCCTAATGTGCTGCGTACATATGTGTGAACTTAAAATCTTGAACGAAGGTTCAAGTGTCTGCGTACTTGCTTAGTACGCAGACTTGACTGTGTTGAAGAAGGGTTACCATGCCCGTGTATAGCTTGGACTGCGCACTTGATAACCATGCACACTTGGACTTTAAACAACAATATGACATTCATTTTGACCATTAAGACACTTGAACGGACTGCGTACTTAAACCCGGACTTTAATGATCTTACCACTGAAAATCAAACGTATCATGGACACCGATGACACCAATCCATCAAACCTTAATCCTATGATTGTTAAAATTTCAAACCTAAAAAAATAATAATAATAAAATCTAAGTCTAAGTTCGTTGTCCGTCTAAGTTTAAGTCTAAAGTCAGTCTAAAGTTAGTTATCGGAGATCTAATTGGCTTTTCGTGCTCTTGGTTAAACAGATGGCACTTGACTGGGATCCGAGAGGCATGCACAACCAACCGATGAATCTTGATACTGACGATGTCAAGTTTAAAGATGTAGTGACTTGGATAAGACGCAGCAAAGTCGGATTTGCTGTGCAGCACGTTGAACCAGTCTACGTTTCCCACATTGAAGATTTCTGGAGATCAGCTCGAGTCGAAACTGTATCAAGAGTCAAGCGAATCAACGCAACAGTCCGAAACAAGGTTGTAATCATCACTGAAGACACCGTTCGAAACGTACTGAGACTGCAAGATCAACTTGGAACTGTCATATTCATGCCTAAAGCAGATATTCACCAACAGTTCAGGAATTTCGGCTACAAGGGTGACTTTGACAAGAGAGGTGACGTCAAGAAGAGCCAACTAACAAGAGATTGGAGACTTATTAGTCATGTATTTATAATGTCTCTATGTCATAGAAAGGGAGGCTACAACGCGCTCAGTGCTGAATGGTCGACAGCGATGATAAAGATTTGCAAGGACGAAGCGTTCAACTTGTCAGGCATGATCTTTGACTACATGGTAAAGAATGCAGAAGCTGGGTCAGGAAAATGGGCTATGTACCCAAGGTTCGTACAGATGATGATCAACGCTCAACATGAGAATCTGCCTCTAGGTGACCAATACATTTTCACCAGAGGTGCACGATTCTTTACAGAATGCAACACACCTGACTGGGAACCAATGCTGGAGAATATGTATGCGGCCCAGCGATATCCTTTTGTCATGGAGCTGTACAACAAGATCAGGAAGAGAAGGTCAGATGCTGCTGAAATTCGACAACAACCCAGAGCTGCTCCTGCACCTGGACCATCTGAACCCACTCCTTCAGCCCAGCCAACTGCTGAGGAAGTTGCCCTAGAAAAAGCAAGGGGCAAAAGAGTGGCGACTGAACCTGCTCCATCAAAGCCCAGCAAAAAGAAAAGACCAGCGGGTTTATTACAAGAAGGGAGAGATACATTGACACCTGAGCAACTTGAAACTGCTGCAGCCTTACAAGAAGTTGCTGAGTTTGAGAGGGCAGCGAGAAAGAGAAGAAGAGAATAGCTACCTGAATCAGAGATTCCTCGTGTAGTAACTCAGGATGACATTGAGGAACAAGTGGTCTTAGAACACATCTTTGGGGCAGAATAACCGAATCAACCAGGGCCTTCCACTGCTGCTGCTCCAGCCCCCAAAGCTCCAGCCCAACGATCAGCTGAACCATCCTCATCAGCTCCTGCTGCACCTCGTCGCAAACCGGTGCATCAGGAACTATATGAGAAGCTTGTCAAAGAGGTTGGTAAAACTGCTGCTAGGGAAATCTGCACTTTGAAGAGTGACGTACACAACAACCAGGAGCTGAGAAAGAAAGTAAAGAAGCTCAAACACAAGAACTGGAACATGGAGAAAATCATCAAAGATCAAAGATACCTGATCAAGTTTCAGAATGAGGTTCAAATGCAAATGTTTGAGATGTTCCAAGATTTCAAGAAGCAGCAAACTGGTGCTCCCAGCACTACATTTGATGAGACTTTCGATTTCGGAAAGTTTTTGGAGAGAGAGAAAGAGAAAGAAAGAGTTGTCGAGGAAAGTGAGGTTGATGAAGTAAGTGAAGATGAGATGCCAGAGAGATTCGTGGAGATGGGAATGGATGAAGAAGTTGTTTATGAGACATCGGATGGGCACAAGTTGGATCCTGAAAGATCAACTTGGTTTCCTAGAAGGCCCATCACCATTCCAGCCTTACATCAGAATATCCATCACACCAAGTCAGCTCACCAGGAGAAGATCATCTCCTGGAAATATGATGAAGAGAAGAGATTGTTTGCGGTAAAGAGAAGAGGGGGAGTGATACAATATTTCAAGGGTCAAAAGGAACTGAAGTCTCTCCCCCGATGGGATATCAGGGAGCTCAGCAGTGCCCCTTTCATCAATCACTCCCTCGACTCCCAGGCGGCCATGGTTGAGTGGTTTATCAAGAAAGAGTGCGACACTGATTTCCAAATCCTGAAGCCGCAGAAACCAAGAAGGAGGATCTCGAAGAAAAGAATCGATCCAGCAACCGGACGTGGCATGATAACTTATGTGATTGACCCTCCACAGGTCGTCACACGAGTTCCTATTAGATCTGAGCTTCCAGTGATGCTGAGGGACTTTAAAAAGTGGTTTTACGACAGCAACACTGGTGAAGCAGTCATTAAACTGCAAGACGATTCAGAGGCTTTGAGGATTTTAGATCCAGTAGACGTGTTTGCACTCAATCTGTCAGATCTGAATATGCTGTTTGCAAATCAGATTAATGTGGGTGCAGGGAACGCGTTGTTTGAAGAAGCGGTGTTGTTTAGAAGGGCTGTGGATAGAGCCATGAATCTGAAAAGAGAGCTGCTTGAGATAATCGACAGGATCAATGCAGCAGATAAAGAAAAGGATGACAGGGAGAAAGCTGCTCAAGCTGCTGCTGGCGCAGAAACTACTCAACCTGAAGTCGAAACTACTTCAGAGGTACAAACAGAAGAACCTGCAACAGTAGCCGATCCTGAAGGAACTGCAACAGAATCAACTCAAGCTCCTCAAGCAGTTGAAGAAGATCCAGTCGCACTATACATGCAAGACCCCCCTGAACAGGTTGAGGGGGAGCAAAGCGAGGTCGAGATAGATTGAAGATTGAAGAACTGGTAGTTGTGGTCTAGGGGGAGTATTGTTGGGTTATATTGAGACCACAGTTACCAGATTAGAGACTTTTGATAGCCTATTGTATAGCTTGATAGTTGAAGGACTTAGTATGTAATTAAGACATAGTTTTGTACCAAACCCTAGATGTTGCGCACTTATCTACACGGGCTCTGCGCACTTAAGTTAAGTGCGCAGGCCCAGGGGTTTTCCTATATAAAGGATGTGTGTGCACAGCTCTAGGGTTAGGGGTTTTGGTCATTATCTTTTGATAGCACAAGATAGGTGCGTACTTGTTGTAATCCATGGTTCTTCAGTGTTAAATCATCAATGGAATTATCGTATTATTCATCTTGTGTGTCGGTTCTTACAATATTCATCTAGTTTCTTTGATTGTAGAAGATTAGTCACTTAAAACACCTAATTCATAGGTGTTTCTAAGTGATAACAATCTCTTGCACTTAACAAGATCTAGCATTTGGGACTTACACAAACAGCCCACGCGCCGCGCGTGCATCACTTGCCTGACGATTACAATGCCCAACAGTTGTCCCATGGCACCGATGATCGACACGTGTACGCCCACGTTCAAATATGTCACTAGCAGTTGTCCCCACATAACAGATGCATGACACGTGGCGTCCTACTAACTCCCCAGCCACAGCAACTGTCAGAACACGTTCTCCGAAGCAGGTGTACCAACCGTCAGACACATCCCTTCATATCCAACACATTCCCGCCATTTAATTCACACAGAATTTCAAAAGACAAATTCAATACGCAATAACTACACTCTGGCAAACGCAGGATCCGACAAGAAATAACTTTTCCACATCTTTGGGATGCGCAATCAGGCCTCACGCCTACGCACAAAGCCAAAATCTCAAGATTTCCTTAATTTACATCTTTGAGACGCGTAATCAGGCCCGATGCCTTCTTAGGCCCCACGCCTGCACATAAAGCCAAAATTTCAGGATTTCCTTAATTTACATCTTTGGGACGCGCAATCAGGCCGAGCGCCTTCTCAGGCCCCACGCCTACGCACAAAGCTAAAATTTCAGGATTTCCTTAATTTACATCTTTGGGACGCGCAATCAGGCCCGACGCCTTCTCAGGCCCACGCCTGCGCACAAATCCATAATTTCAGGATTCTCTTAATTCACATCTTCGCCATGCGGTATCAGACCCGAAGCCTTCTCGGGCCTCACATCTGCGCACGAAGATAAAATTCCAGTTTTTCTTTTTATGCGCATCTTTGCCATGCGCTATCAGGCCTAAACGGCCTTACACATGGAGCATTAACCTTCTTCATCTTGCTTCAAGCTTTACACATGAAGAACGAATCTCCTTCACTTTGCTTGCCCGGACTTACTATTAGGCCCCGCAACAAACACCAATTCCGTCATACGCCCGCAACTTGATCACTGTGCGTGCACTAGTTGACGAGGTTATACAAAAACATGTACACTTTGTTACATGAAAACCCAGTGACGACTGGATGTAACTCAAAGTACACATGAGAATTCACAACATAAGTCCAGCACTCCCTTGTCAGTGCAACACGAAAGCACTGGACTGGGGGACTTGAAGGGATATGGTACCAAAACATCCATATCGCAAACCTACAACAGCGCCTAGCTAAACATACTTCGCCCGTTTTACGTCGGCGGAATATCCAGCGTCTATCAGACAATGGACGCAGACTCACCCGTCCGTTTTACGCCGGTGGAATATCTAGCGCCCGGCGTCTACTCACTCGCCCATTCTACGTTGGCGGAATATCTAGTGTCTGGCGTCTACTCACCCGCCCGTTTTACGTCAGCGGGGTGGACACATTACGAAGCTTCCTCTGCAAGTTAAACAAAGATGCTTTCTGGGACAGCCTCGAGATACACACCCCTGCCCCAGGCAACTGTTCTTGACGCTACAGGCTGCGCGTCAGAGATCTCGGCCAATCAAAGGCTACTCTCAGTCTGATACTCATGAAGGACGACGACGTGGCGACCTCCCAGCCAAGATATCTCTCTGACAAAAGACTTTCTCAACCCTTCAACTTGTCTCGGGTTTCAAGAAAGAGGATGATTACCCACCACCTTGGATCAGCCAGTAGGCGGACGCCACGTGTCCGGCGCCCACCATCGTCCACTCAACGAACGCCACGAGTACTTTCGTTAGGACAATAACATCCCCCCTTTACTCTCTCCTTTTACCAAATCCACTTGCACCATTGGGCTTAGGGACTTAGGCCGGAAACTTAGAGACACCTCTACCTAGGCCGGGCCCCATTAAGGGTAGAGGATGGGCTGAGAAAGTTGTATGTCGAGGTACTACAAAAGGAGGAGCTCCTTCTCCTTTTGTTGGCATCCGATATACACCCATACTTTCATCAAAAAGACTACGAACTCTTTCGTACCTTTTTCAACCCCTTTTTTATTATACAAACGTTTAGAGGCTCGGCTCTTCTAATCGGTAGTCTCTTAAACTCCTTGGTCTTGTCCTTAGACCAACACATTTTTATAAACACGCCTCTTTATAAAACCTCGTAGAATCACTACCAAGATCAGCGCCTGCGCGGTGATCTAGGATTCGTGTTTCTTCAGATGGGTTAGAACTTGTCTATACAAAATATTTACCTATAAAAATGCGTGTGTATATAAAAATTGAAAATCGCATATAAAAATCCAATCCGATTAATCCCGACTAAGGGACTGTTTGGTTTACCTCTGAATGGCTCATTCAGAGGTAACCTTTGAATCGGTCAGAGGTGGGTGGTGTTTGGTTGCTAAAACTTGCCCTCTGAACTGAACCGTTCAGATCTGAATGGTTCAGCAAAGATATGATGCTGAATGAAAAACTTGACTCATCTGCCCTCTCCTCTGAATGGTTCCCACCGCCGCAACCTACCCCCACCAATTAACTATCACTGATGAGTAAACCAACGAATCTGACCTCCTCTGTACCGTCACCTACACAGCGCCATCACCTGAGACCACCACCCCGTCACTACCATCCCAACCCGGAACCCACTCCAAATAGCCACCGTCTAAACTGGTCACGCCACCAACACCAAAGATGGTGATGATCGCCTGCTTCTAACGACGGGAAGAGAGAGAGGTCCGAGGTTAGAGGTATAATCTGTGGAAGGAGGGAGAGATGGGGTTGTTTAGAGAGAGAGGTAGGTAGGGTTCATCTTGGGGTGACGGCTGATCAATGTGGTGTGTAGGTTAAAGAGACAATAATAAAAAGAATGAATGAATTATTGATGTTTGGTGTCATGTGGTGTGTCGTGTATGTTTTTTTTTTATAAAAAGTAAAGATTTTATCTATTATTATTATTATTATTATTATTATTATTATTTTAATATGAAAACAAGGTGAGGGTAAAATGGTAATTTTGTAAAGTTATTCAGAGGTTTAACCAAACAACACTTATTGGTTCAGCACTTATTGGTTCAAAGCCTCTTACCCATTTAGACCTCTTACTGATTCAGCACATACTAGTTCAGCACTTGCCAAACAGCCCCTAATCCTTATTAATCCCGATTAATCACTATGCCCCATCCCACTAGCCGACTAGCGCTTAGCGAGTTCTACAACACTGCCAACATCGACAATCTTCCGGCTAGAGAACAAGACATACGTGGCAGCATTGCTAATGGATAGAGTTGCGTAAAAATATGTTTTTTAGTGTTATAATATTATGTAATTTTTACTAGTAATGAAAGTTTTATTTTCCTTGCGAAGTGTTATAAGTTCGTTTTAATTATTAAATGTTGAATATTTAATCGTATTTAAAAATACATAGAAAAGGACAGTGGAACACAACAAAATGTTTATTTCCTTCAATTTCCTTCCTTAAAAAAAAACTCTGGAACACAACAAAATGTTTATTTCCTTTCTTTTTCTTTCCTTTCTCTCCGTTCCCGAGTTTATTTGAGTAGGGAAAAGAACCGAAGGAAAGGGAAGGAAAAGAAATGATACATATCATTTTCCTTTCCTTTCGTTTCCTTCCATTTTCTTTCTTTTCATTTTTTAAGTGAAACTCGGGAACACAACATGTTTTATTTTCCTTACTTAAATGAAACTCGGGAACACAATCAAATTTTTCTTTCCTTTCATTTCATTTCTTTTCTTTCGTTAAGTTAACTCAGGAACACAGCTTAAGTGAAGTCGGGAACACATCAAGGGATGGAAGAAGTTGGTAAAGATATACATAACAAATAGTGTAATTTTTAATTGAATTAGATTTTAGTTTTTTGCTATTCATTTGCTGCCTTTTGACATTTGGATAGTTTGTGAAACACATGGGTGTGTGCTATAACTTGCTTATTATTGTCTAGTTTTGTTCAACAATAAAATTTGTTCTTCAGTTGACCCAAAGTCAATAAAAGAAAAGTATTCATCATTCTAATAGATTTTATTAATGACCACAACAACATCCTATAGTTTTACGGAACAAGACTTTCTATATGTAAATTTCTGAGCACACGCAGACGGACCCGCCTTGGTTTAATCTGGTCAACTGGTCAAGCAACCTCACTTTTTTTTGTAACTTGAGCGTTACACATTATCAAATTTTATTTTGTACATGTTTGGATAAACTTATAAGTTATTATTTATCTCATTTTCCATCCTATAGTTTTACGGAACAAGACCTCTAACTTATAGCTTATCTCATTTTCCAACTCTTTTTCATCTTATTCAAACCGAAAAGAGTCTTTTTCAAGCCATCACCCAAACACTTTTGAAATAATTTATAAGGATGAGGAAATAAGGAGAGCCAAATACCCTCTTAACCTCAAGCTTTTTCGAACATTACCCATGTAAATAATTCAAACAGAATGGTTAATCTTGTTTTCTTAGGTCAGACGCCACTTCTAGCATTCTTGTCCCATTTTCTTCTCTTTTACGTTTTACTTTATTCTGTTAAATTGAAGGAAACTGAAACACGATTCAATCTGGTAAAAAAAAAACTTGAAGTTTATTTATTAAAATACTTCTTTAAACCCGATTAAAAAAACCGATGACCCACCTGGTAAACAATAGACAGAAAAATTACGACGTGGTGAAAACAATTCCTACCTCCGCCACTTAGCACACGAATATGCTTCTTGCTATTACAATGGAGACTTTACAAAAGATTGTTCATTAGGGTGGGCGGGGTGGTTCGTGATAGCCACTCCGCAATGGTCGTGATCATCACGACCACCGCCCACCAAATCTATCACGACCACGAGGGATTAAATCCGTGACAGTCATCACAGTTGTTTGGACCGTTGGCCAACAATCGTAAGACCGTTTGGGCTAAAAAAAAAAAAAACTTTTTTCCCAATTATTATATAGATCAACCATTTTTAACCAAAATCAATACCACCAACAATCAAACAATACCTCAAACAATTAAAATTCAAAAAAAAATTATCAAATGGAAGGCCCTTTGCTTCCACTCGACTCGTCTAGTTTTTCCGACTTGTTAGGTTCTACAATGGAATTTTTTGCAAAAGTTTGCAAAGCCGCGCACCTTGAAGATATGGGACACTCAAAGAAAAAAAATGATGTGTCATATTGTACAATATGATCATAAAGGAGAGGGGCGCACAATATCTCCGGATTACGTTATGGACCATCCAATACCAGCAACTGCTAGCGATGATATTCTTTTAGAGTTGAGATGAACAAACCTACTTTCAACTTCGATATGATCTAATGGAACACATTGGTAGTTTAGATATCGAGTTCGAGGAGTCGCACCCACCACTCACTTAATTTTATTATTTCATTTTTATTTTAAGTTGTATTTTGTTTTTTTTTTTTTTTTTGTAATTTTTAACTAATGTATTTTATTTGTAATTTAAAGTAAAAAAAATGTTGGTATTGTGTGTTTAATTATTGTTTATCATTTAAAAAAATCAATGATGGGTGTGATGGGTGTCATTCAACACCATAACTTTTGTGATGAAATGTGATGGAATGAGGTGACAAAATATGATTTGTTGTGATGGTGTAATGGGTGTGATGGTGTGATGACCACCCCACCCACCCTTAGGGAGGACGGGGCGGGCTCGGCTACGCTTCCTCGGCTTCGTAGCCGATGCGGCAACACCGGCCTGTCCCATGTGGCTACGAATTTTGGCTACAAAAATCGGCTTTGGGTTGCTGAATCTGTTTCCCTCTTCCACATCTCTCTCTCAATCTCTCTCTCTCTCTCTCTCTCTCTTTCACAACTCTCTCTCTTTCATTTTTTTAAAAAATGCTAGTTTAGGCTAGGTGTTTACGGTGTTTAGGCTAGTTTATAGTTAAAATGACGTGACGCGATGAGATTGGTTCACCTTAGGCCTCCCTCCCTTATGAACTTATCTTGTTTAAGCGTATAGTTCTTCTACGTAAAGTCTTAAAAGTCTTTTGAGTCCATATATTCCTTGTACCAACAAAAATGAATCATGTATTTACTAAGGATCGATGGTAGTAGTTTAAAATAAAACAGTTCATGGTTTCTAATTAATCGTAAAAATTGTTATAAAAGTAAAAAAAAAATATGTAGAAGTTTCATGGAATGTTCATAGAGTGGGCTCATAGTTTCTTGGTGACCCACTAGCCACTTGCGTACTATTTCGCTTTGATTTTTGACCATGACCAAAGTATACGAGCATCGTACTATAAGAGTTCACTTAGAGGACTAAGGTGGTCACCTCATCCTCTAGAAATCTTGAATCATATACGAATATTTTCGAATAATCTAGAGAGATGACTAGAACACTGCGTGTCGATAAAAATGGGTTGAGAAAAGGCCCGTGGAGCAAAGAAGAAGACGATAAGTTGAGTGCATACATCAAGAGATACGGCCATTGGAACTGGCGTTTAATTCCTAGGTTTGCCGGTAAGCATGTGGTATTATTATTATTTTTTTGGGGTGTTTGAGATTACTTATAGCAATCCCTAACACGTTGAAAATAATAATATAAATATATTATTTTTTTTATTTTGGTTAGGCGTGTCTAGATGCGGGAAGAGTTGCAGGTTGCGATGGTTGAATTATCTTCGTCCAAACATTAAACATGGAAATTTTACAAAAGAAGAAAAAGATTTGATTATGGACATGCATAACAAGATTGGCAACAAGTATGATATATTACTTCCTTTTTGAAATGAAAACTTATGTACATTCACCGTATTTTCTAAGACTAAACTTGGTTATGTTTATAGATGGGCAAAGATTGCGGCTGAGTTACCAGGATGAAGCGACAACGAAATAAAGAATTACTGGCATACACATTTAAAAAGGCGCGCTAAAAACGATCAAAATGAGCAGACAAATGTGTATCGTGCTACAAAAAAACAGACCAACTTCGGAAACAATTTGTTGGAAAGTTCAGAAATAAGTGACCATGATGAAGTTGAAGGTCTATGTGCATCTTGTGTGACAAAATCCTCACAACTGCCACCACCATCGTTGTCTTCCACATCGTCTTCGATGGCATCTGATAGTTTGATCTCGACTATTAGTGATTCGGTACAAACATACACTAATGGATATGACGATGATTTTTGGACAGATCCATTATTTGCAGATTTAGATGGTGTCAACAATGTGATCAACGCTCTAGGGGATATTGATGAATTTATGTGGTCAACTATGGATTATTATTCCCAATATGAGCAAGTTCATGATACGAATATATATTTTTGAAACGCATGATCGGCTAGTATTTTCTTTAAAGCATAAAGCATAGTGATGTACACAATTTTCTCGGATGATGTACAATTAATATATCATATAGTTATACTAGATTATGCCCGGGAGCGTTGTGGGGTTCACAAATCTTACATGACATATCAAGTATTAGGATTTAGGATCTCCAATGTATGCATTTTTATTTCCATCTCAATAAATCTAACAAAAACTCTAAAACTCACAATCTTTCATAGCTATCAATACTTTTCTACACCTACTGTCAACCCTCAACAACTAACAAACTATAAAAACTTCTAATTCAAACCATCATGAACCAAAATTGAACTTACCAGTTACCAATAGTCATTTACTTATAGTTATTTAATATTGATAGAATTCAAACCGTGCCTTTTCTATTGATTTTCAATTGTTTATATAATACAAGACATATCATTTATTTATTTTAGGATATAGATAATCACAATCAATTACAATAAATACAAATATAATCATCTCTAAATATATCCCTATTATACCCCCGCAGTCGAAGCGGGAGGGGAGCGGATGCTAAGACTGTCTCGAAAGTCTTCAAACAGAACTCTAGGGAGACCCTTGGTGAAGATGTCGGCAATCTGATGGCGGGTTGGAACGTGAAGAACCCGAACGTGACCACGCTGAACCTGCTCACGGACAAAATGAATATCCAACTCAATGTGTTTAGTACACTGATGCTGCACAGGAGTTCCAGATAGATAAATGGCACTAATATTGTCGCAGTAGACCAACGTCGCACGAGAGAGCGGGTGATGAAGCTCAAGTAACAGGTTGCGAAGCCAACAGATTTCTGCGACTACGTTTGTGACCCCCTGTATTCTGCTTCGGCACTGGATCGAGAGACGGTACTCTGTCGTTTAGACGACCAAGATATAAGATTATCCCCAAAGTATATACAGTAACCACTCGTGGACCGTCACGTGTCTGGACACCCAGCCCAGTCTGCGTCTGTGTATGATATTAATGAGGTAGTGCCGCTGGCGTGTAGCGTTAAGCCGAAAGATGTGGTACCTTTGATGTAACGAATAATCCGCTTCAATGCGTTCCAATGATCAAGGCGCGGGGAGTGCATATGCATGCATATCTGCTGAACTGCATAAGAAATGTCCGGGTGAGTGAAGGTTAAGTACTGAAGAGCAACGGCCAGATTGCGATAGAGAGTGGGGTCATGAAAAAGTTCACTTGAAGTGGCACTGCATTTACCAGCAGTATCGACGGGAGTAGAGACAGGCTTACACGCCTGCATGCCTGCTCGAGAGATGATGTCTGTTGCATAAGACTGTTGAGATAGAAACATAGTAGACTTTGTACGAGAGACGGAGATGCCCAAAAAATAACTAAGAGGCCCAAGGTCTTTCATGGCGAATTCACTACTGAGACGAGCCATGAGCGAATGACGAAGAGTGTCAGAAGATGTGACCAAGAGGATGTCATCCACATACAGAAGTAGATAAAGCGGTGTTAGGCCCCTGATGTAAAGTGAATAGAGAGGCATCACACTTGCTATGAGAGAAACCAATAGAGAGAACAAAATCCGTAAACCGCTGGTACCATGCACGTGGGGCTTGCTTGAGACCATACAAAGACTTCTTAAGTAAGCAGACGTGATCAGGAAACTGTTTACTGCGAAAACCCATGGGTTGGTACATATAGACGGTTTCATGGAGATTCCCATGAAGAAAAGCATTAGTAACATCCAATTGGTGAACTGACCATTGCTTGGATAGAGCGAGAGAAAGAACTGTCCGAATAGTTGCTGGTTTAACAACCGGGCTAAAAGTCTCGCCACAGTCGACCCCTACCTGTTGTAACCGACCATCACATACTAACCGTGCCTTGTAGCGTTCCAAAGTGCCATCCGACCTGTACTTATGTTTAAACAACCACATGCTTCTAATAACATTCATATTCGTGTCACGAGGAACGAGTTCCCACGTTCCGTTTCTAATTAATGCATTATATTCAGTAGTCATGGCAGAGTACCATTCCGGTATATTTAAGGCATCAACGGGGGTTTTAGGAAGCGGAACGATGGGTGAGTGTGAGGTGGTGTGGAGGTTGAAGGGTTGTTTTGGTTTGAAAATACCGCTCATAGAGCGAGTATGTGGTCAGGTGGGGTTGGCAGAGGGTTGATGTGGTGGTGGTGGGACCGGTACAAGAGGTGGTGGGATGAGATTGTCGGTGTTTGAGACATGTGGGAAGTTCGATGTAGTAGTGGTGGGATGGAGAGTAGGCGAGTATTGTTGGCTTGTTGGGCTAGGGATTGGCCAGGAGGTGTGTGACGTTGATTTGGTGGGCTGGAGGGTGGGCCGTGGGGTGGGCTGGGTACTGGTGTAGATGGTTGGGTCAAATAGGGACATAAATGGATTGGAAACGAATTGGACAGGAATTCATAGGTGGGGAACGGGGTTGAAGTTTGTGAAAATGGAAATGTGGTTTCGTCGAAGGCCATGTGTCGAGATATGAAGATTTGTTTTGTGGTTAGGTCAAGACATCGATAGCCTCGATGGGTGAGGGGGTAACCCAAAAATACACACGGGTGAGAGCGGTTATCTAGTTTGTGGATTGTGGTAGATGGGTGGAGTGGATAGCATAGGCAACCGAACACTCAGAGATGGTCATATGTCGGTGTGGTATGGTAAAGAATTTCGGTGGGTGTTTTCTTGTGGGTGGTTTTGTTGGGTAGGATGTTAAGGAGCTAGGTGGCGGTCTCAAGGGCGAAGTGCCAAAGATAAGGTGGTAGAGAGGCATTGGCCAAAAGTGTATGTATCATATTATTAATCGTACGGATTTTACGTTCTGCTTTGCCATTTTGGGAAGAGGTGTATGGGCATGTTAGGCGGTAAAGGATGCCATTGGTGGTGAAAATTTTTTGAAAGGAGGCATTAACGTATTCACGACCATTATCATATTGAAACGTTTTGATGGTTCTTTCAAATTGAGTTTTAATGTTGGTTGCAAATTGTGTAAAGGCAGGGAATACGTGGGATTTTTGGGTTAAGGGGTAGGTCCAAAGGAAGTCCGTGTGGTCATCTAAAAATAACACATAATATTTATGGCCAGACGAACTAATGACAGGGGAGGTCCAGACGTCACTGCGAACAATATCAAAAGGTTGAACAGTAAAATTAGGTGAAGCAAAAAATGGCAATCTAATACTTTTTTTTCCAAAAACACAAGCTTGGCATACATTATTATTCAAATTGTCAAAGGAAACACAACTAGAAGTTTTTAAAGAACTCAAAGATTGACGTCCTGGATGGCCAAGACGTTGATGCCAAAGTTGAGCGGAAATAGCGGCAAAAGCAGATGGTTATGAATTGGAGGACCCGAGCACCAGAGGGTAGAGGCCACCGCTGCTGTTGCACCACAGGAGGGGGGCCCGTGTCTTGAGGTCCTTCACAAGAAAACCAAATGGTTCAAACTCAACCGAAACAGATTAATTATCCGTCATGAAACGACGAACAGAAATAAGGTTTTTAATTAATTTTGGGGAGTATAGGACATTTTTAAGGACACATGGTGGGAATGGTTTGGGTAAGTATTTGGTGCCTTGTCCTATAACTGGTATGGTATTGCCATTTCCTACAATAATATTTTGAGAAATGCAAGAATTAGAAAAAGAAGTTAAATCACCTTGCTCGTGAGTCATGGTAGAGGAGGCTTCCGTGTCCATATATTGAGTTGGGTCTGGTTGTTGTAGAGACATAGTGTACATAGCTTGCTCTATGTCCGTTGGGCTGTATGCAGCATAATTGCCCTGTTGAGGACGTGCACCAAGAATACTTTGTTGATGGGCCGAATTCTGAGATGGGCTCCGATTAGTGGATGGGTATGGGCAAGGGGGATTGGGACAACCATATTGCTGTGGGACTTGAGAAGTGTTATAATTGATGTTCCATGGACCCGGTGGAGCCCACTGCTGCATCCAAGGAAAGTAATTAAAAGGTGAGTTAAAAAAGGATTGTTGATACCTTCCCCTTCCATAGCTGTTTCTATCGCCCCTGCCCCTTCTACCGGAGCTCCTTCCTCGTCCGCCACGCATAGAGTACTAGCCGTCGGAAGTGTTGCCTGAGTTGTTGCTGGAGGTGTAGCGGTCACCGGTGTTTTTGTTTGTTGTTGCGGACAGGGCCAATGAAGCTGTTTTAGAAACTTGTAGGGCTTGGTCAGCCTTACGGGTCTCGACTTCAATGATCTTGGACCTAGCAACGTAAAACGACGGTAGGGGCTTCATATTGGTCAGAATCGTAGCGATCCCTTCGTATTGTCCATTCAACCCGGCAAGCAACTGGAGGACTAATCTGTCACTGTCCACGGGAGCATTGACGTTGGCCAATTGATCGGCCAGCAACTTGAGTTCTTGACAGTACGCCGAAACATTCGGAAATGCGTCCAGGCGGGTGTTAGAGAACCGATTCATGAGGTGTATGGCCCGAGCGGCTTGGTTGTCTTGAAAGAGATCTTCGATAGCCTTCCAGGCTTGATATGCAGTGGCTGTTTTGTCAATGATCGTGTAAAGAAGATCGTTGGAAATCGTACCATAAAGCCATTGCAAGACAATAGCGTCAAGACGATCCCAGTCATCGTTAGGTGTAGAAGAGGAAGCGGGTGCTTGGGGTCTAGGGGAGATGTGGTCAAACACCAAGAACGCCTTGCAATGTATTGTAAACAAGGTCGCCCAAGATGCGTACTGGGAGGATTCGATTTCTAATAGGATCGGAACATAGTTCTTGATAATAGAAACCATTGTCGCCGGGTGGATTTTTGATTCGAGGGTTATGGATGGTGTTGTAGGGGATGAGGAAGTGTTGGTCATGGTAGGCGATTAGAAGATGGGAATGATGACTGACAGGAAATTAAAAAGGGATGGCAGGGAATGTAAAAAGTGGGATAAGAATATGGTCGTGTGAATGAACGACCAAGAAGAAGGAAGACAGGTACAGGATGACGGCAGGGAGGTGAGTATTTAGGGTTTGGCACACTGGACTCTTGATACCATGATAGAATTCAAACCGTGCCTCTTCTATTGATTTTCAATTGTTTATATAATACAAGGCATACCCTTTATTTTAGGATATAGATAATCACAATCAATTACAATAAATACAAATATAATCATCTCTAAATATATCCCTATTAAATATCAATACAGTTAAAATCAAACTTTATTGCTGGCAAAGATCTACTCAAAGTCTCAAACTACATAAACATAAACATAATCACATCTATCTAATCTCTCACACTCAATCATTGCATGTCCATAATAATTTAATCAGTAATAACTCCTATATTCCCTAACCTAAAATATAATCACTAATCAGCTAAACAATACTTAAGTAAGCTGCAACTGTTCAGAAAGTCATCACATCAAACAAAAACACCAAAAGAGTCCATAAATAAATTTAAAAAAAAACTAATTCAAACCTTATATTCTTTTTAAAAAATAAGACCTGGAATATTGGAATTAGTATTACCACACTGATTTCGGTTTTCTATTTATTATATATTCAACTTTTAGCTTTTATTTTTTAAATTCGATTAAATTATTAAAAAAAGTTAATAAAACAATATTTCAACTGTCGGTCAAACCGGGGATCAAATACAGGCGAGCCAAGCTTATAAACCTTATGCAAGAAATCAACCAACGGTAGATCAATCATCATCGTGACCACCATTGGAACCCACCTCCGACCCGTATCAACATTCACTGCTCTGTTTTCCATCTTTTGGATCCAAACCACAACCATATCCCTCTATCGTCACTACCTTCCACAACAATTAGCCATATCCATCATCGTCTTCATAATAATCCATCACCAAGACCGATTATTATCTAGGACATCTATCAAATCAAGACAAAAATAAACAAAACCACAAATTTAACACAAACAAAATCTAACAAAACATAAATTGGTAAGAAAACATTAAGCAAAACAAAAATCCCTAACAAATAAATAAAAAGTAAACAAAACTTCAATTTTAACATATGCAAAACCTAAAGAAACTTAAAATTCACATAATTTGCTAAGAAACAATCAAACCCTAACCAAAATAAATACAAAATAAACAAAATTTGAAATTTCACACAAACAAAAACCTAAAAAAAGCATAAAATTCACATGAATTGATAAACAACCAATAAATCCTAAACAAAACAAAACCGAATAAACAAAATCCAAACTTTTAGCAAAAAAAAAAAAAAAAAACTTAAAAAACTTAAAAAACTAAATAATAAAAGAATAAAAATAAAATCTTGTACCTAAACAAACAACAGAGTTTAACCACTCAATAACCTTACGCCGAGATCTAATCTTTAACGGAGCTTCAAACGACATATTCAATGACATCAATTCTTCAAGATTCGCGTACCGATACGGATACAAAGAAAAAAGAAGACGACGTCGTATCAGAACGGTGCCCTAATTTCTTCTCTTTACCAATAACCACCAAAACGAAAGTCTCACACCGTTGTTTTAAATAACATCTAACTTCCTTTCTTCCTCTGTTGTATGTGGAACAAACTTCTTGCCAATTAACGTACGGTGTAGGTCGTAGTTGCAGGAGAAAGAGAGACAGAGGGTTTAGGGTTTGGGATGTGGTGGACTGATGGTGGTGCGTAGATGGCAGGAGAATGAGAAGATGGATGCAGGCAAGCAAGGGTTAGGGTTTTTAATCTATTGTAATATTAAAAATAGTTTTTTTTTTCTCTTTTTTAAATCACCTAATGACATGCCACATGACAAACTCAAGGGGAGGTTGGCATTTTTAAGTACCATGTGGGATTGTTGAGCTTTAGTTTATTATAATATATACATATAGATTATGAGTATATTAATACTAATTAGCTCTTCCTATGGGGGGAGGGGCACTCCAGGCTACTAGTCTGGTCCCGTCCAATTATTAACAGCCATGTCAAATTAAACTCAAAGTAGCTTGAAATCCCCAAATTACTAGCAGCGCTTCAGGCTACTAGCTAGACTAACTACTTTATTTAATTATTTTTAAAGTCAAACATTTAATTAAAATAATTGAATTTAAACATGCATTTCATTAAAAAAAATCTAATTACCATCGTTAGAAAAAATAGCGAAATTTAAAACCCTAATCAATACGATGATGATCTTCGGCCAACCATGTAAGTCTGCAAGTTCTATTTGGCGGGCTATCACGATTTTTTTCATGGCGGGCTCTATATTAGAAGAAAACACAATATCTACAAGATTAGGTAATCTAGTAAAGATCCTACCAGATGTAACAAAACCCCAATCAAGGACCTTAATGGAGCTCGTTAACCGACCATTGAGACGCAACCATATTTTCGACACTAACGAATTCTGCTTGTGTTGTTGGATAACCTTTGAGAAGATTCCTAAAAGGGTTTCATAAGAAAGAAGTGAAGTAAAATCTTGACACTCAATTTGGGGCAAATCAGGTATCAAAGTTTCGTTCTTTAACGTTTCTTGATTTAGGGTTTGGTTATTTAGGGTTTGTTGTGGTGGCGGCGGCGGCTTTAAAGTATATTCAACATGAACTCACAAATGAACAAGACGAAGTTATCATTACAAAAGGTTTGTTTGAGTCGGGACTTATTTGTTCTTTAATGGTCATTGTGCCTTACACGAACTCACAAATGAACAAGATTGGTCAATCCAAAACACGACATGCTTTAAAGTATATCCAATATGAATGAATGTATGGGTTTTGTTTAAGTTCACCTATTCAATTACCAAAATCAAAAACTTCTAGCTAGTTAACCCGTCACACGATTGACACATCTGCTATGACTGGTTGAAATCATCTAATGAGTGGAGTATAATTTGAAATCATCTATGACCGGGTGTAGGCAAATTGCAATCATCTAATGAGTCAAGTATAATTTGAAGTTGTTACCTAACACGGGTATTATCATAATACATATGAAGGTGACCTTTAGAGCATTCATAATGCTATGGGTGGTTTGTAATTTCACATCGCCATATAATCATGCCTAATTATTTTAAATTACAATCATTTCAAACCCATTTTCTTGCAACCATAAATCATTTTAAACCTTCACCACATCACCTACTTTTTTCCTTTTATTTAAACTATATCTAATTTATATACTCTATTTTTAATTTTATTAGTTCATCGTTTATTTATTTTTTAATTAAATTTTGTATAATAAATAAATTATATAAAAGTACTAGATTATCTCGTGGGTGCTTCCCCGGATAGACAATCTAATATGAAGTGACAATATGTGTGTACCGTAAGAGGAATATGTCATTTCTTCAGGAGATTTTTTTAAAGGATCAACACTCGATAACTCGTTAAACTTACTTTTAATTCTACGTGTGCATATCTTGCTCGTGTGAAGTCTATCTACAACTTTGCCACTTCCTCAATACATTCTAAAGCTGTGATGTGAACATGAGAAAAAAACAACCAAATTGCTATCAAATGATATGTCATGATGATTGATTTAAGAGGTGTGCATGGTGTGGTGATTAATTATCACTTATCAGCTAGAGATTTACTTAGTGTCTAAGAATCATAGGCTATATCTAACCAGCTTAGTAACCTTTGTAATCAATGTACCTAGCAACACCAATCAAAATACAAAATAAATGAGATTTTTACCAAATTGACTACATCTATGAATATATATGTAGTTAGCGGGTTCTTATATGTAATAGTAGGTTCAAAAGTATTTATACGATTATAACAAGAATAGTGACTTGCCTAGACATTATTAATGAATGATCTAAACACATTGTGTTATTTTTTCTGCATGAATAAAAACTATGTTTTTAATTTCCTGGCGTGGATATTGGCAGGAATTGATTGAAACTTTAGCTTGGGCTCACCCACTAAAAAAATTGTTTCTTTTTTCGTTTTTTGTATAGTACTAAGGTGCTCGTTGGAAAGATAATAAAACGATCGCTAATTTGAGGTATTTTTTTTAAATGTAGTATATAAATTTACTAACGTTTAAAAATTGTGATAGGAAAATAAAGAAAAGATAAAGATAAAAATATTAATTAAAATATTTGAAATTTTAAAATAATATTTAGTAGTTATCTTTATTTAAAATATAACTAAATTTTTTTTGAAGAGAAATTAAGGGGTAAGAAGGCCTCACATAATGTCATGTGGCATACCCTTTTTCTTTTATTATATACTAGATTATACCACGTGAGCGTCCCGGGGTTGAGAAAATCTAATATGACACATCAATTTTACATATGAAATAGACCGATACGCTTTACAGTTACATGCATGAAAGCCTTAGGTAGCACCTAACCTAAAACAATTAACAATGTATCTCCAATGTTAACGACTAACCTTAAACAATGTATAATTCTAATGTTAACATCTAACCTAAAACAGTGTATATCTCTAATATTAATACCTAACCTAAAACAATGTACAACTCTAATACTAACACCTAACCTAAAACAATGTAGAACTCCAATGTAACTCTAATATTAACACCTATCCTAAAGAGTAAACAAATGTACAACTCTAACATACTAATATTGATACCTAACCTAAAACAATGTATAACTCTATTAACCTATTCTGCTCTGGTTGAAATAGAATTCATATTTACTAGTTTGAACTTAAAATTGTCGTTTTTTTCTCCGTTTTTTATATAACACTATGGTATTCGTTGGAAAGATAATAAAACTCTTGTTAATTTGGCGTAATTTTTTTCTTTAAAAAATCTCGTAAATAAAAGATATTAACGTTTAAAAATTATAGGATGAAACATGAGATAGAAAAATTCAATTTTGTTTTTAAACTTTTTTTCTTCTAAAATTATTTAATGGCACATGACATCCTACATGGCACTCTTAAGGGGGAGAATGGCTATATGAGTGCCATGTAGGATTTAGCAATTTGGAATATATATATATATATATATATATATATATATATATATATATATATATATATATATATAAGATAGAAGATATATAGATATATCGATATAAATAAAATAATAAAAATAATATATAATATTCTCAACTGCTACTTTTCAAACATTTATTTTTTCAACAACTAGTTTTAGTGCCTATAAATTGAACCCAACTTTCTACTTCTCAACATACATTTCACCAAAAAACACTCATAAAAATGGCAAGAAGAAGTTGGACTGAAGATGAAGATATAGCTTTGGTTAATTCTTGGATTCACCCATGCGAGAACGAGTTACGACGAGATGTACCTTTTAAAAAAAAAACCTATTTCAAGAATTCCAATAACGTGTAGGTGAAACTGATCGCACTTTGGACCAGGCTCTTTTAAGGTTGACGCTTTTGGGAGAGAAGGCTACTTGGTTTAACCAACTCTTGAACGCTGTGATGGATCGGTAGAACGGAGGCTTAAGCAATTGCCGAAACCTTCACCTATACCTAGGGGTGTAGCATTCAAGGGGTGGCTGACCCCCCCCCCCCCCCGAATTTTCGCTCAGAAGTTTCGAGTATATAGTCTCCGTATGAAATTTTTTGGTATATACGGTTTCAACCCCCGTTTAAAAAAAATAGTTATATAAACCAAAACTTAAACCCAAAACAAAGTAAATGTAAAGCCCAAATCCTAAAGTCCTAAGCCCAAAAACTACATGAGCGGGATAGTAGATTCAATGAGCAAGTGATAGAGTTGGTATCTCTTAGCTACTCGAGCTAGGTTTGGTAAAAAGCTCGAAACGAGCCGAGCCAAGCCTTGTTGAGCCCGAGCTTGAGCTTAAAACAAAGCTCGTTTAGTAATCGAGCCCGAGCTTAGCCTAGCATGTGAAGCTCGTCAGGCTCGTCGAGCCTTATCGAGTCTTAGTGTAGTATTAGGTTTATTAATATTTACCCCATCATTTAAGCTTGTTTACTAAACGAGCCCGATCCGAACTTCATTTATCGAGTTCCAAACCTATTATTTATATTATTTTTATTTAAAATATTAACTAATAGATAGTAAACGAGCCGAGCTCGAGCTCTCATAAGTTTTTCGAGCTCGGGCTTAGCACGGCTCGTTTGCAATCCTATCCATAATTGAAGAATTCAAAATCTTAAAGGTAGACGAATGAACTGTAATTCTTAATCCAGGTACCAACCATTTGTCTCATTTTTAATGTTTTAGTGTCTTTGTTCAATTGTTTGTTAAACAATGCTTAGAAACTTGATATTTATTTATTGTATTTAATGTTTGACTCGACCCGAATCGAATCACCGACCCGAACATGTCACCCGAACCATAGCTACAGAAAAAAAAATAGGTCCCGTCACGTGACCGAGGACTTCCGACCCCCCGGTCCAAATTCTCATGCTTCACCACTACCTATACCTAACGCAACACAATAGCACATTTACTCACGTTGCTTCTTTGCAATTACTAAGAGTGAGAGTTGTACATCCGAATTCAGGAGTTTGCAATTCCAAGGGTCCACTTGAATGGACCCAACACATCCAAACCCCCTTCCGGACGAGTGCCATAATGAAGCAATGTTCGGGAGTCTGACAGTTCATGTAGGTTTGACGTATCTATTCAAGGCTCCGGATATTTGCACAAGTAGCAATTTTATTCAGACAACCCTATACGGGTCGTAGAGAGCTCTACGGGTCGTAGAGCCATTTTTTTCAGACTTCTACGAGCCGTAGAGGCCTCTACGGCTCGTAGAAGTAGTCTTATTAATTTTGAGAATGAAGAAGGACGAGATGGATGTTTTATGATGCCTACGGCCCGTATAGGCCTCTACGGGTCGTAGACAAAAAAAAAACCAAAAACGTTTGGGACGAGGTTCGATCTTAGGCACATTATCACACAAACACACACACAAAGTCTTATTTCGTATATGGGGACCATCTGGGCTACCAGTTCGCTGGTTTCTTAGTTGGAAAGTTTTAATATAACATAAACCAGTCTTAGGCAGCCTCTACGGCCCGTAGAGGCCTATACGACCCGTAGATAGGGTTTTTTTTAAATCATTTTAATTATGTAATAATTAATCCCGAGCGTGTAATACATTAACACAAGCATGTAAAATGTGAACACAATTGTTTATAACATAAACCAATATAAACCAGCGTCGTCTCGATAAGCGTGTAAAATAAACGTTAACAGAAGCGTTCAAAATAAAACTAATCGTTTATATACGCAAAAAAATAAAACTAAACGTTAACAGAAGCGTTCAAAATAAAGATTGTTTAAATACATAAGATGATCAGAAATAAAACATCGTAGAGTCAGTCGGCGGCGACGTCCCGGGCTGCTGCGAAGACGTCTCGGGCTGCTGGGAGGACGTCACGGGCTCGTGCGTGCTGGTCCCTAAAGTCGGTGGGACACGAGTCTGCATGCCTAGGTGGCGATAGATATCCTGCTGGCCAGCAATCAACCAGCGCATCGCGTCGTCCTGCCGATCACGCCACTGACGCGTATCGGTGTCCTGCTGCTGCCGCCAGGTGTCCATCTGCTGACGCCACGCACGCATCTCGACAGCCTCCTCGGCAGCCGCACGAACGTCCGCCCTAACATCAGCAGGCAACCTAAGAGAGTGATAAACGCGCGCCGGTATCTGCACGTCCTCAGGCTGCTGCTGAGGCATCTCGACGTCCCTAAGACCGCCCCCCTCCTGCTCATCCACAAACTGCAACCCGACCTCCACAGCATCACCTGCAATGGATAACAATAAATAATAATAATATTCCAGGATTTTATAAAAAAATTGGGCAGAGTTTCCCCTGTTTTTAGGCAAACCAGACAACACAAGTTGTCTACAAGTTTCCCAAATAATAATAATAATAATAATAATAATAATAAGTATAATAATAATAATAATAATAATAATAATAATAATAATAATAATAATACCTCTAAGGCCCTGATGTACTAACGGCTCATGCACAAACTCCACGCCACCGGGACCAATCAGATAGTGGAAGGCATCATGATCCGGCGTTTTCGCCTTCTTCGCCGCACAAAGCATAGCCTTCATCGTTTGTAGACCTATTGGGCTGAAAGAAACTCAAAAACATTAACATTAATAATAATAATAATAATAATAATAATAATAACATTAATAACCGAAATACCTGGGCGGTAGTGACGGAAACCGATTACGGTTAACATAACCGTAATACTTCACGGCATCGCAGCACTCGGCAATCTTGCTGATGAGCCCCCCGCATGGGATGCCTCCCTTCAACGGCTTATGGGGGAAGGAGGCAAAATACTCGGCCATGACCCGATGCAAGGCAATCGGCGTGCCGGTGAGTATGCAATGCAGGTACATCAGGTCCGTCTTCGTCACCCGCTCGTTACTATTCCCCCGTGCCGTTAGGGAATAAGTAATGCAACGGTGAATGTAACGAACTACGGGGTGACGAATGTTGGATGCCCTGTCACACCTCTCCCTGCACAGCATAATAATAGTAATAATAATCAGAACAAAGATATTGAAAAATAATAATAATGATGATGATAATAATAATAATAATAATACTTCTGTGCCGGGTTCTTCTACGTACTCCTGGTTCAAATCGGGCAGCAGGTTCAAATCGGGTAGTGCATTCCCGTCACCATAGCGAACAACGGAGCTAACCTCCTCCTCACCACGTTCCACCACGGCTCCGAAAAGGCTTTCCGAGACGTGAGATAGGCTAAAGGAATGCTCCCATTCATCCGAAACATTACCGTAGTGACCCGAAGACATCGTGGTAGCTTGGAATCGATCGGATTTTTGTGCATCGCGTTTTTAAATTTTCTTTCGTTAACTGAAGAAAGAAGACAAGGAAGAAGAATATATCTGGACCCTCTACGGGCCGTAGATGCCTATACGGGCCGTATAGGGTTTAATGCTCCCAACAACCAGGTTTTCTACGGGCCGTATAGCCCTCTACGGCCCGTAGAGGGTTAGCTTTTTCAGACTGACACACTAAATGTCAGACACTTCATTCAATGACCTCGTACCTCGTACAGCCTACGGGCCGTAGAGACCTCTACGGCTCGTGTAGGGTTTAAATGCACTCCACCAAACCACCTCTACGGGCCGTAGAGGGCTTTACGGGCCGTAGAGGGTTGAGCATTTATTACACTGACCCCCTATACGGCCCGTAAAGCCCTCTACGGCCCGTAGAGGGCTGTGCAAACTTACTTTTTCTTCTTGTGTAAATAACATACCTCCTATTCAAAGGGTGTACAGTTTTTTGGGTCATGTGGGCCGTAGGTACTTTTACTTTTTAATACTACTAAGAAAATGGTAAACATATTATATAAGATGCATTTAGACCTGCAAAAAGTTATCATAAACTTAGTCAACATCATATAGCTGATTCACACCACAAAGGGCTTAAATGTTTAATCACACCATAAAGGGTGTAAATGTTTAATCATTAGTATGCTATAGGTTGGCTCTTTGAAGTATTAAGTGGTGTTCTACCCTTTTTTTTTCCTTACGTCATAACTTTTTTATTATTAACGTATAGTATCCTTGTTCTATGGTAGTATGGTTAAAGATTGTAAAGAAAAATAAATAAATTAATAAATTGGTTGGTCATATCAACCCACGAACAAGAAACCTGTGTTTGGGCTCATATGTCTAACACAAATTTCAAATTCAAGTTAATTTATATACCTAGGTTTGGTTTCAGTCAACATAAGTAAAGTAAATACAGATTTTTGCCAAACCGGTTTATAAGGTGAAAAAGATTTGTTAGATTTGAAACCGGTTCCGTTTAACCAGTTTAATGGACGGGTCCTCATACCGATTACAAACAAGTAGTTCAGGCTCATTGCAAACCTGTTTATCGAATAGTTTGGTTTTGGTACCGATTTCACTTGGTGAACGTGTTTTTCTCTTCCCACATCTACTTCTGTATATCTTATATCCCCTTGTAGTCAAGATTAGAACTTAAAATTTAGAATTTCTTTAAAATAAAAGTAAATAAAATATTTTTATAATATGCTATTGTGCCAAGAAATATTCAAACTCCTTTGTTGTGGATATGTTGATGCCTACCATACATTAGCAACCAATCATATTCTTCCAAATCCATATCAGCAATGCTATAACAATTTAGTCACATTGCCTAAAAAAATGCATTTTGCTGAGTTCAATCACTTCTTACTAAAGCCTTTTATTGTAGTCCAAAGAAACCTTATCACCTCATATTATCCTATGGCCAACTGGACAAGGCATGTGTTTCAAAGTAAGACTATATACAAATGAAGACCATAAATATGTCATCCAAATGATCTTGGCTTTTAAGGTTCTTGAGGATTGAATAAAGGAAAAAAATGTTAGGTCCAAGAACAATATGATATGCAACAAGAACTCATTTATTTGACTTCTCATTAAGTCAACATATGATCATGACTGATCCGAAAAGGTCAAAACTCAAAAAACTATGTGGCTTTCTTTGATTCTTTTGTGCTTAGAACCCTGTCACGATACAAAGGGTGTCACCAAATAAAACATGAAAGATATGTACTTGACGAAACTAGAGAATCAGTACAATCCCAAAAACTTCCACCATATGCCGCCAACAACAGACCAGATCAACGCGTTAATACAAGCCATGATAAACCCGATTCTAAATACATCTGGGAGCTCCACATAACCGGCTGTAGATTACAAAAATAAAGGGTTAAGTCTTAGTGCATCACAAGGACTTTCAAAGTCAACCCTATTACTTCACATCAAAGTTTAAAAGAACGGAAACGAGCCTCGAGGCTTTTTCCCTTCGCCTCATGAGACGTAAGTCTCGAGGCGAACCGAGGCGTAAGCTCGAGGCGCAGTCAAAAAATAAATATAAAAATTATGTGTTTGTAAAAAAATAAAATACTTGACCTAGAAAAGTCTAAAATATCAAAAACACACATCAAAAATAAAATAATTGATCCAAAAAGTCTAAAACACCAAAAAAGCACATCAAAAACACCCTAAACCACCTGAGGGGCACATTTTCTTAGCGCCTCAGCCCTTAGAGGCGTATGTACAATCTGAACCCCATGAGGCACGCCTCAGACTCGTTTTCTTAGAGTTTCGCCTCGAGGCGCACCTTGAGGCGTACGCCTCACCCGTTTTTTTAAACCATGCTTCACATACTCAAATTACACATGAATATTCTTATCAGATGCCATATTTTGCATCTGTTGAATTTATCTTAAGGCTTAATGTACTACCAAGTTGATTTTATAAGTACTTTTCAAATATCTCATATTAGTTTGCACATTGAAGTTTACTACGTTTGACCTCAAAAGTCAAACTGCAACTGCAACCTGGTAGAGTTGACAAGATGTGCATTGACAAAGAAATGGTTTTTTGAGCTCATTTATGTCATTATCTACATCTATGAATAAAACTTGGGATATTTTATGCATAGAAGATAAACTTCGAGCGAAATTAAAACTCTTTTGATGACTTGATCTATTTCCTTCTATTTTAACTTTCTTGTTTTCGAGTTTGAAAACAAAAACAAATTTGACACACTCTAAATAAGCAAACGACTAAACGAGTCAAGAATCAAGATTGCCACTATAACTTTGCACCAATTTAAGAAAAAAATTAGCATATACCTCCAAAGTAAACAGCGGCTTGACCACTGCTGTAATGAGTCTGAGCACCGAATAAGTTTGTGTTGTAAGCTAAAGCAAGTGCTGCCAATACAGATGGAACCCCAGCTGCCAGATGCATAGCCAAAAACGCAGAATATAAGGCTCCTACATGGCCCGTTTGACTAGCAAACATGTAGTGGATGAAGAAGTAAGCAGCTTGTAGAACACCAAATGCAGCAGGCCAACTCAAAGAGAAGGATTGAAGGAAGTTAGCTACACAATTTGACATCCATGTTACTATTCCAAGATTTGTCAACTGACCCGCCATGCCCACGAGTACTGCAAACCAAGCTAAAGTGTCCCAGGCTGATTTTTCGCTTAAACAATCATTCCATTCAAGCACTCCTAACAATAATAGTACTGATAACCCCAACATTGCTGTAACAACACTTGGTATTCCAATGGCATCCCTGTGACAAGAATAACCCAGATTAGACATTTGCATTCGTTTACTTCATAGCAGCATTATACCTTTTGTGGGTCCCTTATTTGCCCGATTCAAGATTTTGGTACTGGGTCAGAAGGGCTAGAAAAAAGGACCGAACAGGTAATTTTGGTATGCGTATAATAGGATCAGGTTGGATTGTGTTGATTAGAATATTTTTGTCCAACTATTTTTTATATAAATAATTAGTAAGTCAAATATGATTATAGCAATAGTATATTAGTATTATTTCCATAATATATACATATTTTTTGAATCAAATAATTTAAGAGGTCTCATGTACTAAATTTCACTTTGGATGACCATGACATGACTTTTTACTCCATTCAAACCATTTTCTTTAAAAAAAATTCAAACCGTTTCGCCTTTACCATTGGGCATTGGCACATTGGTAACTAACTGGATCAAAATGGCCACCTCGAAACTGTAAAATATTTTTCTTCCTTTTGCCTCTAATTACTAAATGGGCCCCATTTCATCTCATGCAAAAAAACCAGGATCCACAATACGAAAATGTAAAATCACAAAAACAGAACCTAGTATGTACTAAACATCACATACCCGAATACCCAAAGCGAGACAGCAAGAAGCATGGTACCGATCATAATCCACTCATTAGTTGTGACGGGACCCATGGCTTGAAGCCTCTTTTCCGCCATTGCAGGTGCATCAGGTGTATCTTTGGTTTCTGGTGGGTATATTTTGTACAGAATGTATGGAGTAAGTAGAAGAGACACCAAAGCCGGTAAACTAGCAGCCTTGAACCATGCAAGCCATGGACTTGCAATGACCAACCCGAGTTCCTCCGCCAGTTTCAGACACAACAGGTTTTGTGCTGCAGCCGTTAGAAAAAGCGCACTTGAATTGCCAGCACACTGTCAATCATCACATATAAACTTTGTAAAAATCATCCCATGAAAAACGCAACATTTGATATTATATTACTTGGTTAAAACTTAAGAATTGATTATATTAATTTGGCCATTGGGTTTTATAAGATAAAGCACAAACATAACCGTTAGATTGCATAAGTGATTACTTAAAGACAATAACCCTTCAACACTAGATTACATGAAAAGACAAAGTTGACTAAACTTTAATATACTAAATACATTAAACCTCACCTTCTTTATCCACGAGAAGCCATACCTAATCCCCAAAACAATATAATTTAATATCAATTTTTATTAATAGTTTAATACATTACAACATTAAACCTTCAAGGGGTGATACAGTGGTAAGCGACTAAGCGCCTAATTCCTTCTAGTAGAGATCTTAGCTTCCATTAGTTTCTACCCTTAAGTCCTTAACCACTTGACGGTCACCTACTCAACACAAACTACGTTTTACGGTGAGTTTTCCGGTGAAGGTTTTCACGATGATCACAAAAGAACAATTGTATCAAAACTGGTTTGTTTAAACAATTTTCCATCATTTGATTGTCTCATCTCCAATTCTCCATCATTAAAACCGTCCCATTAATTGAAAGTAACAAACGAAAAAAACTAAAATATTAAGGGCCTGTTTGGTAGCCTCTTAATGAGGCTCTGAGCCATTCAACTCTGAATGGTTCAGCATTCGGACTGTTTGTTTCAACCTAAAAAAAGGCTCTGAATGGAATGGTTAAGAGCTGAACCATTCAGACTTGGTGCATAACTGAATCATTCAACACTTAATCATTTAGAGCCTCTTAACCATTCAGACCTCTTAATGATTCAGCACTTAATCAACCAAACAACCCCTAAGCGATTAGCTTGAAAGTATTAATACATCAATGCAAAAACCATAACCATAACATAGTGAAAACATCAACAACATTTGTGCATCAATGATTCAATTCTAAACTTTAGGACTTCAAATCGTGCAACAAAACCTAATTACTTAAAATTCGGTTCCATACCTCATAACCATTAATCACTAAACGAATCTACATCCCACATTCCAATAATCCAATCATCATTCCATCAACAACAACAACAATTAAACCAAATCTAACCTGAAACTGAGACTGAACAAGATACGCCCCAAGCTTCCTCGACGACGGATCATTCGGCAAACTCCCACCGGAACTCGCCAACGATTTAATAATCGGCAAAAACACCCCACCGGCACGGGCCGTAGTACTCGGCATAGCCGGAGCAATCAAAGTCTCACTCAAAGCCAACCCATAACTCAACCCAAGAGTACTCTTCCCTAACCACTTAACAAAATAAGTAGCAATCCGATCCCCAAGCCCAGTCTTGACAAACCCACGAGCAAAAAAGAAGGAAATGACAATTAACCAAATAACCTCGTTAGTAAAGGCACTAAAAGCTGTTGTAAATGGGAGTGTTTTGGTTAGGATGGTAGTGGTGAGGCCGAGAAAAGCCCAGGCACCTACAGGTAAAGGAGAGAGGACTAAGCCGGTGATGGTTGAGAGGAAGATGGAGAGAAGGTTCCAGGCTTGTGGAGTGATGGTTACGGGTTTAGGGATGAGGAAACGAAGGAGGAGACCGGTAGAGATGGAGAGGGTTAAAGGGAGGAGTTTAGCACCTTGTGATTGGGTGGGTTGGGTGATTGGGGTGGAAGATGATGATGATGATGCAGAGATGGGTTTGAAGGAGGGTTTGGAGGGGGTGAGGGAAAGGGGGTAGGGAGTGGGGGTGGTGGTGAAGGAGGGGGAAAGGTGTGGTGAGGATCGGAGAAGGGGGAATGTGTGGTGGGAGAGAGGTGTTTGGAGAGGAGGCGGGAACGGAGGTGGAGAGAGGGAGGGCGGAATGTGGTGGAGAAGAGGGCGGTGGACTCCATTGATGGTGGTGGGTTGAGATTTGATTTGATTTGATTTGTGGAGATGGTGATTTGAAGGGGAGTGAGAGAGGGTTAGCGGAAACTACGATGATGAGTGAAAGCAGTAGTTTGTACGAGTATAATGTTTTCTTTCTTTTTTCCTTTTTATTTTTCTTTTAAGGAGATGGATAAATTTGTGGGTGAAATCAATGTTGTAAAAGAGAGAGTTTAGTGAGAAATTATCCTAACCCTTTGTTCCCAGAGTTTAATTAAGGGGGAGAAAAGAAAATAAAAAATGTTAAGGAGAGAAAAGAAAACAAAAGTTTAAACTTATTTTGGGTTCTCAAAATATAAACCGTAACAAAAAAATATAACACAATACGGAAGAAAAAAGACACAATGATAAAATAAGAAAAAGACACAATGATTGTTAGTAATAAAATGTATTTTAGTGTTTGTTTGTAATAAAAAATAGTTGAGGGACTGAAAGTGACAATAGGTTAAAGTTCAAAAGTTAGTTGATGGCGGTTACTAGCCGTGTATATGTAGGATGATGGTTGTTAATAATAATCAGCTGTGATTTGTATGAATTTCTTCTCTCTGTTTTCTTGATTCTATCTTTCATAGCTAACAATTGGTATCAGAGCCATCAATCCTCGGCCTCCGATTACCAATCACACCACACCACCACTAACCGTCGTCGACCACCGTCAAAATTGTTGTCCGATCAAAATTTTTCTTCATTCTATCGTTTTTTTTTTCTGGAATCCATTTCAATTCTAGCGTGGATTTGCTTAATCGTAATCAAATCTGTCTATTGATTGATCAAATTGTGATTAATCAATTCTGTTGAGATATCAACCAATAATCTGTATAATTCTCGTTCAATTCAATTTTTACATCAACAGCATTATGACGACCACACGTAATCAGAATCTTGAACAAAAGATTCAAGATCATGATCATACCCTGAATCGTTTGGAAGCTGCTGCGGGTCAAAACCTAACTGAGATTGAAGGATTAAAATCATTTGCTATGAAGAATGCTGGGCACTTAAAGAAGACGAATGATAATCTGTCGGCCATTAAAGATCAATTGGAAAATCAGATGAATGAGATTTTGAGAACAATTCAGGAGCAATCTTTGCATACCAATCAATCTTCACAAAATAATAATAATAACCATAATGATAATAATAATAATATGTTTCAGAACCACAACACTGGTGGACTGAATCATAGCACTCACAATTTACATAATGATAATAATAATACTACGGGTCATAATAATCAAATGATTAATATGGTAAACCGTAGTTCACACAGCAACAGATTGACAAAGATTGACTTTCCGAAATTTAATGGAGAAAATATGGAGGGATGGATTTGTAAGGTAGAGCATTTTTTTGACATTGATGAGACTCCTGATCAAATAAAAACAAGATTAGCTGTTGTTCATTTAGAAGACATAGCTTTGTTATGGCATCAGACATTGATTAAGTCAAGAGGAGGCAATATCAATGGCATGAATTGGCAAGATTACAAGAATGCCATTATTGCAAGATTTGGTTTGTTGTTAAATCAAGATGCTATGGGACAGTTAGCATCTATTAGACAGAAAGGGTCACTAGATGAACTGAATAAGGAATTTGATTTAGCTCTCACAAGAGTCAATATTTGTGATGAGTATGTAGTTAGTTTGTATTTGAGAGCCTTGAAGCCTGAAATTGGCTATCAAGTAAGAATGTTGAGGCCCAAGAACCTTCCTGAAGCATATCTTTTAGCAAGAATGCAGGATGAGGCATTGCAGGCCATGCAGCCTTATCAATACAAGAGTACAAGGAGTCCTTATAATAGTACTAATAATAATAATAATAATAATAATAATAATAATAATAATAATAATAATAATAATAAGCCACTTACAATGGCAAACACCAATAAACTCTCTTTGTTACCTACTCCTAAACCTGTTAACTCTAGAAGGTGGACTCTTACACAGAAAGAAATTGAAGACAAAAGGGCCAAAGGTGAATGTTTTGGATGTACTGAAAAATACTCTCAAGGGCATGTTTGTAAGAATAAGCAGTTATTCTCCATTGAATTGGTGGAAGTTGATGAGGAACAAGAATTAGAGGAAGCTTCAGAAGTTTCTAATGTGCAGGATCAAGGTCCAACTATTTCCTTGAATGCAATGACTGGAGTACCCTCAGTCTCCACTATGAGGGTGAGAGGCTCTATTGGAACAAAAACACTGCACATTTTGACAGATTCTGGATCCACCCACAATTTTTTGAATGAGCAGTTGGCTATTAAAATGAATTGTCCTGTCAAGAGTATTGCTGAAGTGAAGGTGACAGTGGCTGATGGAAATAAAGTTTCTTGCACTAAGATGTGTCCAAATTTTAGATGGATCATGCAAGGTAAATGGTTCATTGCTGATGTCATTTTAATTCCTTTATCAAATTATGATATGGTTCTTGGAGTTCAATGGCTTCAGACCTTGGATGATATTGTTTGGAATTTTAAGGCTTTAACCATGAAATTTAAAGTTGAGGGACAGTGGGTGGAATTAAAAGGTATTGATAACAATGAGGTAACTCTTTGTTCAGCAGAAAAAATGAATGAATTGTTAATTCATCAGCAGAACCTTGGATCTGCACAATTGTTCAGTTTAAACACTGCTAGTGAGCAGATGTTTCAACATGAACCTGTGGTCAGTGATAACACTGATAGTAGTAGTTTGGATCACTTGTTAGCAAAGTATGAAGATGTTTTTGCTATTCCAACTACTCTACCCCCAAAAAGAAAGTGTGATCATAGGATTATGCTTAAAGATGAAAAAGTTACAATTAATCAAAGGGCCTATAGATATCCAGCTGCTCAGAAGGATGTTTTAGAAAAAATGACTAAGGAGCTCATTGATTCAGGGGTAGTAAAGAATAGTCAAAGTGATTTTGCCTCACCTGTGGTTTTGGTTAAAAAGAAGGATGGCAGTTGGAGGTTTTGTGTTGACTATAGGCAACTCAATGAGGCAACCATTAAGAACAGGTTTCCTATTCCATTAATAGAGGAACTCTTAGATGAATTGGGGGGAGCCACAGTATTTTCAAAACTTTATTTAAGGGCAGGCTATCATCAGGTTAGAATGGATGATAGGGATACTCATAAAACAGCCTTTAGAACCCATCAAGGCTTGTTTGAGTTTTTAGTTATGCCTTTTGGGCTAACTAATGCTCCTGCTACCTTTCAAGCTTTAATGAATGAGACTTTTCAGTCTTTAATGAGGAAAACCACTCTAGTATTCTTTGATGATATATTGGTTTATAGTCCTCATATGGCTCAGCACTTGAAAGATTTGGAATTAGTGTTACACTTGTTGAGAAAGAATTCATTATATGCAAAGAAATCTAAGTGCTCTTTTGGGGGAAAATCTGTTGAATATTTGGGGCATGTCATTTCTGAGAGGGGGGTTGAAACTGATCCTGCAAAAATTGCAGCTATCAAAAATTGGCCTGCACCAGTCACACTTAAACAATTAAGAGGTTTTTTGGGCTTGACTGGGTATTACAGAAGATTCATTAGAGGCTATGGTGTCATGGCTAGGCCTATGACTGATTTGTTAAAAAAAGAGGCCTTTTGTTGGAATGAATCTGCCCAGGACTCCTTTGAGTCATTGAAGCAAGCCTTGATCACTGCTCCTATGTTAGCACTACCAAACATGGACAAGATATTTGTGGTTGAAACTGATGCATCTTCTAAGGGTCTAGGGGCAGTCTTAATGCAAGAAGGGCATCCATTGGCTTTCATAAGTAAAGCATTATCTGTCAGACAACAATCCTTATCAGTTTATGAAAAGGAATTGTTAGCCATTCTCATGGCAGTTAAACAATGGCACCATTACCTTATTGTCAAAAGATTCATAATCAGAACTGATCATAAGAGTCTCAAATTTCTGTTAACACAGAAAATTATCACTCCTTTACAGCAGACTTGGTTGGCAAAATTGTTAGGGTATGATTATGAAATTGAGTACAGGAAGGGCATTGACAATTTAGCTGCTGATGGCTTATCCAGAGTTACAGGATTGGCCTTATTTGAAATGAGTTTGAGTTCCTTGGATCCACTGTTACTTCAGAGGATTAAAGACTCTTGGGGGCAAGATGGTCATTTAAAAGAGATAATTCAGCAGCTGCAGGGTGGGGTTATTATTCAAAATGTGAGTTGGGATGGTCATCTTTTAAAGAAGAAAAACAGGCTTTGGGTGGGAAATGTTCAACAGTTAAGAACAGATATTTTGAAACTAATGCATTCTTCTTGTATTGGAGGGCATTCTGGGTATATTCCAACTCTTAAAAGATTACAAGGGGTGTTTTATTGGAAGGGCAGTTCCAAAGATGTTTTTGTATTTGTAAAGAGTTGTCATGAGTGCCAACAAGCCAAATATGAACCAGTTGCCAATCCTGGTTTATTACAGCCTTTACCTATCCCTGCTCATGTGTTTACAGACGTTTCTATGGATTTTATTTCAGGGCTGCCAAAATCTCAAGGTAAAGACACTATTCTTGTGGTAGTTGATAGGCTTACTAAATATGGTCACTTTATTCCATTGGTTCATCCTTATTCTGCTCCTCAAGTTGCCCAAGTCTTTTTGGATACTATCTTCAAGTTACATGGATGTCCAGTAACAATAGTATCAGACAGGGATCCTTTATTCATGAGTCAGTTTTGGAAGGATTTTATGAGATTGCAAGGGGTCCAATTGTCATTTTCTACAGCCTACCATCCACAAAGTGATGGTCAAACTGAAGTTTTAAACAGATGCCTGGAGTCTTATCTTAGATGCATGTGTATGCACTGTCCTAATCAGTGGATGAAGTGGTTAAGTCTAGCTGAGTGGTGGTATAACACTACCTTCCATTCTGCTATCAAGATGACTCCTTTTGAAGCCTTATATGGCTTTCCACCTGCTCTGCATATTCCCTACATTCCAAATGATTCCAATGTGGCTGCTGTTGAAGACTTACATAGGGAAAGAGAAGCAATGATCATCAAATTAAAGGAATCTTTACAGGTAAGCAGGAACAGAATGAAGCAGCATGCTGATAAAAATAGAAGTGAAAGATCATTTGAAGCTGGAGACTGGGTGTATTTGAAGCTAAGACCATTTGTTCAATCTTCCATGAGAAAACAGAAGCATTCCAAAATTGGTCCAAAGTACTTTGGCCCATTTTTGATTTTAGCTAAGGTTGGAAAGGTGGCATATAAGCTTGATTTACCAGCTGAAGCTCAAATTCATAATGTTTTTCATGTTTCCTTATTGAAGAAGGCTTATGGTGATCATCAACCAGTTTTGCCACTGCCTGTGGGAAGAAGATTCTTATTGCAACCAAGAGCAATCATTGATCAAAGGGTTGTAAAAAGAGGAAATAAGGCTGCTAAACAAGTGTTAGTGCATTGGCAGGATTTGCCTATTACTGAAGCATCTTGGGAGTTCTTTGATGATTTTGTACTGAGATTTCCAGAGTTTGATTCTTGAGGACAAGAATGTTTTCAGTAGGGGTGTTATGTTAGTAATAAAATGTATTTTAGTGTTTGTTTGTAATAAAAAATAGTTGAGGGACTGAAAGTGACAATAGGTTAAAGTTCAAAAGTTAGTTGATGGCGGTTACTAGCCGTGTATATGTAGGATGATGGTTGTTAATAATAATCAGCTGTGATTTGTATGAATTTCTTCTCTCTGTTTTCTTGATTCTATCTTTCATAGCTAACAATGATATAACGCATATTTTAAAAACTACAAACTAAACCCCCAAAAACGAAGATCTAAAAACTAACGTCGTAGGGTTCGATAAGACGGTTTCAATGCCGCTTGAATGAGTTCAATCGGAGGCCGTTTGATATCTTTCGTACAACTTCCTATTTTTCTTTCACTGTGTGTTTAATCCTAACCCATGAAAGGTAAATATTTTGTGTGTTTCTGAGTGGAAAGGAAAAGAAAGGAAAATTACATTTTTACAATTATACTCTTAATCAGGGTCAAGTTGTTCTACACAGAGTAACAAAAAAGAGAAAGGTGTGAAGGGTACAAAAAAACACAATAATCATGAAATATGTTGTTGGGCCTTTATATTTATATATAAAGTCGTTTGTTGTTCAAAAAAATCATGAAATATGACACAATGAGTCGTAAAATATAACACAATGACAAAAAGTATAACACAATGCTAAAGAAAAAAACATAGTGAATCGTAAGAATGACACAATGATGAAAATAAGAAAAGGACAAAATGCAACATAAAAGACACAATGATATAACATAAATTCTAAAAACTACAAGTTAAAAATACAAAAAAGCGAAAACATAAAAACTAAGATGGTAGGGTTTTGATTTACATAAATTAATGGATGGAATCAAAATAGGGAATATATGCGTTGGAGTTTCTAAAAGAGAAGAAGAAGGGTAAAATAGGTATAACCTACAATTGTTAGGTTCCACCCCATTTTTTAAACATTCATAAGTTTTTTTCATACGACATTATTTAAAAAAAAAATTACACCATAAAACAAGTTTTTTATCTTCTTTCATGAGCATACCCTATTGCTATACTTTTTTTAACCAAAAAAAAAAAATTGTTGGGGGATACCTTGCGTTTTTATCAGGTATAACAATCGTAGGTTAAGTCACAGATTTCACTAGATTGTATCAACTATACAATCGTAGTGTTAAGTCACAGATTTCACTAGATTGTATCAACTATACAATCGTAGGTTAAGTCACAGATTTCACTAGATTATATCAACTATACAATCGTAGTGTTGAGTCACAGATTTCACTAGATTGTACCAACTATACAATCGTAGTGTTCAGCACAGATTTCACTAGATTGTATCAACTATACAATCATAGTGTTAAGCACAGATTTCATTAGATTACACTAACTATACAATCGTGGTGTTAAGTCACAGATTTCACTAGATTGTACCAACTATACAATCGTAGTGTTAAGCACAGATTTCACTAGATTGTATCAACTATACAATCGTAGTGTTAAGCACATATTTCACTAGATTATACTATCTATACAATCGTAGTGTTAAGTCACGGTTTTGATAATGCTTTTAGCTTTACTGTTCCCCAGATTGTTTGACAATTATCCCGGATTACATGACTTCACGAGTCGTGTTAATGGAGATTTTATATGTCCTTTTTCCCCATGACGCAGTCCTTGTTATATGGAAAGTATGCGTGTGGATCCTGAAAAGCCCATTGCACCATGTGTTTAACACTTACCTAGCCAGGGTAAGCAATTCGCACATGATACAATGATCTCCACGAGATCGTCACGACACTTTCCATGTAACAATTTCCGGTCACCCGGGTATTCCTATTTGATTGAATCATTATCCAGTCATCGTGTTTAACGAAATTTATTAGTTTAATAATCATTTAAATGTGACTACTTACCGGGAGCGGTGATCATGCCTTGAACCGAACGTGAATTTCATGTAACCTTGTGCTTTGAATACCACTTGTAAGACGCGTCCCGACTAGACAGATCTTAACTTAAAGTTAATGATAAATAGTCAGATTAAATTTACGAAAGAACTTAAACTTTCACAAACATATGCTTGACCATTAGTGTGTCAAGCCCATGAACTGTTTACGTTTCATAAATTCTGAGTGCAAAATATTTGATACATGTTTAGAAACCCATCACAACTATTAAAGTTCTTAAAAGTCTAGCGGAAGCGTTAAAAGTTTAAATTTGCATTGCGTTCGGTTCTTCGCGCGGCCATGATCCTTGCTCCACCTCCTACTATGTCTGAACCTAGCATTAACCACATTAAACATGTTTAGTTGATTTGCAATTAAACTGGTGAGTTGGTTAAACGGTTTAAGATTGGCTTACAGCACAACAAATCTACATGTACTGACAAATTCGCATATACCAATGATTTATTATATCCCAGAGATCTTTCGCCCCCCTTTTTTACAAATCCGAAGGATATGACCAGAGGATCTTTCATTCGGTGACCAGAGGATCTTTCATCCGGTGACCAGAGGATCCTTCACCTAGTGACTAGAGGATCCTTCTTTACAAATCCAGATGATATGACCAGGGGATCTTTCATCTGGTGACCAGAGGATCCTTCATCTAGTGACCAGAGGATCCTTCATCTGATGACCAGAGGATCCTTCATCTAGTCACCAGATGATCCTTTATCTGATATACCAAAGATTTTCATTTCACACCACAGATTTGCATATACGAATATTGGCATACATACAACCAATAACCAAGACCTTCCCACCTTATAATCAATCCGGGTTACTACTTATTAGTCTCACATAATGTGTATCGCATAAGCGACCCGTTTGCTTGCATAATCAAGTGACACCTCCAACTAAGGTTTGTTCCTCGACATGCCATACATATGGTCTGAATAACCATATATGTAGCTTGCACACCTTCAAATAAGGTTTTTTTTAACATAACGGATTCGCGTTCCACCCGCCAACGGTCCAGTTGACCATTTGCAGGTCAATTTCAAGCATTGCTATCATCGTGTTCATTTCAAGGATTTCAAGGAACACCATCTAGTCCTACTAACTAAATGGGGGTTCTATGATCCTTTAATGAACACAAATTCTAACTAATAGCACATATGCCCAACAAATGACCCGTTTGACTATTCTTGGTCAACCTCAATCCTCCAACTAAAGATGGGGTTGCCAGTACTCATCAAATCGCCTAATTACAACAAATGACCCATTTGACTATTCTTGGTCAACCTCAATCCTCCAACTAAGGATGGGGTTGCCAATACTCATCAAGGTCATTCATTTGTTTGTTTTACAATAACAAAACACCAATACAACTAGTTAACAATTAATATGGACGTTTTCCCATCTAACATACAATTTAGCTATCTTAGTCATAGGATGTCTTATTTACCAAGACTCCATGGTCATGTCAAATGACCCATTTAGATTTCTTGGTGCACCATTGTTACACCCTCAAATTTCCACTGCGGAGTTTATACCGCGAGGCGCATGACATACCAGGATCCCATAGCTATAAGTCATATGAACGAACTCTAAATGCCCAAACCATTTAGTTCGTTTTCAAAAATCAAGTTTAGCGTTTACCAAAAAGTTTAGTTAAGTGGCGGAAGCGTAATTTAAACATAGACATTTTAAAACCATGCGCAAAACAACGCGCCCAAGATAAAACCATGTGAACGAAAACGTAAAAGTATTATATGTAATTTAGGTGTATGCCCAAGACCCAAATGCAGTGAAGTGTACAGTGCTTTCTAATCATGGCACTGGAAGCTAACTACCTGCAAAAGCATGTATATCGTGGGTCAACAAACAATGTTGGTGAGTTCACAAAGTAAAGAAGGTGAGTAATTAAACGCGCTGGTTTCCAAAACCATGTAACCAAGTAAAAGCGTAGGTCTCCAAGACCCAAATGTTCAAGTGTCATCAGTTTAAGCGTGTCAGGGGTAGCTAACCCACTCATTGCAACTAAACAGGTGATTATTAGGAACCTTCAGTAATGTGGTAACATACGTTAAACTGCCTTAGGAACTAGTGTCTATCAACACTAGCATAACAGATGTGGTCAGAAGTTCATGCCCATGCTCCCAACATCGCAAACATGAGGTTGTTGCACAACCTAATAGCGCTATCAACTAATATTCCGTTTGCCTCCAATGATTAACCCAATAATATGTAAGGACTTTCAGTGATAGAGTGTTTAGTTCACAAAGGACCAATAAGTTTTAAACTGATTCAAGCGCAATCCACACAAGGATTCGTGTCGGAATCTCTCAAAGAGTCATTGTCTGAGTAGTCCCGAACCGGACTAGAAAAGTAAGTAATTCCCAACCAGGAATTAATGTGTGTGTCTCCAACCAGAGACGCATGCTTTTGAGAAAAAGTAGTGTAACTCACCTTAGTATGCAAGCAAGTAAATCCAAACTTCCAAAGTAGGGTGTGCTACCGAATCCCTAGTACATGTGTCACTAAGTGAGTATATGTGTAATATAATTACACCATATAACTCGTTTTTCCAAGACGTTTAAATATTAAAAACCGTGTAAGTGACACCTAACGATTCTACATGCATAAGTAAACCCTACGGACCCGTTGGTGAATATGTTGGTTATCATTCGTTTTATACTTCATATTCATCTCATATAAGTGTCCATTCAAGTACATGTCAAATACATACCACATAGGACTCCAATTAGTCACATAAACTCACAATACACAATCTGCGTTTTTAGGACAGATTATGCGCCATGAAAACTAATTTATTAAAAATACGTATCCAGTGAGTTAGACTCCCAAAATTTTATTAAATATTCTAGGGGGTCTACTGGACAAAACTATATTTTTCAGTTTGTGATAAAACCTTGTATAAAAATTATGAAAATTTACGGAACACAGCTACGTTCAGAAAATACACACAACAGATCAGTTTAGTAGAAAAATTCCCAAAAATCGTTTATTCATCCAAACAGGACGAATCCACTTGGAAAAGCCAATTTATTCCAATGTTAACCTACTGTCCAAATTTCATAATTTAATTCCTTGTAAAACTCGAGTTATGATTGTTTAAAGTTGACTCAGTTTGTTAATCCGAAAATCTGATATGACCATTAATGAAAGAAAATTCCAAAAAATATTCAAACGACGTCCAAATCAGACGATTTTACCCATTATGAAAAGCTAAGACCGTGTATAATACAACCATGCAAAGAAATCGTCAAAACCAACATGTTTAAGTCATGTAACAGACCCTACAAGTCAACCCAAATATTCTGTCCAGATTTTATTCATGCATAAACTCTTACTTAAACTACTCACGTACGCATATAACCGATCAATTGATAATCAAAAACCATCATAAAACATTCATAAGACCTAAGATGATCAGAACCTATCATAACATATGCAAAACCATAAACCCTAAAGATCTAAACATCATAAACATGCGTAACATGCAACCTATCATTTACTAATCCCATAAGATTATGTTTAACCCATTCAATCTTTATAAACCTCAAGTTTTAATCTTTATGAAAACGTTTCAGACCTGGAAAAACTTAGTTATAAGGTTTTATAACATATTAAGGAAGATTAAAATACAAGAGATCGAATGTTATACCGCAAGCTCTTCAAAACAATCAACCGAATGCTCTTGAAGCTTCCCGATCGATGTTCTTGCGCCTTAGCAGGTGTTAGGGGTTGATATTTTCGTAACTAGGTGTAAGGGGGCAATTAGGGTTGAGTTTAGGGGTTGTATGAGGCTTAAGATTGCTTAAATAATGTTTTAAGTCGGTTTGGTAGAACCTGACCCCCGCGCACGGCCGCTCGGAGCCTGTGAGCGGCCGCTCACAGCTCCTCGGCCCGCGTTGGGTGGCCTGCTTCGTCATACAACGTGTTTTTATTGACGTTTTCGCTAATTTGGACCATAATAAGTGTAATCCCATGTGTTAGGACTCCAACCATCCTAATGGTCCACCTATTATGATTTTTATTAACGTATTCGGTTTAAGTTCACGTAATCACATACAGTTTGCACATAGTTTCATAGAGTTTCATAGCAGCACATAATTGCAATCAATCTCAATCAATTAACGCACAATTATTTAATTTCATTGTTCACCAACGTCCGAGGTTCACTACTAATGTATACAGTCTGGTAATTCCCCAAATTACCACTTCATGCAGTTATTAACCTATAACCGTACAACGTGTGTCCTATCTAGCTAACCCTAGTTAAGTAGAATGCAAGGAATGTAACTAGAGTTTTGTTAAAGTAAGAACCTGAAGTTGCGGGGTATCACATCATCCCCAAGTTGAAAAGAATTTCGTCCCGAAATTCAGTAAGTAAACAGTAAAGCCAGCTTAGTAACATGTGCTTGGTTCCTGGATGTCACAACCATAACCTTCAACTAAGGTCAAGCCTCACCAATACTCTCCTAATGAGCCCTTTTTTTTATTGTTATCATGCATCCACCTTCAAATAAGGTGAGTGCAAGTCCATTTACAACCTAGTGTAGACACAATTGTATAGTCTTCTAAGAAATTGCCAAGCCTGCCTTAAATTGTACGACTTACCAAGCTTAAGTCATAAAATGACTTATGCATATGACCCGTTTGACTTTCTTTGCTTAATCAACTTTGCATCCACTCTTAACTAGGATGGTTGCAATTCAACACAACTTAATATAAACACAAGTGATTCAATGACTCACAATGGACATGCTCATACGCATAATTACAATTCATCTATTTTAAGTCATAAGATGACTTACCCTGGCATCTTAACCTCCCGGAGATCCACTCGAAACATCTATTTGGACAATTTCCATTATATCATTAGGAGCGAGTTAAATCAATCCTTAGTTCATATTCTTGAGGTTCATTGACCCCTCGTATTAAAGCTTGCACCTAAGCGTATCCAATGACAATGTCTAGCCACAATTTGGTCACTTAGACATTTCATCGAACACTTGGTGTGCATCCTTTCTCTTGTATGATTTTCATGGTTAATTCATGTCTAAAAAATTACCGTTCAACTAATTTATCATATCATGCAACAATTTGGCCAAACACATATTTAAGTTAACAAAACCTTGTCTCATGGCATCCTAGAACTCATTTAGACAAGTGGGTTTCCTTCAAGGGCAAAACCCACTTCTCCTAGGAACTCATTTCACAATTATTTATGTTTTTAGCATGAATTATGTTAAAACCCTCTCAAGGAAGGTTCCTATGAACTCAAATAACATCTAGATGCCAACAATTTCAACATTCAGCAACCTAGCTCAATTCTTGCATATTTCATAACTTCACCTAGAGACTTTGAAACTGAAAATAAACACTTACATATTGTAGAGGATGCCTTAGATGATCAAGAAGAACCACATGCGCCCTAAACACCCTTGATCCAAGCTTGATTTTATGAAATCTTCCTGGTTTAGGGTTTGAGTGTGTGTTTTGTGTGTGTGTATATCGATCTACTGATGTAGATCAATGTATGCACCTTTTGTTTTATAAGTCCCCTTTATTTCAAGTATTGGATGATTACATATTTGGCTCCTCTAGTTCTAAGTTTAGTTAGTAACCTTAATTACTAACCTTAATTACTTACGCGTAGTAGCTTAATAATTAAACGAAACGGAGTTTCGGGTTGTTACAACCTATCCGTTTATATATACACTATTGAATCCATTCTTTTGAACATTCAATTAACTCCATTCGTTTGATTTCAAACTCACTCGTTTACCTTTTATTAGCAATCCACTCATTTGTATCTTTGATTGTAGCGGAAGAAAAAGTGGAAGAAGGTGTTTGAGTCGTTTTGATTAATTTTATAACTTCGTTTTGTTCGACACATTTAGTGACAAATTTTTTTGCCAATGTTTTAAAAACCGGTAAATAGCGGTCGGTTATACCGGTATTACCATTTTCAGATGGAAATCCGGTACGAAACACTCCGGTAAATATGAGAAACGGTATCGATTTTATACCGCCGGTAAAATCCGGTATACCGGTTTGAACCACTATACCGGTACCGACATATGTTAGTTTTTGCGTTATTTTTAGATTATTTTTTTTATTAAGGAATAACTTATAAGAAATTAAAAACTTTAGATTATCTTTTGAATTATTTTTTAATTATTGATTAACTTTTTTGATAGTATTTTAGTATGTAATTATGTAGTTTTAGATTATTTTTTTTGTGTTATTGTTATAATTTATGAAATTATATAGCTAAGTAGCTAACCAATCAACTCGGTTGAACCGCTTGAACCTCCTAGTACAACGCGGTTCAACCATTTTTTAGCCAATTACTGTATAATTAAAATACCGGTTTTTGCCACTAAAAGTGTTTGTATCCAAAAGTTTTCAATTTAAAAAAAAAATTGTCAAAATTCTTTTGGGTTCAACAAAGGTTAGTGCCTAATAGCAGGGCCGGCCCTGAAAATTCAAGTGCCCGGATCGAACTGCAAAAATTATGCCCCTTAGCCTTAGCTTTAGGTCTTAACTAAATAAATAATGTAAACTATTTTTTAAGCTACGATTAAAGTAATATCAAATTTTATTTCTCACTTAGGTTGTAGTCTAACGGTAGAGGGAACAAATCCTCTTGGGGGAGGTTGGGAGTTCGAATCCCACAAAGGGTGAAAATATAAATGGGTGAACGTTTGGCAATTAAAAAAAAATTGTTTCATAACAAAAATAAAAGTAAAAGAAAGTCAAAGCCAACCCGTAAAAAGCAAAAACAACTAAATGTGGGCCCTCTTAATTTCATCTTCTTCATCCTCTTTAGTCCTACATTCATTAATAAACCTACAATTTTTTTCCTCAAACCATTTCATTTTCTTCTTTAATTCTTAACCTCTCTCAACATTTCTTTACTTTCTGTTTTATATAAACTACCCTTCACTTTAATTAACAATTTTGGGGCTCAAACATACAAAAATCAATCGAATTAAGGACATCACTGTTAAGAAAACTTGGATTGCCGGAGGGTCAATGTGCCCCCGAGAAATTGGGCCCGGTCGGAAGTCCTCCATGGACCCCTTAAGGGCCGGCCATGCCTAATAGAAAATTTTGGTCGTAGACTCGTAGGATTTAATTGTGATTAGGGGTAATAGAAATTTGGGCCGTAGGAGTTCATTTTTATTTGGGGTAATAGAAAATTTGGGCCATCGTTATACTAGTCAAGAAATCTAAGTGGTTGTCAAATTGAGCCGAGTGATACATTTGGGCTAGTTCTAGCAAATTAAATTTTGTGATCCAAATTACTCAAGTTTGAAGTTGATTTCTTGTTGATAGTATAACGACTAACGAGTAAACTTTAGGGTTACAAGAGTCACAATGGGGAAATATAATCAAAGTGGGTCGTGTGATTAAATTGAAAGTGATTTGGTAATTGAGTTTACGAGGTTCGGATAAGTCAAAGTTGATGTTCATCGTTTGACTGCTTACAATAGAAGATTTGATTTGTTGGGTCGGTTAACAATCTAAAGCAGTGAATGTTTAAGAATTTCTCAACCTTTTGATACTTTTAGTGACTGAGTCCAGTTTTTCAAGTTTAACCGTTTTTCTAACCAATTCAAATGGCGGTCATGTACTTGTCATGTCTAGTGGGAAAAACCAATGTGAAAATCTTGAAACGTTGACAAGAAAATCGGGACAAGAAAAGAAGCACCAAGAAAAGAGCATTTTCTTTCCCATCTTAATTAATAGTTTGAAGACAAGTGTCGTTGTTTCACTATTTAAGGGCTATAATCGTCCATATCAAGCAGGATATGAGGGAGAGAAATTCCATTGTTTCAACTTGACAGAAAAATGAAATTTGAGTATGATAGAGAGAAGAAAGCTTATAATACATTAACGTCTTGCATTATCAGGCAATACAAAACGTCAAAAGAATTATAGGTTTGTCAGCTTCTGAGTTCAGTGGATAACTATGATATATTCATATGTTTCCTTATTTAGAAGAAACTAAGGAAAACCGAATTGGTTCTTTACCACCTGTTTGGGAGAATTACATCGCATTACTCAAGAATAAGAGATCGGTTTTAGAGAAATAAATTGGTTGGATCGGAAAATTGCTGTCTGATCAGGAATTTTTAATTAAGAATGTGAATCCGGATTAAATTAAACAAGTTTACAAAGTTTTTTTTTTTTAATGGTTAACTTCATTAAAAAAAACGCCAAACTACCGGGCGCCCCACAAACCGGGACGGACAAAAACAACACGATTACATAATCACAAATTTACACCAATCCGACCAAGACAAGTTAACAAGCTTCGTCCTACTTTTTGCCCAAATAAAGCCAAGAGATTTGACTTCCCCAATAGCCTCTTCCATACGCCAAGTCTTGTTCTCAAACAACACGTTTCTCGCTTTTCATAAAGCCCAACATGCGATAACAAGATTACAAAGTTAATGCCAATTCACCAAAATCAAGATCTTGATAACCATGTTTTGAAAATGAGAAAACGAAATCTCAAGCATTATCATCCAAGAATCAAAACATTAAGAAAACTAAAGACGTTTTGTGAATGATAATTCAAGATATTATCCAAATCATCGAAATCAACATTTCAATCGTTATTATTCACAAAATGATCATCGGTGAAGAAATTGTAGGAACTAGGGTTCACAATTTTATTAAAATAATAATAAAATGAAATAATAACGAGACTCTCGTTATTTGTAGGAAATATAAAGATTCTTATGGGGTGGTGATGAGGATATTAGAAAAGTACATTGGGTGGCGTGGGATAAGGTAACTCTTCCTAAGAAATTTGGGGGGTTGGGGCTTGGCCGTTTGGACGAGAGCAATAATGCATTTTTGTTAAAGTGGCTTTGGAGATATAGAGTGGAAGGAGATTCTATGTGGAGACGGGTTATTGATGCCATTCACGATTCTACGCGGCAGTGGGAGACGTATCCTTGTAAAGTGAGTATTCCGTGTACATGGTCTCGATTGGTCAAGAATTGCAAAAAAAAATTAAAGTGGGTGGTTCTAGTGGGATCAATATGGTCCGGGGCGTGTTAGGCAATGCGATGTCTATTAGATTTTGGTTAGACCCATGGGTGACGAATGTTCCATTGAAAAGCATTTTTTCGAGGCTGTTTAGGTTGGAACCGAATAAATAGAGTTATGTGGCTAATAAAATAGGGGGTGATCACGGGGCCGGATTGGGGTTGTGGCAATGGCGGGCTCATCCCTCTAGAGTTGAATGAGTTGATTGATTGTCATAGTCTCCTAGTAGGCCAGCAGGTCCAATTTGGTAATGATAAATGGGTCTGGTCTGATGTAGGTCCGGTTGATTTTTCGGTCCAGGTGGCAAAAAAGTGGCTAAGTAAGGAACGAGTGGGAGAACAGCGGGTTGAGACCGACTTTAAGTGGTGTAAGTGGGTCCCTTTGAAGTATAATGTGTTTATGTGGAGGCTCCTTTTGGATAGAATTCCTACTAAAGAGGCGTTGCGTAGAAGGAACATTGTGATTGGTGATAGCGCTTGTGATTTCTGCAGCGAAGAGGATGAGAGTGTTGATCATGTTTTTACTTCTTGTGCGATGGCGACTGGTGTGTGGCAGGGTATTGCTAACTGGGTCCGGTTACCTCCGATTTATCTGTTCTCTATTAAAGACTTGCTTGAGGTGGTTAAAAGCTCCGGTTGGTCGAAGTGTAGGAAAGACATTTTACTTGGGATCATCGTGGTCACTTGCTGGCGGATATGGAAAGCGAGAAACGAGAGGATCTTCATTTAGAAAAATAGAAATGTTGTAGAGATAGTAGCGAACGTTAAATCCTTGTCATATTTGTGGTTTTGTAGTAGGAGTAATAGAGGAGGAGTGGATTGGAAGGGTTGGAAATCTTTTTCTTTCGATGTTCTGTAACGTTTGACTTAGGGGGTTTTCCGACTTGGAAATTCCCCGGTTGTTGTGTTTTTAATGAAGTTCGCCTTAAAAAAAAAATTGTAGGAAATATAAAAGTACAATACCGTATACAAAACTAAATATAAACAAAATTTAGAAAAAAAAACTAAATCAATCAATCAATCAATCAATCAATCATACCCAGTATATCCCACGAATAGTAGAAACTATTGGTAGGGTCAGGGGAGGGTGGGATGTAGGCACACCTTACCTCTACCCATAGGGATAGAGAGGCTGCTTCCAGAGAGACCCCCGGCTCAAAAAGAGAGAACAGAAGACAGGCAAGCATAAAAGTAAAGAGACAAGCACCACAGGGATATTTCGCTATCGGCTAACGGACCAAGTGCAGGAATAAGCTAGTAAGATAGTGCATAAAAATATAATACATTGAACATCATACAAACATGTAAACGGGACGACAACCACATGTAAGTTTCACAGTACTTAAGAAAATAGGATAAATAGACACATGAATCAAAATAGGTTTAGAAATCCTATAGTTAAGGTCTCATAATACCTGGTTATGCTACCTAAGTGTCAAATCCTAAAAGTCACTTACTTTAATCCTACTTCTCCACGAATTCCTTTCTTGGACCATGTCCTTAGAGAGGTGCAACTCTATGAGATCCTGTCTAATTCTCTCATCCCAGGTCAATTTAGGTCTGCCCTTATTCCTTCTCCCCTCTACAACGCATGCTTCCACTCCTCTAACTGGCGTTGTTGTTCGTCTCCTCTTCACATGTCCAAACCATCTCAATCTCCCCTCCTTTATCTTGTCTGATATCCTAGCCACTCCAAACCTCTCTTTAAAAACCTCGTTTCTAATCCGATCTAGCCTTGTGTGCCCGCCCATCCACCTAAGTACCTCATCTATGCGACCTCCATATTGCATGCGTGCGTCTTCTTGATTGCCCAACACTCTGTCCCATACAACATAGCAAGTCTAATTATGGTCCTATAAAATTTCCCCTTCAATTTATCTGGGAACCGCTTATCGCACAATACCCAGCTTGTATGCGATGTGTTACGTCACTTTCTATATCCCCATCCTTTTGAACAAATGATCCTAAGTACTTAAACCTAGTTACCTGCAGGACAACCTGACCCTGAATAGTGATATGAGTGTCCTCGTCGTCGTTAACCCCACTGAAATCACAATAGAGATACTCCGTCTTTGAGCGACTAATCCTTAAACCTATTCCCTCTAAAGCTTCTCGCCACTCCTCTAACCTTGCAATCAAATTTTGTTTAGTTTCTGCAACTAACACGATATTATTTGCAAAAAGCATGCACCATGGCACTGGCTTCTGAATCGACTTAGACAACTCATCCAAGACTACCGCAAAGAGAAACATACTCAATGTAGACCCTTGGTGGAGTCCCACCTCCACAGGGAAGGAATCACTATCTCCTACTGACGCTCGGACACTAGTTTCAGTTCTATCATACATATCCTTAATTACGTCTATGCACTTCCCAGGGACTCCTCTACCCTCTAAACTATCCCAAATCGATCTACGTGGCACATTGTCGTATGCATTTTCAAGGTCAATGAATACCATATGGAGATCTCGCTTTTTTCTCTATATTTTTCCATTAATCTCCTTAAAATGTGTATCGCTTCCGTCGTTGACCTCCCTGGCATGAAACCGAATTGGTTTACCGTAACCTGAGTTTCCCTCCTAAGTCTAGTCTCAATCACCCTCTCCCATAATTTCATAGTATGACCCAACAACTTAATACCTCTATAATTTCCACAACATTGGGCGTCTCCTTTTTTCTTAAATACGGGCACTACAACGCTACTCCTCCAACAATCGGGCATTTTTCCATATTTGAAAATAATATTAAATAATGTAGTCAACCATTGAACGCCTTCTTCTCCCAAACACTTCCAAGCCTCAATCGGTATGTTGTCTAGCCCAACCGCCTTGCCTTTTCCCATCTTCCTGAGTGCAGTCCTCACCTCTCCATGTGTGATGTTTCGATAATAGCAGTTATTCCTTTGTCGGCTCTGTGTAGTATGGTTTTCTATTGCTTGTTGGTAGTCCCTCCCGCCATTGAAAAGATTGTGGAAGTAGCTTTTCCATCTTAGCTTAATGTCTTGTTCCTTGGTCAAAACACGTCCATCCTCTCCCTTTATAAATTTCACTACTCCTAAGTCTTGACTTCTACGATCCCTATATTTGGCAATCTTGAACATATCATGTTCCCCCTCCTTCGTTTCTAATCGTGCATACATGTGCTTATATGCTATGTTCTTTGCCTCTGTCACCGCTTTCTTTGCCTCCCTCCTAGCGTTTTTGTATCGCTCCCTCAACCTCAAACGTACTTCCTCGTCAGTGGTCTGCAACAGCTCCCTAAGGCACTTTTGTTTATCCCTTATTTTGACTTCCACGCCCGCATTCGACCACCAGGACTCTTTGCTCCCAGCTGTCCTCCCTGTTGTGACCCCTAAAGTCTCCTATGCCACACGAGTAATAGTATTCGCCATAGTCTCCCACATCTAATTTGCGTCGCCATCACCATCCAATTGAGTCGCAGTCGTCGAGATGACCTTATCCCTGAATGCTTCGATGTTGTCACCTTTTAAATTTCCCCAACGTATTCTAGGCTGGAATTTTCTCTCCGCTGTAGTCAATTTATCTCTTAGGACTACGCCAGCTACTAGTAAATGGTGCTGAGTCACTGCTGTTTCTCCTGGGATCACCTTGCAGTCTCTCCACCGTTGACGATCTTGACACCTCATCAATATATAATCTATTTGTGTGTTTCGTCCTCTACTACTAAAAGTGATCATCTCCGATTCCCTCTTCTTGAAAAACGAGTTTACAACGCCTAGGTCATAGGCTACCGCAAATTCTAGAAGGTCTATACCCGATTCATTCCTGTCCCCAAAGCCAAAGCCCCCATGGACCTCCTGAAATCCATTGCTATCCTTACCAATATGTCAATTAAAATCACCTCCTATAAATGTCACACCCCAACCGATGGCGGAATACATCAGGGCGAGACTTATGAATAGATTGTTCAAAGAGTTCATGACACTAGATTTTGTGACAATATAGTTTAAAGATAGAATTTCATTTATTGTCTAAAAATAGAAATACAAGTAGTTCAAATAACGAAAAATACAAAAACAAGAATATGATAACTTGAACTAGAGTGAGTTTCTATGTCCAATCCTAAGTAGTTTTCTTGAATGTCCTGCAATAAATATTTCCTGCAACATGTATAAAATATCCGTCAACACATAAAGCATTGGTGAGCATACTAGTTTTGACATACATACATAGTATAATAAAGTTTTGCTTATAAGCATATGCAACAGAACCATACAAACGACGACTAGCCACGAAGAATTTTGCTTAACATGACCCATGTAGGGGGCGGATAGCCAATCCTATAGCGCTATACATGAAAGGTGGGTTGTCAACTATATGAACATTTGTATGTTAGAGTAAATAATTCTACATAGCATAGCGTACAAGCATATAATAGACTTTAGATTGCGCATGATAGAATTTAGAATATGATAGACTTTAGACTAAGCATAATAGATTGTAGAGTTTAAAATCGTTTGAGTTTTGATAGTGATACATGTTGAGCCCCAAAGAATAAAGGATAAAAGGGGGACAAGTATGAACTCACCTTTGGGTGCATTTTAGCAAGGTTCCAAAAGAATGAGTCTTGGGGGATTAGTTCCTTAGCCTTGGTTAACTAGAATTAGAAAAATAAAGAGTCTTAGGTTCAAGTTTAGATTATAGATTCAAGAGAGTCAAGCAAGCCTTTTAGGCAAACCAAGCACAAATTGCCTTTAGGGCAATCCGGATGGTCATGAGATTAAGTTAGACCAAGCACAAAATCATCATAGATGATTCGGATGGTATAAGGTTAGGAATGTGAATCCATTTGATAGGTTCATGTCATAACCACTTCGTTTATGGAATAAACGTGGGTTTTGGACACGGGATTTCCCCTTTCTAGTGTGGATAAATCCGTAGCACAAGAAGGGTCAAGAGAGTTGGTAAGGTAGGGTGTAACCACAAACCTTCCAAAGAATAATAATAAGCTAGTAAGATAGAAACATGAAAGTATATGCTTATATTATTATATAATTCAGAAAACAACCACCTTTGGAACCTCTTTTAGGTGCTCTACCCTTATCACACTTCTGTGGATAAATATGGGGAAGATCCTAGAGGTTTCTCCAAGGAGTTTTAGATGAAAAAGAAGAAGAAAAATAGAATGAAAGTTGAAGTTTTAAGCCAAAAAACTTACTGATGCAAAACAGGAAGTTTGGCTTGAAAACTTGAAGATTAGAGAGTTTTAGAGATGAACAAAGGATTAAGGGGTGGAGAGGAGTGGTATTTATAAGTGGGTTAAGGTGGTAGGGTATTAAATAGAGTTATTAGGGTGGTTAGGAGAAGATTAAATGGGGATTAATTTTAATTATTATGGAATGGTTCTAGTTGAAGCTACTGGACATCGAATAACAAAAAAAAAACAAGGAATCTTCCTAGCATTCATTTTGTGTTTTAGGTGGTTGTGGTCAAAAAGTCAAAGGAAGGTGTCGTTCTTTTCCATTTCATTTCTTTTCTTTTTTTTAAATATTAACTCTACTATAAAAGAAATATATGTGTTTTGTTTTTTTTAAAGGAATCAACGAACACACGCATTGTGTGGTGTTGTTGTGAAAAGTCAAACTAAAACAAACTTAAGTCACGTTTGTTTGTTCTTTTTTTTTCTTTTTTTTTTTGTTAATCTAAAATGAAAATTATTATAAATATATAATGTTTTAAAAATAAATAAATATATATTAAGATCTTAACTAAATGAGTTTCTAAATTGAATATGGTAAATTATAATGACGACTCGTCATGAATTGGTAGAAGTAACGTAAAAGAAGCGAATAAAGACGAACTTGGAATTTGTTAAGTATAAAATTTAAAATATATGAAAAGTGAAAATCACGTGGTGTTACAGTCTCCCCTATTTTAGGAAATTTCGTCTCGAAATTTAAATTAAGAGTCGTCCTTTTGAAAATAGGTAAATGGTTTGATATGGGTTTAATAGGAACAAAAACTTGTTAGTTTATTATGTTTAAATCGAATAAGGTATCTAGTCACTTGTGTGATAATTATGCTCTTACGAAAAGTACTTTTAAAATTTTAAGCAAGGTTGTACGTAGAAATTTAAAAGTTTAACCGACTATAGCATTTTTGTAGGGTGGTGGATGGTAGATAAAATTCTCAAGTTTAACCAACTAAAACATTTTTGGTGATTAGTGAAAGAAAATGGTGCGTATAGGTAGGTTTGAGTATGGGGTTAATGTAACAAATTTCGGGTAGATAAGTAAATATACGGTATAACCTATATGAAGTAGCAAAATTTGGGAAGATAAGTAAATATGCTATATAAGAAGTAGTAGAAATTTTGGCTTGTAAAAAAATGTCATTGGGTGATTGGGTGGAATAGTAAATATGTGAGCATAATGAGTGAATAGTTGTGGAGATGAGTAGTTTTTAGTAAAATATTTTTGTTTTGCACAAGGTCGAAAATTTTATTAGATTGTTTTTAGGCGACTAAAATAAACAAGAAATTGGACTAGTTGTAACAAATTTTTGGCGAAATAAATAATAGTTATTTAGTTTTGAAATCTAGTATATAATTAGTCTAGGAAATATATAAAAGTGAGAGACGAATCTTGTTTTACATGTATAAATGCTTTTAGAGATTAAGGCCAGAGCTTACGGGATTTGGAAATAGATTCTTGATAATGGAAGGATTGTTGATTAAGTAAGGAAAGCACGAGGAAGGAACGAAGTTCGATGGAGATTGCAAGTATAGATTATTCATAGCAAGGATAATGTTGCATAGTGGAAAGTGTGGTTCAAATCAAGGTTATGATATGCATAAAAGACGAATGATGCAAGCGTAATTAGACTAGTAAACTATAACATAAATGGTATCGCAAAAGATAAATAACGTAAGTGTTGGTCAAAGTTTTAACTCGACACCCAAAACTTCTCATGGCATGAATAACTCTACTTTTGGTAGTATGACAGGACATTTATGTATAGGATGTACCGGCGGCGTATCCACCATGTCGTTATCATACCTCATCCGTGTTGTTATTCAAGTCATGATAGGTTACACACACTGGGACTTGTTATGTTTTCCATGCGCCCAATTTTCGTAATTACGTGTGCACCCGTAATTAGTCCAATTGTCGCATGGTCCACATAATTTGTCTTAGTTATGTGTGGGTAGCTAGTGGACACAAAATATTTATACACAAAGGAAAGGACATTAAACTAAAGCATTAAACAGTTTTGATGTTGTAAACATAGCAAACAACGTGACATGCAAACACATAATTTGAAAAGGCATTAAGCAAGTTTTTGATGTTGTTAACCGTATGTGTTTTGGCGTAGATATATAGTTTCATAACATAGTGGTGTAGACTTGTGTATATGAGGTTACGTTTAGTTGTATAAAATCAAGCAAAACGATGGACAATTGCATTCCTAATGAAAACGTGTAAAATGTTTTGACTGTGGGCAACATAGAATTCAGGTTTATTATAAATTGATTTTTATGGGTACGCGATAAATTTTAGCTTTTCAAGACTAAGGGTCAAGTTTGATGGCAGAAGAATTTAGTCCGTTGGATGTTAATGAAAAATGGATTTAATTGAAGTGGGGAAAATTTTAGTGTAAAAGTTTTATCGAAGATGGTCGTTTGATTTATGAAAAATCCATTTTATTAAGCGAGAAAAATAGTTTATTGACAATTTTAGTTTGGCGTTGATGAATATTTTGACTCGTGATACGATTTCAAGAGAAAAGGTTTTTGGATTAAAAAGAAGTAGGTTATTTGAGTTAGCGTGTCTTTGCTCACAAGTTCTGTTTACGAAAGAATTTTTTTAACACTTTTATCATTTAGAATCTTGTTTGTCATACAAACTCGACGCACACATTTGTTAGTGGGTTGAAAGTGAGGATTTTATAGAAGAATAGGCATCCTCTTAGAAATAGTAGGAAGTATTTTGTTCAAAATTTTTTTTGAAAAAGATTGTGCGTGAGGTGAAAAGGTTTTGTGATGTTTGAATTTGCCGTTAAATTATGATTGTAAACTAGGATAACGAAGGTATTTCATAAAAAGAAAATTTCACATCCGAACAATTTCTTGAAAACATTAGATAAGGAAATTCCCATTTTTAAACGAAAGAAACATCAGTCTTCTTCAGTGTGGCGAGTGGGTCTTCCAGCATCGTAGATCACTATGGCAAGTCTTGGGCATTGGTTGCGTTCATGGGTTGGGTCGTTGCACTCGGAGCATATCCATCCATTGGCTTTAGTGAATGAGGTAGTACTAGTAGGTTGTTCGGGTCGTGGTTTAGTGGTACGACGACATGTTTTGGCTAAATGACCATATGTACCACATTTGGCGCATATGCGGCATTGTGTGTGAGTGGGATGGTGATATTTACAACTGTCGCATAGCGGAAAGGTTCCACGGTACTGCTTTTTGTTGGAATTCAGAGTCTCAGGAGTTGTCGAAGTGTGGTTTCGTTTGAGGGTTTTGCGTTTTCGGTTACCCTTTTTCGTTTGTTTGGTAGGGGTATGGGTAAAGGGCTTAGTATCTACGTGGTTTGCGCTGTCCTGGATGGTATCGTCGGGGTTTGGAATTGGGTTTGTTGGTGTCTTTAGGTTAGGGAGGATCTTGACTAGTTCTTGGGCAATAAGACTTGCTAGTTGGTTGAGGTCGATGCTGTTGAGACGGGAAGACATCCACGAGAATTATACATAAGAAAATTTGCATATACGTTTTTTTTTTTTTTTAAACAAGGTGACTTTTGAATTTAGGCAAGGAGTTATTAGAATGTTGATTAACAATGAAAGCTTGTGAGTAAAATTTCACTAGATCGGTAAAGTTGGTGCAAATTCGGAGAAAAAAAATACATTTACATAAGTTCACGTTGTTCTCATAGACTTAGTATGTAAGTTCAAAGACTTCATGACACTAGTGATAGATTGTTAAAAGAGTTCATGACACTAGATTTTGTGACAATATAGTTTAAAGATAGAATTTCATTTATTGTCTAAAAATAGAAATACAAGTAGTTCAAATAACGAAAAATACAAAAACAAGAATATGATAACTTGAACTAGAGTGAGTTTCTATGTCCAATCCTAAGTAGTTTTCTTGAATGTCCTGCAATAAATATTTCCTGCAACATGTATAAAATATCCGTCAACACATAAAGCATTGGTGAGCATACTAGTTTTGACATACATACATAGTATAATAAAGTTTTGCTTATAAGCATATGCAACAGAACCATACAAACGGCGACTAGCCACGAAGAATTTTGCTTAACATGACCCATGTAGGGGGCGGATAGCCAATCCTATAGCGCTATACATGCAAGGTGGGTTGTCAACTATATGAACATTTGTATGTTAGAGTAAATAATTCTACATAGCATAGCGTACAAGCATATAATAGACTTTAGATTGCGCATGATAGAATTTAGAATATGATAGACTTTAGACTAAGCATAATAGATTGTAGAGTTTAAAATCGTTTGAGTTTTGATAGTGATACATGTTGAGCCCCAAAGAATAAAGGATAAAAGGGGGACAAGTATGAACTCACCTTTGGGTGCATTTTAGCAAGGTTCCAAAAGAATGAGTCTTGGGGGATTAGTTCCTTAGCCTTGGTTAACTAGAATTAGAAAAATAAAGAGTCTTAGGTTCAAGTTTAGATTATAGATTCAAGAGAGTCAAGCAAGCCTTTTAGGCAAACCAAGCACAAATTGCCTTTAGGGCAATCCGGATGGTCATGAGATTAAGTTAGACCAAGCACAAAATCATCATAGATGATTCGGATGGTATAAGGTTAGGAATGTGAATCCATTTGATAGGTTCATGTCATAACCACTTCGTTTATGGAATAAACGTGGGTTTTGGACACGGGATTTCCCCTTTCTAGTGTGAATAAATCCGTAGCACAAGAAGGGTCAAGAGAGTTGGTAAGGTAGGGTGTAACCACAAACCTTCCAAAGAATAATAATAAGCTAGTAAGATAGAAACATGAAAGTATATGCTTATATTATTATATAATTCAGAAAACAACCACCTTTGGAACCTCTTTTAGGTGCTCTACCCTTATCACACTTCTGTGGATAAATATGGGGAAGATCCTAGAGGTTTCTCCAAGGAGTTTTAGATGAAAAAGAAGAAGAAAAATAGAATGAAAGTTGAAGTTTTAAGCCAAAAAACTTACTGATGCAAAACAGGAAGTTTGGCTTGAAAACTTAAAGATAAGAGAGTTTTAGAGATGAACAAAGGATTAAGGGGTGGAGAGGAGTGGTATTTATGTTAGGACAAAAAGGATTGGTGAAACCACTTTTGCAAACCTTAGTCTAATTCACTTTCTGTCAAAATACTCTAAGTATAGAACTGCTGAAGACAAAGAATCAAACTGCTGAAGAAGAGATTCAGAAGTGCTGAAGAAGAAAAGTCATCAGAAGTTCTGAAGTTCAAACCAGACACTTCTACTGAAGAACTACTGAAGACAAACTACTCATCAGTAGTTTGTCATTCATCAGTACTTAAAGAAGATCTTTTCCACCGCCTTTGTATATCAGTAGTTTAATACTTTAGTATTTCTTTTTGCTTTATGTACAAGTTCCAAGACTGCAACTTGTTGCAACTTGTTTCTGAACTTGCTTTTGGCAAGGTTCATATATTTGTAAAGTCTATAAATAGAAGGGTTCATCCCTCTGTTTTAGACATTGATTTTAATACAAGAAATCCTTCAACTCTTATTATTGTTATTTCCATTTCGTGTTTACTGAGAATCTGTCAAAGTTTTCATTCTCATTCAATACTTAGATTCTCAATAAACACTTTTCATTTATTAGTTCTTGAATCCAGGGGGAGTAATAACTCCTGTTGATAAGTGTAGCTTTAAACTTATAAACATTCTGCTGTGCTATCTCTCACCAAGAACTTGCTAAACACTTAAGTGTCAACTAGCAAGTTCTAACAAAGAGCAGCTTACTGATCCAACAATTGGTATCAAAGCACTGGTTTATCTGATCACATATCAATCTAACACATTGAGAATCAGACACAGGCTCTTGTTGATATTCAATAAAGGATTATAAGCTCACTTTTATCAACATCCATCACTTTAAGAGATATATGACAAAACAAAACTCTTTAAAATGGATCCTCATAATACTGGTTCTGCCACTAAACCTGCCATGCTTGTAAGAAAAGAATATAACATATGGCAAAAGAGAATGGCACATACCTTGTCACAGACCAACACAGGTTGTTGGAGATCTGTGATATATGGTCCTCATAAACCAGTAAATATAAATCTTGAAACTAAGGAAGAGATTCCAAAAGAACCAAAAGACTATACTGATGATGATTTCCTAAAACTTGAGCTTGATGCAAAAGCTTTTTCTATGTTGGCAATGGCACTCCCAAATGAAATCTATTCTGGCTTATTACATTGTGATAGTGCCAAAGAGCTTTGGGACTGTCTAAAAGAACAGTTTGGAGGAACTGAAGAGGTGATTGCTAACACCAGAGAAATCTTGGCTCAACAGTATGAAACTTTTGCTCACATTAATGGGGAAACTTTAACTCAGCAATTTGAAAGATTTTCCTCATTAATATCTGAGCTAAAACTAAATGGTCAGACCTATACAACTGTATCTATGCTTCATAGATTTTTAAGGTCTTTACCTGATAAATGGGAAACATACTCAATAGTCTTAAGATCTTCACCAGATTTTAGCTCCCTCACTCTTACAAAACTTCATGGGAGATTACTTACTTTTGAGAGAGAAATTGATCAAAAGAAAAAGTTACAAAATTCTGGTAAAACTGTTGATGACTATCTACCTGGTAGTACAGCACTATTGGGACAAGACTCACCAACTTGTTCAAATAGTTTTGGATCTTTTGACCACATTGACATAACTGCTGGGATCTCATCTGAAAGATCATTCCCAGGTTATGACAATAATGACTTTGGTCAAACTGCTGATAACATGTGTTTTATCATGGATGACTTAAATAGTTTCAGCAGTGATGACCTTGAAGAAATGGATATTTTGCACCAACTGGCCATGTTAAGTTTAAAAACAAATAAATTTTACAAAAGGTCAGGAAGGAAGTTTCCAGGACATAACAGTTCTACAAAAATTGGTTTTGACAAATCTAAACTTAGATGTCACAAGTGTCAAAAGTTGGGACACTTTGCTAGAGAATGTAGAAGCTCTGGCTTTAACCAATCTCAGTCTGGAAACAATTTTAATCCCAATTATAACAGGAATAATGGAACACAAGGGAGTGCACATTTTGTACAGGCACAAGCTCCACAACACTAATATGTGCCACAAGTACAATATGTACAGATGCAGAGCCAACAATCAATCCCTCCCTTTCCAGCTGCTCAACAACCTCCACAGCAACAACAACCCTCTCAACAAAGTCTATTTACCTCAGGGTATGTTGACTGGAGCAGTCTTCCTTTTGACACCACAGAGTGCAATCTTGATGCAGACAACAAAATGTTTGACATCAACTGGGGAGAGCCTGACAATGGCAGAAAGAACTTTGCCTTAATGGCATTTGAGGGATGCTCCTCAAAATCTGCTTTGTCACAGGTTTCAAAAGAATCTTTGACAAAACTATGTTCAAATTCATGCAAAGAATCTTTTGCTCTCATAAGAGAGACAAATGTGCACTTACAAGGAAAGGCTAATGATTCTGAAAGAAAACTCACTCAGATAAAATGTGATTTAGAAAGAAAACTTTCTGCAAAAACAAAAGAAGTTTCTAAATTGACTAACTCTGCTATTGAAACCCAAGCACAAATCAAAATAATGATTAATGACCTAGGAAATGTGAGACAAGAGCTTGCTGACACCAAGGTCACATGTGAAAAATGGGTGGAATCTTGTAAGTGGTACCAACTATTGCTAAACAAACAAAGTGCTTCAAATGTTAGGTTTGGCATAGGGTACAATCACACTGAAACACCAACAGATTTCTCTCTCAAAACTACTGAAGATGGGAGAAAAATTGTTTCAGGTGAAACTTCTGAAGAGGAAGAATGCACATCTTTCCATGAAAACTTTCTAAAATCACACAAAGAAAGTTCTTCAGAAGTACTGAGTAAATCTGACTTTAAGCCATCAGTAGTTTCAACTACATCAGGAGTTGAGAACCTGAAAACTGCTGATGACCTAAAACCAATCAAAACAGTCAGAGATTTGTCTTTGAAAGAAAAGACAAAAGAATGTGAGATTTGTGGTCTGTTCAACCACAAAACAGAATTTTGCAGATATAGAAAGGGTATTCAGTTCAATAAGAAAAATCAACAACTGGTTGTGGGGGAACAAATCAAAAATGATTATGTAAAAAAAATTTCTCCCAAGAAACAACAACCAGCAAAAACCCTTTCTCAGAAAAAGACAAAATCTCAACAAAAGTCTTTTTCTCAAAATTCTCTTTCAGTAGTTAGACCTAAATCATCAGCAGTTTCACAAACTGCTGAGATTAAAGATCTTATGAACATGGTACAACTACTGATGACCAAAGTTGATGGTGGTCCTCAAAAGGATACCACCATTGTACTTAATGCAAAATCCATTGCCAAAAAGACATGGATTTCTAAACTTGGTCAAGAACAAACTGTAAATGTTCTCAAGAGCAAACCCAAAGCCAAACTGGCTTGGGTTCCTAAATCTAACTAATTTGCTATCTTGTGCAGAGAGTTTCCAGAGGCTTAAATAGCATTTGGTATGTAGACAGTGGAGGCTCAATGCACATAACAGGATGCAGATACCTGATAAACAATTTTATCAGTCAAAGAGATGGATCTGTGTCCTTTGGGAACAATGCTAAGGGATATGTGCTAGGACATGGCAACGTCTCCTCTGGCAAAATACAGTTTGACAAGGTCAATCTGGTTGAAAAGCTTGAGTACAACTTGCAAAGTGTGTCACAAATGTGTGATAAAGGATATTCTTCCTTTTTCACAAAGACAGCATGCAAGATCATATCACCAGAAGGCCAGAAGTTGATAGAGAAGATCATTGAAGATCATACTTTGCTAATTGCCAAAAGATGTGGCAATGTCTATGCAGTGGACATTGAAAAAGACAAAGTACTGAACAACACTGCCTGTTTCTTCTCAAGGGCATCAACTTCAGAAACTGATCTCTGGCACAGGAGACTTGGCCATGTGAACTTTAAAACCATAAATAAAGTCACAAAAATGGGCTTGGTCAGAGGTCTACCCTTAAAAGTATACCAGTGTCAAGAACACTGTGTATCCTGTTTAAAGGGAAAACAGCATAAGTCCTCCTATAAGTCTATTGAAGAATCAAAAACAACTGCATGTCTTCAACTACTCCATATGGACTTATTTGGGCCTGTAAAGATCATGAGCCTTGGTAAAAAGAAGTACTGCTTAGTCATCATTGATGACTACTCAAGATTTACATGGGTATTCTTCTTATTTTCCAAGGATGAGGCTGCTGAAATCATCAAGTTCTTCATTCTACAAGTAGAGAAGCAATACTCTCTACCTGTCAAAACCATTAGAAGTGATAATGGGACAGAGTTCAGGAACAAAACTCTGAATGACTTATGTTTGTCTAAAGGGATTATTAGACAATTCAGTGTTGCCAGAACTCCTGAACAAAATGGTGTGGTAGAAAGGAAGAACAGAACTTTAATAGAAGGAGCAAGAACAATGTTAGCTGATTCTGGCCTACCTTTATACTTCTGGGCAGAAGCAGTTAACACATCATGTTATGTTCAAAATAGAGTTCTTGTTGTCAAGAGACATTCAAAGACTGCCTATGAAATTCTTCATGGCATGAAGCCCCTTATCTCCTTTTTCAGGGCTTTTGGGTGTCAATGTTTCATCTTGAACATCAAGGAATCTATTTCAAAGTTTGCTGCCAAAGTTGACTCAGGTTACTTTCTTGGTTATTCCTCAACTAGAAAAGCCTACAAGGTTTTTAACTCAAGAACCAGGATAGTAGAAGAAACACTGAATGTCAGGTTCAATGAGTCAAAACACATTCTCATTCCAGCACATCCTGCTGAACTCTTTGACCTTGACAACTTTCATTTTGAACCTGAAAAGACTGTCACTTCATCCAAACCTACTTATTATGGTGATCAAAGGTTTGATGATGAGGATCCAGCACCATGGTCTCCTCAAACAGTCATTAAGTCAACTTCAAAACCATCAGAAGTTTCACAAACTTCTGATTCAACAAATACTGAAGGCCAAACTCAAACATCTGCTTCAGCACCTGCAACTACTGAAGACACTGAAACTGCTGAACCAGACATAATAGACCTCAGTAGTTTGTTTGAAGAACATGAGCCACCAACACCTGTCAGTGGTTTACAACAACTGATCGAACACAAAGACCATCCACTTGATCAAATCATGGGTGATATTGCATCAGGTGTTCTTACAAGAAACCAGCTTTCCAACTTTTATCTATTCTCAGCATTTATTTCACAGTTGGAACCAAAGAAGTACCAGGAAGCTCTCAAAGACAACAATTGGGTGCAGGCAATGCAAGATGAATTGCTTCAATTCAACAAGCAACAGGTTTGGGAAATCTGTCCCTTACCACCAAACAAGCAACCAATTGGCACTAGATGGGTTTTCAGGAACAAACAAGATGAAGCTGGTATTATAATAAAGAACAAGGCAAGACTGGTAGTACAAGGTTACTCTCAAGAAGAAGGCATTGACTATGATGAAACCTTTGCTCCAGTTGCAAGGCTTGAAGCCATCAGGTTATTTCTGGCCTATGCCATTTCCAACAAAATAAAAGTTTATCAAATGGATGTCAAGAGTGCATTTTTGTATGGAAAGATAAAAGAGGAAGTGTATGTTTGTCAGCCACCTGGGTTTGAGGATCCTTCTTATCCTGAGTGGGTGTACAAACTAGACAAAGCTCTTTATGGGCTCAAACAGGCTCCAAGAGCCTGGTATGATACACTTTCAACCTTTTTACTCAAAAATAACTTCACAAGAGGTGCCATTGATAAAACACTTTTCATAAAACATGTTGGAAATCATGTCTTACTTGTTCAAATATATGTTGATGATATCATTTTTGGTTCAACAAACACAAAATTGTGTGATGAATTAAAGAAACTCATGCAATCAAAATTTGAGATGAGTACAATGGGAGAACTGCAGTACTTTTTAGGACTGCAGATTAAACAACAAACAAATGGAACTTTTATACATCAATCAAAATATGTTAAAGAATTATTAAACAAATTTTCTTTACAAGACTGTAAATCATGTTCCACTCCCATGACACCAACCTCACAAGTTGAACCAGATGATCAAGGAAAACATGTTGATCAAACCATGTATAGATGTATGATAGGTTCCCTTTTATATCTAAGTGCTTCTAGACCAGATATTATGTTTTCAACATGTGTCTGTGCTAGATATCAATCAGCTCCTAGGGAATCACACCTTATTGCAGTCAAAAGAATTTTCAGATATCTGAAAGGAACTCCCACACTTGGAATTTGGTATCCTGCTTCAAGCAATACCAAGTTATCAGCTTTTTCAGATAGTGACTATGCAGGGTGTAAGATGTCAAGAAAATCAACATCTGGTGGTTGTCAATTCTTGGGAAACTGTCTAGTGTCCTGGCAATCAAAGAAACAAACATCTGTTGCAACTTCAACTGCTGAAGCTGAATACATTGCAGCTGCAAGTTGTACATCACAAATACAATGGCTCCAATATCAACTTCTTGATTATGGGATCAAAGAGACCAAGACACCATTGCTTGTAGACAACAAATCTGCCATTAGCATCATTCAAAATCCTGTTCAGTTTTCAAAGACTAAACACATTGAAATCAGGTATCATTTCATAAGAGATTGCTATGAAAAAGGCAAGATTGAAGTGAAACATGTAGCAACAGCTAATCAAATAGCTGACATTTTCACTAAACCCCTTGACACATCAACATTTCAGAAGTTAGTATCCATGCTAGGGATGCTAAATTTGTAAGTGTTTCTCTTTATTTTTCTGCGCAACTTTTTTATTTTTCACTTACATCTGTTTTCAAAAACTTGAAAAACTTCTGAAAAGAGAGAAACTACTGATGAACAAAACATCAGTATGGGGATAATTTCTAAAAAGTGATTAACTTCTGATAAAATAACCTTCAGAAGTTATGGATAAAAGTATTTATAAAGTATTTCTCATCAGCTGTTCAAAACTACTGAAGAGAAAATGGGAACTACTGATGAAGATAATCCTTCATCAGCAGTTTGGTCAAAAAGGGCAAATCTGACTTTTCCCATCATCAGAAGTTTGACCTAGTCGGTTTAAAACTTCTGATAAAGAGATTTTTAACCTAGGCGGTTTAAAACTTCTAATAAAGAAGATCCAAGCGGTTAAAAACTTCTGATAAATATCTTTTTTCAACACTTATCCTTTCAAACACAAAAATTCCCTCCTTTTCTCTGAAGAAAGCTCTCAAACCCCTGAACCTGCAACACAAAAACATTGTTCGATTCATCAACACACACAACACACAAACCACATGGCTTTAATTCTCAAACAGGGACACAATCTCAGAGCCTACTTAGAAAAACAAGAAGGCTGGTCCCAATACTATGAGATCATTGATCTTGTTGTCAAATCCCAATATTTCACCGCTCTCACCATAGACCCACCAATACATCCTGAAACTCTCAATGAGTTATGGGCTAATGCTGAGACAGTGATGGTGGATGATGAAGTTATCTCCCTCAACTCAACAATTAAAGAGAGACAAATGGCCATAACACCGGCCATACTCTCAAACAGACTGGGGTTGAATGATGTGAATGCCCTGAGAAGTTTGACAACTCCGCTATCCACCTAACCATGACTGAGTGTGGTTATCAAGGTACTCTCTCACAAGCTACTATCTTTAAAACGTATTTTGAACCAAAATATAAACTTTTGTTTCATTATATTTTTATGTGCTTGAGTCCTAAAACTGGGTCTTATGACCAGATGCCCTCAACCTTTCAACCAATCTTTCATTCTATTGTGAATGAAACAAATTTCAGGGCATCAAAAGTTTTCTTTAATGAGTTGGTGTTACATCACAATAACACTAAGAAAAAGTTTTTGTTATATCCAAGGTTCATTATGCAATGCATAATATCTGAACTGGGTAATGAGGTGCCTGTGGGTAAAACTGAAATTTTAAAACCCTTAACCTCACAAGCATACTCAAGGCACAACAAACAGGCTGCCTGGCCAGAAGATGACCAAGGGGAACAAGAACCAGTCCCCATGGAACCCTCATCTTCCAAACCTACTCCACCAAAGGCCAAGAAACCCAAGATAACAAAACAAAAACCCACCAAACCCAAAAGAAAAGTTGTTCAGGAGGTTAAGATGCCTGAACAACCTGTTGTGCAATCTGCACTTGTTAAAGATGTGACTGAAACATCCTCTCAGTCTCATCCATCTCAAACCCCACCAAGAGCACCAATAACAATCCTTTTCAAAAGAAAAAGATTAAGAAAAATATTCCAATAGATTCATCTTTTGAAACTGTTGAACCCATTGCCCAAACTACTGAACCAGCACCCCAAATTTCTGAACCAGACATTGAAATAGCCAAACTTCTCTCTGGGCTAAAAGAGAAAGTCCCATCTACACATGTCAGTCCCCATCAACCACATCAAACAGGGGACATAGCCTCAGACAGTGACATGGATGTGGACACTCATAGCCCTAACCAAAGAGATGAGGATGAACCAGAGTCTCTAAGCCCAAACTTAGAAACTTTTGGTACTTTTGAGGCTGCTACTACTCATTTACCACCCAGTGGTGGACCTGAGGACAGAAGTATCATAGCTAAGACCTCAACTGTGGCAACTACTGATGAAGGCTTAATGCCTGAGGTAGGAAATCCTCTGAACCAAGAACAAGAGGTACATGAGACAACTGAGTTGGGCTCAGCTCATGATGTAACTGATACAGTCCTCATTGAGGATGTAATCAGGGATTCAGATGATTCCATTGATTTGGATGATGTTTCAAAACACAAAACTACTGAATTGACGGCTACAAGTGAAGGTCCTGCACCTGGTGTCTCTAAGCTCAAGAAGCTAGTCACACCATCTCAGGTTAAAGCCCACTAAATCCTGATTCCCCTAGAGTGGCATCTTCTGTACAACAAGAAGATCAACCAAAAACACACCCCTCACTACAAATGCCTACCCAATTCCCTGGGCAAACAAGCATAGACCTGAACCAGCTATGCAGCCCAGATGGTCCCTTGTATCACATGATGAACACCCTCATCAAGAATCACATCCAAACATACACAGCTAACTTGGAGCTGTCCATAAAGAACCAATTTGGAGTGATACAGACGAAGATGAATGATCTGTCCAACAAGATTGATCACAACAGCAAACAGATTACTCATCTTCAAGGTCATTTCTCCCAAGCTTCAACTTCAAAGGCTGATGAAGCCAAAAAGGGGGAGAAAATCAAGGTACCTATGGATACACTTGAAGCCAGAAGAAAGGCAAGAGTAGCTATCCTAGCAAGAGATCAAAAAGATCAAGCCAGAAAAGAGAAACTGGCACAACAATTTGGTGTCTCTATTCAAGAAATAGAAGATGCTGAAAAGTCTGATGAATCCCAAAGGCACAATGAAGAAACCTCTGATGGCCAAAGTTCTGATGAAGAATCAGAAAGTACTGAAGACAATCCTTCAGTAGTTGACAAACCTTCAGAAGTTGTCAACCCATCAGAAGTTAACACTTCCAAGACTCAAACTGCTGACCCTTCCAGATCAACTGCTCCTATTCAACCAACCTCTGTTCCTATCAGGCCTACTACAACAGTTACCACATTGACTGTACTAAACCCTTCTCCAATCTCTCAATCAGCAGAATTACTTGAGAAGAGTTTAGTTGCAGCCCAAAAGAAGGCCAGAGAAGATCAGATCTGGAAAAATCTGTAAGAAAGGGATGACTTAGATCTAAGCCATGAAGAAAAACTTCAGGCTTATGAAGCTGAACTCCAAAGGCTGGCTAGCCTAGATGACATTGCTGAACAAGACAAAAGACATCAACTGATGTCTTACATTATGAAGAACAGCAAAATCAAAGCCCACACATTGAAGAGACTCTCTGTGGAAGAGCTGACAAGAAGAGCTCAACTTATTGCAGATAAACTTGCAACAAGTAAAGACACAAAGGCCAAGAGAGCTCAGATGATAGAAGAACTGGTAGCTAATGGTTATGGTTCAAAAGCCTCAGTGTCCAAGTGGAAAGAAGAAAGATTGGTGGACACATATAGAAAATACAAGGCTGCAAGGGCTGCTAATCCAGAGAAGTTTCAAACTGCTGAAGCTTCAACTTCAGTAGTTAGAACTTCTGGTGTTCAAAGAAGACCAGCTACCCAAAGAAAGAAGTCAGAGGAGAAAGTGAAGACTGATTTCAGAATGGTACTACTAGAAGGTAGTACAGTAGTACATTCTGATTTTGACATAGAAGAGAAGCCTCTGCTCACACAATTCAGGGATCCTTCCACCTTTGCATATCAAATCCAGAAGACCATAACAAACAAACTGCACACCAAGGTAGTAACTGAACATCATTTGCCAACATTTCAGATACCTAATGTGATGGAACAACAGCAGGGAAGTGAATCCCACCTGAGAGTCACTGAAGTAGAAAACATTCAACACTCAGGAGAAACCCAGGGTACCACCATGGTTCCTAACACTGCAGACTTTGACAAGTCTAAAGTACCAATCATCAGATGGTCCTTTACTGATAACAACTCAGTACTTGTGACAACAAGAGATCAAACAAGCAGGGAATATAGGTCGATGAATGAACTGAAGAAACTATCAACCAAAGACCTGCTTACAATCCAACACTTAGAACCAAAGAAAGGGTCTCTTACTGATGATCAACTGAACCAGCTCAAGAATTCCATGTTCAAAGGAATATGGAAAATTGTAAAGGACAGAAAAGAACAATAAGGAATTAGTAAGGTTTTGGCTTCATCAATCCAGGGGGAGATTGTTAGGACAAAAAGGATTGGTGAAACCACTTTTGCAAACCTTAGTCTAATTCACTTTCTGTCAAAATACTCTAAGTATAGAACTGCTGAAGACAAAGAATCAAACTGCTGAAGAAGAGATTCAGAAGTGCTGAAGAAGAAAAGTCATCAGAAGTTCTGAAGTTCAAACCAGACACTTCTACTGAAGAACTACTGAAGACAAACTACTCATCAGTAGTTTGTCATTCATCAGTACTTAAAGAAGATCTTTTCCACCGCCTTTGTATATCAGTAGTTTAATACTTTAGTATTTCTTTTTGCTTTATGTACAAGTTCCAAGACTGCAACTTGTTGCAACTTGTTTCTGAACTTGCTTTTGGCAAGGTTCATGTATTTGTAAAGTCTATAAATAGAAGGGTTCATCCCTCTGTTTTAGACATTGATTTTAATACAAGAAATCCTTCAACTCTTATTATTGTTATTTCCATTTCGTGTTTACTGAGAATCTGTCAAAGTGTTTCATTCTCATTCAATACTTAGATTCTCAATAAACACTTTTCATTTATTAGTTCTTGAATCCATGGGGAGTAATAACTCCTGTTGATAAGTGTAGCTTTAAACTTATAAACATTCTGATGTGCTATCTCTCACCAAGAACTTCCTAAACACTTAAGTGTCAATTAGCAAGTTCTAACAAAGAGCAGCTTACTGATCCAACAATTTATAAGTGGGTTAAGCTGGTAGGGTATTAAATAGAGTTATTAGGGTGGTTAGGAGAAGATTAAATGGGGATTAATTTTAATTATTATGGAATGGTTCTAGTTGAAGCTACTGGACATCGAATAACAGAAAAAAAAAACAACGAATCTTCGTAGCATTCATTTTGTGTTTTAGGTGGTTGTGGTCAAAAAGTCAAAGGAAGGTGTCGTTCTTTTCCATTTCATTTCTTTTCTTTTTTTTTTTAAATATTAACTCTACTATAAAATAAATATATGTGTTTTTTTTTTAAACGGGATCAACGAACACACATTGTGTGGTGTTGTTGTGAAAAGTCAAACTAAAACAAACTTAAGTCACGTTTGTTTGTTCTTTTTTTTTTCTTTTTTTTTGTTAATCTAAAATGAAAATTATTATAAATATATAATGTTTTAAAAATAAATAAATATATATTAAGATCTTAAATAAATGAGTTTCTAAATTGAATAGGGTAAATTATAATGACGACTCGTCATGAATTGGTAGAAGTAACGTAAAATAAGCGAATAAATACAAACTTGGAATTTGTTAAGTATAAAATTTAAAATATATGAAAAGTGAAAATCACGCGGTGTTACAATAAAAAATTTTTCCTCTATGGGTATGGCCCTAAAAACCCCGTCTAGACAATCCCAAAACTCTCTCTTCTCTTGATCTCCTAAACCTACTTGTGGTGCGTAAGCAGAAACCACTGCTACTACTTCCGCACCTAGCACTAGCCTTAGCAACATAATTCTATCATTGAGTTGTTTCACCTCAATCACTTTCTTACGTAAATCCAAAGCTACTAGAAATCCTACTCCATTTTTTGCCCCATCAGATCCCGAATATAACAACTTATACCCATTTCGCTCATTCCCTCTATGTCCCTTCCATCTAGTCTCTTGCAAGCATGCTATATGAACCTTATGTCTCTTAAGTGCATCTATCACCTCTAACAATTTACCACTTAGAGTCCCTACATTCCAAGAAGCTACACGTAAGCTATACCCCCTACCGTTTCCCTTATCATCTTCTACAAAATAAGTACAAATACTAAATGTACCGAATCTTGATTCAAGCATTTCAACCGCATCATCTTCTACTAGTCGTCTCTGCAAAAATAAAGTATATGTAGATGGTTTTTGGTTGAGGATTGTGTTTGACACAGGGCCCTTAAAACAGATTCCGCGCCTCCTCTTAGATGGGCTGACTCCCAGGGTACAACAACCGGAACAGTAGTCGTACTGCCGGAGATGGTTTTGAGCCCAAGGTAGCATCGGATTTTAAGTGTGTATATGTGATATACGTTAAAATATACATATTTAAATCCCCGATTAAACTCCCAAATTACGCGTTTTCGACCATAATTGCACGAATTCGGTACTTAACCGCTTCATATCTTTATTGCAGGTCTTAAACGACGTCCCACGAGCAAAGTTGCAGAAACCGGGCGAAAATCGAACAAGACAGAAAGTTTCTGAAAAATCAGCCAAGTCTGGAAATAGTGCACGGTCGTGCACCCCAGGTGCACGCCCGTGTGGGCTCATTTTGCTCGGACACAGACGAGCTGCACTGCCAGTGCGACCTGGCGTGCAGCTGATGTTCTCGGGCACCCTGATCAGCACTGCCGTGCGGGTGCCCGTGCGACTCAGCTTCTCAGGTGCACTGCCAGTGCACCAGGTAGTGCACCTCCAGCACCCGGCCACCACCAGACCCGCACGCTCGTGCACCCTAGGTGCACGGCCGAGCGGAATATCTAGATATTTCCATAACGACTCAGCCACTTGCCCACTTTAGGCGCACGACCGTTGTATGTAATCATGTTTTGTATAAATTTGGCGTTTTTCATGTTTAGATCTAGATGATCATAGCGCAACCTTGTTTCGTTGTCCTTGGATTTATAGTTATATTCGGATGACTTTGGCGATTGTCGAATGTGTTAGGCGGATAAATGTTGAAAAACCGTCCGTTTAATCGTCCGGTAGTAGACTAGTTAACTTGTTAAATAGTTTACACCATGAAACTGTAACCGGGTATTGGTTTGGTTAAAGTCAGTCGAATAACGGTTAAAAATACTTTCCGGCACGTAAAAGGGTTTTAAAAGCCTAATGGTGTCGTTACTTGTCTTTGACACGGTTAATGATCTTTGGTAGTTATTTTGGTAAAAATAGCGATCTTAGTAGATCTGGGTTCAAAGTTGGTAAAATGGAATAGGTTGTGAAATGCTCTACTTTATGCTAGTTTAGGTGGTTGTATTGTGTATTCGGTATCGCTTTCCTGAATTAGTGAGGTCAGAATACTCTTAACAGATGACTAACTTATCTTTAGAAGATCTGCATGAGATCATATCAGCTGCTCGCTAATAAACAATTTGAAGTGGCTAACATGTGTATTCGTGTTAGTTTTCTGTATAGTTGTCATGTTAGGATGCCCGAAAGGGATACTAACTGTCGGAAAATGGGAATGTTGATCACACGCCTGTATTACTTATTTAGATGACATGCTAGGGGATTTGTATATTATAGTTTATATAGTTATATTTTGTATTTGGAGTCTTACATATGTTATTTAGATATTTTTAGAATTAATTTAGTTAAAAAACAAACTTTCACTATCTTTTCGTACTGGTAAATCAGGGATAGAGTTTTAGTACCATTGCTCCGCGCGCGTCCATGGATCGATATCTGGTTCTTTTCTACACATTACTACATATAAGACAGGGTACACTTGCCCTATTGTGTGTGTTTTAATATTAAGGTCTAAACCATTTTTATAAATATTAAAGCAAAACGTGTGTTATTTCATTGTAAAATTATGTGTATATTCGCACACGTCAAGTTTTTGGCGCCGTTGCCGGGGACGCGACGAGCATTAGGAACGAATCGAGTCAACGTTTTACCAGTGTACATGCTTGTGAATACTTGTTTATACTTCGTTGATTCGTTATTTCATTCATTTATTTGCATATATGATTATTTGAATTTTTATTAAATTTATCTGTCTGTAGATATTTTGGATTGATTTTAGATTGGTTTATAGGTTTGCATATAGATTCGTTCATTTATCTGCTTATAGGATTGTTTGATTTGATTTTTCGTTCATTAGGATGTTGATAGATTTAATTTATTGAATATTGGATTAATTGGTTTGTCTATGAATTTGATTTGTTCGTTATTTGATTAGTTAGATTTATTTGTTCGTATTTGGACTAATTATTAATTTCATTTTTTGTATAGTTTTAGGCATAGTCTGCTTATTTCTGTTCATTTTATTGATTCTATTAGTTTTTATTTGATTATATTGAATATATAGCTTTCCGTTATTTTCGCATGAATGTATTGATTCCTATTTCATTTATTTATTTTTCTGTCTTTTATCGCCTTTTTGGGTTTGTCATATTTTCGCCTGTTGCAACTGTATCATTCTTACATGCAGGTTGATGTCCGCGAACCCCGGGCCTTCTGGTGATCTTTTTGACGAGGAGCGAAGGCGCCTAAGGAGAAGCGAGAGGATTAGACTTCATAAGTTGCGTCTTTTTTCTGATATTCTTATTTCTGCTCCTATAGTTGCGGTCCCAATCGACGAGGCGAGGCACGATCTGGCTGACGGCGAGGGGTCGGAAGCCCATAGTGACATTATCATGGAGGACGACGACATTCCGCTTAATGATAGTGGTCGTCCAGGAGGAGATGGACTGGCGCCGAGTATTGTCCGGCCGGCTATTTTGGCTGACCATTTCGAGATCAAATCTAGTATCGTGAATATGATACAAAACTTGGTGCAATTCGGTGGACTGGAGCATGAGGATCCAGGCCGACATATTGCTGCATTCTTAGAGGTTTTAGCCACCTTTAAGATGATGTGCATCTCCGATGATGCTATCCGTCTGAGACTCTTCCCATTCTCACTGCGGGACAAAGCCTGGACTTGGCTTCTCTCACAACCCGCAGGGTCGATCACGACATGGGCAGAGTTATCCCAACAATTCATGCAGCAGTACTTTCCTCCTGAAAAGACACAAAAATTGAGGAATCGCATCATGACATTTCGTCAAGATGACGAGGAATCATTGTACACCTAATTTTTCTACCATATGCACCAACCACTCAACTTATTCATAGAAATCAGAGTTGCCTCCCTGATAGTGCCACGTTTTACGTCTTTAGCTGGATAAACGTGTGTTGTTCAGACTGCTTCCTTCTTGGCTTTCGGGCCAAGGGTCATGTTCTTCTTTTTTCCGCCTTTTTTTTCTTCCACTAACCTTTTGACGATTGTCCCAATACTCATCGATCCACTTGTGTCAAGTCCCACTGAATATTCCTCTGGTGGCGTCACTATAGCACCCTTGGCTTTCTTTAATTGATAATCTAATTGTTTATCAATAAAGTTGGCCATGTCGAACGGATCGATGGACACGTACTCTTTTCCTCCAGTGGTATAATGCAGTTTGTAGTTTCCAACCCGAAGTGTAAGAACTGGTCACTCGTATCTATAGTTGCTCGAGCGGTGGCTAAAAACGGACGACCGAGAATAATAGGAATATTACTCTCACCCATGTTGAGGATGACGAAGTCGACGGGAAATACGAATTTTCCTACTTTAATAAGTAGGTTTTCAACAATTCCCTCAGGTTTCTTTATGGCACCATCCGTCAACTAGATCGTAGCTGTCAAAGGTCGTGGCTCGCCCAAGTTGAGTAGATTGTGGATATAAGTAGACATGACATTTACGCTCGCACCAAGATCGGCCAAGGCACAAGTCGTCGGCATGTTACATATGGATCAAGGTAGAGAAAACTTTCCTGCATCGGTCAGCTTTGGCGGGATACTTTGTTGTAGTAATGCAACACGCTCCAATGTGTTGCCTTTGATTGTTGCCTCGAGGTTTCTTTTGTTGCTCAAGAAGTCTTTCAAAAATTTGGCATATTTGGGCATTTGTTGGATGACTTCTATAAAAGGTAAGTTGACATGGATTTGACTTAGGAGCTCGGTGAACTTCTGATATTGGTCGTCCGTCTTTTTCTTCATCAAACGACCGGGATAAGGTATGTTAGGCCAATACTCTCTCCGTACTGCTTTTGGTGGTGGTTCTTGAGATGGGGCATTCGAAGGAATTTGGTTGTTTGTAGGGCCTCCATTAACCGGTGGTGGTGAACTAGCGGTCAAGTTTATCACTGGTGTGATAACACTGGGAATGGTTATGGTTGGTTTGGGTGTAATTTCATTTTCAAGTGGATGGATAGTATAACATCCCGCCTCTCTCACCACCAATGTTGTCCACTTTGCCCTGATGGGTTGCCCATCCAAAGCTTACGGATTTTTTTTTTTTGCCCATCCTTGTACTGCTCCCACCTGAGCACACTTAACTGTGGAGTTCTCCTCTCATCCACTAACATTAAGCCCCAAAACGCGTTGGTGATTTAAGAGGCAAGACATTACTTATGAATCAAGAATCTCTCCTGGCTACAGCCGATGTGGGATTTTTCCTGGGGTGTCACACATGGGTGGTTCGAGATAAACTCTGTTGCTACGAAGAGTTATGGCACTCACATTTTCCTTTGGGTTGGTTTGGTTGTTGCTTAGAAGACTTCCTTTAGGCCTCTCTGCAAGTGACTTGGCCATAACGCCCATTTGTATCTCTAGCTTCCTGATGGTGAACTCGATTCCTTGAAGCCTTTTAGCTGTGTTGTTGAACTTCTCGTCTATTCGGGCTGTTGTTCGAGCTTCAAGCTTGGCGAGATTTTCATCCAATGATGGATAATCGTTGTTGGTTGCTTTGTTGACTGAAACCAAGTGGTTGCATGTTGTTATTGGTGTTTTTCCACCAACAGTTTGGATGATCACACCAGCCAGGATTGTACGTGTTGCTATAAGGATTGTTTGGTGGGTGGTTCATACCAATTAAGTTAACTTGCTCAACATTGTCCTGAGGAAGAGGAAGACTCCCGTCTTGTGGCTGCAATTTTGCGGCGGTGATGGCATTGACTTGTGGTTTGCTCATTTGGTTAAGTCAAGTTTATAACGCCTCAATTTGAGCTTGCAAAGAAGTCGTGGAATCAACCTGATAGAGACCGGTCTTCGATGTTCACGGTGATTTCTTCGATGAGATCATATGCTTCTTGTGGCCTTTTGTTCACGAAAATTCCAAATGCGGTTGCGTCAAGAGTCTGCCTTTCTTGATTTGTCAGCGCATTGTAGAAAGACGAAATTTGAAGCCAAATTTCAAGTCCATGGTGGGGACATTTTTTCAACATATCCTTGAATCTCTCCCAAGCCTCATAAAGTGTCTCTCCATCCTCTTGACAAAAAGTGGTGACATCATTTCTTAATTTTGCGGTTTTGGTTGGGGGAAAGTATTTCGAGAGAAATTTTTGGGCAAGGTCGGCCCAAGAGTTAATAGAGCCTGTTGTTTGCAATGCTAGGGCCTAAAGCATTGATGGAAGGTTTAGCAAAATCAGAGATTGTCCTTTCAACTTGTGCCATTTTTGCTTTTTGTTCTTTTCTTCTAGTCAAAAATATCTTTCGGGTTCTTCAAGAGGAGGTATTAGTATGGACGAGGAGCCCAGGTTCATACACTACCCAAGAACCTTTAAGATGAGATTTTTAACAAGAACATGATGAAAAGAAAATGAGTAATTTAAAAAAAAAAAACTTTCTCTAAAACAGTCATGTCCCCGGCAACGACGCCAAAAACTTGATGTGTGTGGTTTTAGTGACTTAAAATTCTTTTCTTAAAAATAGCAAGTTCCCAGTGGAAGTGCCAAACACTTGATGAAGAAGGAGTTTAAATTGAAAACTTTAGTGTATGACACTTTCAAGTTTTAAACTTATAAACTAAAACGATAGTTGCTTACGCTCTAAACCCCACACAATAGGCAAGTGCACCTATTGAGTCGTCGTCATCATCATCATCATCATCATCATCATCATCATCATCATCATCATACTCGGTTAATCCCACCAATAGCAAAAGTTAAGGTAGGGTCTGAGGAGGGTAAGATGTAGACAGCCTTACCTCTACCCCGTGAGAATAGAGAGGCTGCTTCCAATGAGACCCCCGGCTCGATGGTGGTTTTGTATCAAGCCTTGGACATAAGGCACATAACAGTTGGCAACCGGGACAAACCCGATTGGTGCATGTACCCCCTTGTCTTTTGGCTATCAACGCCACCACCTGATTCATGATTAACCGTCACTCATTTTTAACGTTATATTCCCAAAATTAGTAAAATAACGTTAAAATTAGTGCAACTTTACTTTTGCCCCCCGAGGGCCACACATATATACATTATATGTGCAAAGCCGTAAGCGGGGCAAGTGTACCTATTGAGTGTAGTATAAAAATGAGCAAGTACCGAGTATCGAATCCAAGGACACAATTTTTACTACTCAGCGTCCTAAAAATTACTAAAAGAGTTTTTGATTACTTGTAAGAAAAATAAGAGAGATTTAAACTGTAAGAGAAATCAGTATCAAAACAAAGGATCTGCTTCGGGATCTGATGTTGCTTGGTTTGAAATAATAGTAAACTTTTACTTAAGTGGTGTGTTTAAAAACTAGGAATAGCCACAATAGACTCTAAACGATTTGTGTTCTTAAAGTTATTGTGAGGGTCTCCAGACCTCGGTGAGCTCACCTCTCAACTCTGAAAAATATATCAACCAAGATTGTGTTAACCCAACCCCAAAAGACATATTTTCCATAGTTGCGATATTGACATTTAACTACTATTTTCTTTTATGAATAACTTGTCGGCGGCCAGAGCATGGCCAAACAAACTACCACTTGACATGGTAGAGGCGACGCAGCCTCCCGCATGCGCTCATCCCCTACTTGAATTAATTAATTTTTTCAAAAAGTGATTTATTATTAATTGTGCGGCAATATAATAATAGAAGTAAAATATAGACCGTTTACTTCTAGCACGATTCACCAATTCTTGGTTTGCGCCAAAGTTAACACATAGACCATGTAACTAAGTCACACTACCAAGTCTTGGCTTATCACTAGGACCAAGTATAAAGACGTGCCGACCCTAAGTGAAGTTTCGATAGTTGAGGATTAAACCACAAAGTGTGAATATTTATATTCACAAATGGGCTAATCTCTTAACGTGGAGTTAGGTTAGCTTACAAGTGCGCAAGTTTTTACACGCCATAGGTACACTCATAAGTCCTTCCATTGCCTACCAAAACACTTACAAGATCAAATACTAAGTTGATTAATTTACTAGTTCATCAAAGAAAAAAGTAGTCGAAGAAATTGTTAAGAACACAAAACAACACTTTAAAATAAAAAATAAACTATTTAATTCATACCAAGTTCCTCATCACCCTAGAAACACCAAGAGAAAACTAGCCTAGCATGGTTGATACAACAAGCTCACAAGGGTTAGTTTCAGTGCACAACATTGTGAGGGTTGTATGAAGATTTGTTGGTTATTTTTAGTGATTGTGGGTTGTTTATCTCTCGAATGTGGTGTTTATGGAGTGATCCCCAAGCTCCAAAGGACACCTACAAATCCCTAAGATTGCAGAATCTTCGTGTAGAATGTAGAGAATTTGATGGGTTGAGGGATGCCAAAGTGAGGAGTGGAGGTCTCTATTTATAGGCACTTCAGTAGTAGCACGTCGTTCTTGGCACCAGGTACTGTTGTAGAGTCCTTGCATGCAGGTGTTGTCGAGGCAGTTGATGAGCCTGCCCATGCTTAAGAGTGAGCACGCTCGTGCTTGCCTATTTTGGGTAACCGTCTTGTCAATTTGGTCGGCCTTGGAACATTCCTGGATACGTATTGACCTAAGTACAACCATGCCAGGTGGTGGGCACGCCCGTGCTTGCCGGTGCATGTTGACTTTTGCTTCCTACTGACTTGGAAATGTTGACTTGTTGACCTGGGGTAGGTGCACAGTCGTGCACGGCCGGAGCACAGCCGTGCTGCATCTGAAACAGCTCTCTGAGTCTTCAATTCCTTGCCTTTGTGCCGTTTTCCTTCTCTTTTCACTCCTTCCTCAAAACCTGGAATTATCAACAAAGAAAGATACATCATGATAATTCTCGGCACATCAGGTTTCATAATCGGCCATCCATACATCTATCTACCAAAAATCAAGCTCTAAATCAATCATTTGGAATTTTTTGAGAATTTGAATCATCTCAGGGGTAGGACCCTCATACGCCTGAACATTATCAAGCGTATGAATCATACACATGTAACTTTCCATACATATGAGCTTCCTACGCCTGTAACTTAGAAAATTGATGTTTTGTGTCGTTTTAAAATATTATGTGTCGTTTTTCATGGTTGTTATATTATATGTTGAGTATTTTGTGGATATGGACTTGAAACCAGGGAATCGCCATAATATCTGTGATCATTCGGACACAAAAACACCAAACACTACTGATTATGTGGATTTGATCAACTTTATATGTCGTTCAAGGATCTACTATGTTATTGCAACAAGATGTGTGCCCTGTCTTAGCCATCAAAGGGAATTTTGGGAAACAACGTCAATGGATTGCAATCGTGATCCTATTGTCATTTTCGGGAAAGTCAACAATTGGGAGGTAGTGGTGACGGAACAGAATATCATAGAGACTCTTCATTTTGATAACAAGGAAGATTGTCCAATAGAGTTCTCATCGGATCTTGTTCGTGGGATATTTAACATATTGAAGCACGACGGTGATGTGACACAGTCTATGTTGTTGAAGACAAACCTATGCAGACAATAAAGATACCTCATGCACGTTCTCATTCACTGCATTGGTCCAAGAATCAACAATTTTGATGCAGCTCAAGAAACTCTTTCATCGGCAATGGTGGCCCGTATACTCAACAAGTCATTTAACTTCTCAGGCATGATATTCCACCATTTGAAAGAGAATGTCATAGTGAAGTTCAAAAATGAGAGATCAATGATGTGTCCTAGATTCTTACAGATGATCTTTGATTCACAAATTCTGGATTTGCTGAAGGTAAGTGGTGACAAGATCAAGCTGAGCCATATGAATGATACTTCTATGAACAGGATGAAGTCTTACAAGCTAAAAGCTGAGCCTCCGATGAAAATAATGATTGATCACATTGCAAATCCAAATTATCAAGACCTTGACAATGATCACAGGAGGCATGAAAACGGTGATTCTAAAGATGAAGTGATTCAACCCCAAGGTGATGAAGGGGGAGATGATGATGAGGGTGGTCAAGGTCCTGAGGAAGATCTTTTAAGGCCATCACTGACCGTGAATAACCATTTGTTGAACCAGAAAGCAGCATATCTGTTACTACTGATCCAGGAATCTTTGTGCCAGTAACTTGTGAACCAGCATCTGCTGCTCCTTACACAACTATAACTGAAACTGAATCGTCTATTTCTCGAAGACGTAATCTAGGCAAGGAAGTGCAATCCATGTCTGTGTTTGTAAGCATTGAAGATGTATAGGTTTTTGATCCTGCAGGAGATGTGGAGGAAAGTGATAGTGAATCTATAAAAGATGATGAAGATATTCCGAGAAAAGTTCTGAAGGCTAGTGTCACTGATGAACTTCTAAGGCAAAAACGCAAGCTTATGACCCTACAAGAGCACGAGATGCTAAGAAAAGAAAGAGAAAAAGAGAAGGGATTCGGGGTTTGTAATTGATATGGATGATTTGGATAAGCTGCTATAGGAAGAAAGACCTTCAAAAAAAAGACCATCATCTAGTGCTCCTAAAATGTCTCAGTTGCCGAAGAAACGAAGAACGCCATCACTTGGAAGAAGACTGACCATCAAACTCCCAGGTACCCAAATAACTACATCAAAATCCAAAACATCCACAACAACAACAACCACGGTAACAACAACCATAGTAACAACAACTACAGCATCAACAACAACAACAATAGTGTACATGTTAGGACAAAGAGGATTGGTGAAACCACTTTTGGAAACCTTAGTCTAATTCACTTCTGTCATTTTGGCTAAGTATAGAAGTACTGAAGAGAAGACAAGAAACTGCTGAAGAGAAGATATGAGAAGTGCTGAAGAAGAAACTTCATCAGAAGTTTTGAAGTCCAAACCAGACAAGTTCACTTCAGAAGTACTGAAGACAAACTACTCATCAGTAGTTTGTCATTCATCAGCACTTAGCATCAGATATTTTCCACCGCCTTTTGTATCAGTAGTTTATTGTTTATTATTACTTTTAGCTGTAATTGTTAGTTTCAATGTTGCAACTTGTGCAACTTGTTTCTGATGTTTCTGTGCTTGCTTTATTGGCAAGATACATGTATGTAAACGTCTATAAATAGGAGGCTTCAACCTTCTATTTTAGACATTGATTTTAATAGAAAAATCCTTCAAACACTTTCACTGTTCTATTCCATTTCAGTATTTATTGTGAATATGTCTAAGTATCTAATTCTCATTTACTGCTTATATTCATAATAAATACTTGTCATTATTAGTTTCAATCATCAAGGGGGAGTAATAACTCCTCTTAAGTATAAAAAGTGTTGCTTTAACTTATACATTCCGCTGTGCTTATTATCTGATATACAAGAGCTTGCTAAACACTTAAGTGTCAAAGATAGCAAGTTCGTACTTAAACAAAGAGCATACTGATCCAACAATTGGTATCAGAGCGTTGGTTTATCTGATCACATATCAATCTAACAAATTGAGAATCAGACACAAAGCTCTTATTGATACTCAATAAAAGATCAAAAGTTCACTTTTTATCAAACATCCATCACTTAAAAGAGTCATCTGACAAATCAATACTCTTTAAAATGGATCCACATAATACTGGTTCTGCTACTAAACCTGCCATGCTTGTAAGAAATGAATACAACATATGGCAAAAGAGAATGGCACATACCTTGTCACAGACCAACACAGGTTGTTGGAGATCTGTGATATATGGTCCTCACAAACCAGTGAACATAAATCTTGAAACTAAAGTTGAGGTTCCTAAAGAACCAAAAGACTATACAGATGATGATTTCCTAAAACTTGAGCTAGATGCAAAAGCATTCTCTATGTTGGCAATGGCTCTCCCAAATGAGATATACTCTGGCCTTTTACATTGTGAAAGTGCCAAAGAACTCTGGGATTGTCTTAAAGAACAGTTTGGAGGAACTGAAGAGGTGATTGCCAACACCAGAGAAATTTTAGCTCAACAATATGAGACATTTGCTCACATTAATGGGGAAACTTTAACTCAACAATTTGAAAGATTCTCCTCATTAATATCTGAGCTAAAGTTAAATGGTCAGACCTATACAACAATATCTATGCTACATAGATTTTTAAGGTCTTTACCAGACAAATGGGAAACATACTCCATTGTTTAAGATCCTCACCAGATTTTAGCTCCCTCACTCTTACAAAACTCCATGGGAGATTACTTACTTTTGAGAGAGAAATTGATCAAAAGAAGAAATTGCAATCATCTGGTAAAACTGCTGATGACTACCTTCCAGGTAGTACAGCACTTTTGGGACAAGACTCACCAACTTGTTCCTATGGATCTTATGACAACATTGACATAACAACTGGGATCTCATCAGAAAGATCTTTCCCAGGTTATGACAATGATGACCAAAGTCAAACTGCTGATAATCTATGTTTTATCATGGATGATTTGAAAAACTTTAGCAGTGATGACTTAGAAGAAATGGACATTTTACACCAACTGGCCATGCTAAGCATTAAAACTAACAAGTTTTATAAAAGGTCAGGAAGGAAATTTCCAGGATTGACCAGTAATACAAAAATTGGTTTCGACAAATCTAAACTAAGATGTCACAAGTGTCAGAAGTTGGGACACTTTGCTAGAGAGTGTAGAAACTCTAGCTTTAACCAATCACAATCTGGAAATAACTTTAACCCCAATTATAATAGGAATAATGGAACTCAAGGGAGTGCTCATTTTGTACAGGCACAAGCTCCTCAACAGCAATACATGCCACAAGTACAATATGTTCAAATGCCTGCTCAACAGATGCAGAGCCAACAATCAATCCCTCCCTTTCCAGCTGCTCAACAACCTCCACAGCCTCAACAACCCTCTCAACAAAGTCTTTTCACCTCAGGGTATGTTGACTGGAGCAGTCTTCCTTTTGACACCACAGAGTGCAATCCTGATGCAGACAACAAGATGTTTGACATCAACTGGGGAGAACCAGACAATGGCAGAAAGAACTTTGCCTTAATGGCATTTGAAGGCTGTACTTCAAAATCTGCATTGTCACAGGTATCAAAAGAATCTTTGACAAAACTTTGCTCAAATTCTTGCAAAGAAACTTTTGCTCTCATAAGAGAGACAAATGTGCACTTACAAGGAAAAGCCAATGATTTAGAAAGAAAATACACTCAGATGAAGTGTGACTTAGAGAGAAAACTTACTGCTAAAACAAAAGAAGCCTCTAAATTAACTCAGCCCCAAGCACAAATTAAAATGATGATAGAAGATCTTGGGAATGTCAGGAAAGAGCTTGCTGACACCAAGATCAGTTGTGAAAAATGGGTGGATTCTTGTAAGGGGTACCAGCTATTGCTAAACAAACAGAGTGCTTCAAATGTTAAGTTTGGCATAGGGTACCATCATGTTGAAACACCAACAGATTTCTCTCCCAAAACTACTGAAGATGGGAGAAAAATTGTTTCAAATGAAACTTCTGAAGGGAAAGACTGCACATCTTTCCATGAAAACTTTCTAAACAGAAATCCTGGTATTTTCAAAGAAAGTACTTCAGAAGTATTAACAAAATCTGACAACAAGCCATCAGTAGTTTCATCTACATCAGGTGTTGAGACCCTGAAAACTACTGATGAGCAAAATCTTTACACTAATGTCAGAAATTTGCCTTTAGATCAAAAACAAAAGGCAAAAGAGTGTGAAATTTGTGGTCTGTTCAACCACAAAACAGAGTTTTGTAGATACAGAAAAGGAATTCAGTTCAATCATAAAATTAAACAACAGGTTGTGGGAAATCAAATCAGAAATGATTATGAAAGAACCTTTAAACCCAAGAAACAACAACCTGAAAACACCTTTTCTCAGAAAAAGATAAAATCTCAACTAAAATCTTTTTCTCAAAACTCTTTATCAGTAGTTAGACCTGATTCATCAGCAGTTTCACAAACTGCTGAGATTCAAAAACTAATGAACTTGGTACAACTACTGATGACCAAGGTTGATGGTGGTCCTGAAAAGGATACCACCATGGTTCTTAATGAAAAATCCATTGCCAAAAAGACATGGATTTCTCAACCTGGTCAAGAACAAACTGTAACTGTTCTCAAGAGCAAACCCAAAGCCAAACAGGCTTGGGTTCCTAAATCTAACTAATTTGCTATTGTGTGCAGAGGGTTTCCAGGGGCTTAAACAGCATATGGTATGTTGATAGTGGAGGCTCTATGCACATGACTGGATGCAGATACCTGATAAACAATTTTATCAGCCAAAGAGAAGGATCTGTATCCTTTGGGAACAATGCTAAGGGATATGTGCTAGGACATGGCAATGTCTCCTCTAGCAAAATACAGTTTGACAAGGTCAATCTGGTGGAAAACCTTGAATACAACTTGCTGAGTGTGTCACAAATGTGTGATAAAGGATATTCTTCCTTTTTCACAAAGACAGCATGCAAGATCATCTCACCAGAAGGCCAGAAGTTGATAGAGAAGATCATTGAAGATCATACTTTGCTGATTGCCAAAAGATGTGGCAATGTCTATGCAGTGGACATTGAGAAAGACAAAGTATTGAACAACACTGCCTGTTTCTTTTCAAGGGCATCAACTTCAGAAACTGATCTCTGGCACAGGAGACTTGGCCATGTGAACTTTAAAACCATAAATAAAGTCACAAAAATGGGCTTGGTCAGAGGTCTACCTTTGAAAGTGTACCAGTGTCAAGAACACTGTGTATCCTGTTTAAAGGGAAAACAGCATAAGTCCTCCTATAAGTCTATTGAAGAATCAAAAACAACTGCATGTCTTCAACTACTCCATATGGACTTATTTGGACCTGTCAAGATTATGAGCCTTGGTAAGAAGAAGTACTGCTTAGTCATCATTGATGACTACTCAAGATTCACATGGGTATTCTTCTTATTCTCCAAGGATGAGGCTGCTGAAATCATCAAGTTCTTCATTCTACAAGTGGAGAAACAATATTCTCTACCTGTCAAAACCATTAGAAGTGATAATGGGACAGAGTTCAGGAACAAAACACTGGATGAATTTTGTTTGTCTAAAGGGATTATTAGACAATACAGTGTTCCCAGAACTCCTGAACAAAATGGTGTAGTAGAAAGGAAGAACAGAACCTTAATAGAGGGAGCAAGAACAATGTTAGCTGATTCTGGACTGCCCTTGTACTTTTGGGCAGAAGCAGTTAACACATCATGTTATGTTCAGAATAGAGTTCTTATGGTCAAGAGACATTCCAAGACTGCCTATGAAGTTCTTCATGGCATGAAGCCCCTTATCTCCTTTTTCAAGGCTTTTGGGTGTCAATGTTTCATCTTGAACATCAAGGAATCTATTTCAAAGTTTGCTGCCAAAGTTGACTCAGGTTACTTTCTTGGTTACTCTTCAACTAGAAAAGCCTACAAGGTTTTTAATTCTCACACCAAGATAGTAGAAGAAACATTGAATGTCAAGTTTAATGAGTCAAAACACACTCTTATTCCAGCACATCCTGCTGAACTTTTTGACCTTGACAACTTCCACTTTGGACCTGAGAAGACTGTTACTTCATCAAAACCTACTTATTATGGTGACAAACGGTTTGATGATGAGAATCCCACACCATGGACTCCTCAAACTGTTATCAAGTCAACTTCAAGATCATCAGAAGTTCCCCAAACTTCTGATCAAACAAGTACTGAGGAACAAACTCAAACTACTGGTTCAGTAGATCCAACTACTGAAGATCAAGGAACATCTGAACCAGATATTAAAGACCTCAGTAGTTTATTTGAAGAACATGAGCCACCTACACCTGTCAGTGGTTTACAACAACTGATTGAACACAGAGATCATCCACTTGATCAAATCATGGGTGATATAGCTTCAGGTGTTCTTACCAGAAACCAGCTCTCCAACTTTTGCCTATTTTCAGCTTTTATCTCACAGTTGGAACCAAAGAAGTACCAGGAATCCCTCAAAGACAATAATTGGGTGCAAGCTATGCAAGATGAACTGCTTCAGTTCAACAAGCAACAGGTCTGGGAAATCTGTCCCTTACCTCCAAACAAGCAACCAATTGGCACAAGATGGGTTTTCAGGAACAAGCAAGATGAAGCTGGTATGATAATCAAGAACAAGGCAAGACTGGTAGTTCAAGGGTACTCTCAAGAAGAGGGAATTGACTATGATGAAACCTTTGCTCCAGTTGCAAGGCTTGAGGCCATCAGGTTATTTCTGGCCTATGCCATTTCCAACAAAATTAAAGTTTATCAAATGGATGTGAAAAGTGCATTTTTGTATGGAAAGATAAAAGAGGAGGTATATGTCTGTCAGCCACTTGGGTTTGAGGATCCTTCTCATCCTGAGTGGGTGTACAGACTGGACAAAGCTCTTTATGGGCTCAAACAGGCTCCAAGGGCCTGGTATGATACACTCTCCACCTTTTTACTCAAAAATAACTTTACAAGAGGTGCCATTGATAAAACTCTTTTCATTAAACATGTTGGAAATCATGTCCTACTTGTTCAAATTTATGTTGATGATATCATTTTTGGTTCAACAAACACAAAACTGTGTGATGATTTTAAGAAACTCATGCAATCAAAATTTGAGATGAGTACCATGGGAGAACTGCAGTACTTTCTGGGACTGCAGATCAAGCAACAAACAAATGGAACTTTTATACATCAATCAAAATATGTTAAAGAATTATTAAACAAATTTTCTTTAAAAGACTGTAAATCATGTTCCACTCCCATGACACCAATCACACAAGTTGAACCTGATGATCAAGGAAAACGGGTTGATCAAACCATGTACAGATGCATGATAGGTTCCCTTTTATATCTAACTGTTTCTAGACCAGAAATTATGTTTTCAACATGTGTCTGTGCTAGATATCAATCAGCACCAAGGGAATCACACCTTATAGCAGTCAAAAGAATTTTCAGATATCTGAAAGGAACTCCAACACTTGGAATTTGGTATCCTGCTTCAGGCAATACCAAGTTATCAACTTTTTCAGATAGTGACTATGCAGGGTGTAAGATGACAAGAAAGTCAACATCTGGTGGTTGTCAATTCTTAGGTAACTGTCTAGTGTCATGGCAATCAAAGAAGCAAACATCTGTTGCAACTTCAACTGCTGAAGCTGAATACATTGCAGCTGCAAGTTGTACATCACAGATACAATGGCTCCAATATCAACTTCTTGATTATGGAATCAAAGAGACCAAGACACCTTTGTTTGTAGACAGCAAATCTGCCATTAGCATCATTCAAAATCCGGTACGGTTCTCAAAAACTAAACATATTGAGATCAGGTACCATTTCATAAGAGATTGCTATGAAAAAGGCAAGATTGAGGTGAAGCATGTAGCAACAGCTAATCAAATAGCTGACATCTTCACAAAACCCCTTGACACATCAACATTTCAGAAGTTAGTATCCATGCTTGGGATGCTAAATTTGTAAGTGTTTATTTTATTGTTCTGTACATATTTTTCATTTTCCACTTACAAAAAGACAAAAAGTCTGAAACAAAACTTCTGAAAAGAGAGAAACTACTGATGATCAAAACATCAGTATGGGGATAATTTCTGAAAAGTGAATAACTTCTGATAAAATAACCTTCAGAAGTTATGAATAAAGTATTTATAAAACATTTCTCATCAGCTTTTAAAACTACTGAAGAGGAAATGGGAACTACTGATGAAGATAATCCTTCATCACCAGTTTAGTCAAAAAGGGCAAATCTGACTTTTCCCATTATCAGAGGTTTTGACCTAGTCGGTTTAAAACTTCTGATAACCTAGGCGGTTTAAAAACTTCTAATAAAGAAGATTCAAGCGGTTAAAAACTTCTGATAAATACCTTTTTTCAACACTTATCCTTTCAAACTCAAAATATCCCTCTTTCTCTCTCAAAAACTATCTCAATAACCTAAACCTGCAAATCAACTGTTCGATCAAAACCCAAACCACATGGCTCTCGTTCTAAAACAGGGACACAATCAAAGGGCCTTTCTTGAAAAACAAGAAGGCTGGTCCCAATACGATGAGATCATTGATCTTGTCGTAAAATCCCAATATTTGACTGCTCTCACAATAAACCCACCAATTCATACTGAAACTCTAAATGAGTTCTGGGCAAATGCTGAGACGGTGACGGCTGATGATGAAGTCATTTCCTTTAACTCAAGAATAAAAGGGAAACCATTGACCATCACACCGGCCACACTAGCAACAAGACTGGGCCTGGATGATGTAGCTGCCCCTGATCAAGTTGCTTATTCTGATATTCACTTAACCATGACAGAGTGTGGTTATCAAGGTACTCTCTCCCATGCTACTATCTTCAAAAAATATTTTGAACCAAAATACAAGCTTTTGTTTCATTATATTATTATGTGTTTGAGTCCAAAAACAGGGTCTTATGACCAGATGCCCTCCACTTTTCAACCAATATTTCATTCCATAGTTTTTGTTATACCCAAGGTTCATTATGCAATGCATAATAGGGGAACTGGGTAATGAGGTGCTTGTGGGAAAAGTTTCAACTTTAAATCCATTAACCTCACAAGCATACTCTAGGCATAACAAACCGGCTACCTGGCCAGAAGATGATCAGGGAGAACAACAACAAGTCCCCCTGAAGCCCACATCTTCCAAACTCACACCACCAAAAGCCAAAAAGCCCAAGCCTACAAAAACAAAAACCCACCAACCCAAAAGAAAAGCTGTTCAGGAGGTTGAGATGCCTGAACATGCTCATGAGCAGTCTGCTCTTCAAATAGGTGAGACTGAAACACCCTCTCAGTCTCATCCATCTCAAACCCCACCAAGAGCACCCATAACTATCTTATTCAAAATAAAAAGACTTAGAAAAACTATTGCAACTCACACTTCTTTTGAAACTGCTGACCAACCTATTTCACCTATTGCCCAAACTACTGAACCAACCCCTCAAATTTCTGAACCAGAGGCAATAGAAATTGCCAAACTTCTCTCTGGGCTAAAAGAGAAAGTCCCATCTGATTATGTCAGTCCCCTACAACCACAACAAACAGGGGACATAACCACAACATCAGACATGGATGTGGACACCACTAGCCCTAACCCAAGAGATGAGGGTGGACCAGAGTCTTTAAGCCCAATTTTAGAGACTCTTGGGGCATCTGAGACTGCTACTACTCAGTTACCACCCAGTGGTGGATCTGAGGATAGAAGTAAAATAGCTAAGACCTCAGATGTGGCAACTACTGATGAAGGCTTAATGCCTGAAGTAGGAAATCTTCAGAACCAAGAACAAGAGGTTCATGAGAGAACTGAGTTGGGCTCAGCTCATGATTTAACTGAGACAGTCCTCAATGAGGACAACATCAGGGATTCAGATGATTCCATTAATTTGGATGATGTTTCAAAAACAAAAACTACTGAATTGACGGCACTTTATGAAGGTCCTGTTTCAGGGGTATCCAAGCTCAAGAAGCTAGTCACCCCTGCACAGGTTAAAGTCCACTCAATCCCTAAAACCCCTAGAGTGGCATCCTCTGTACAACATGAGGATCTCCCAAAAACACACCCTTCATAACAAATGCCTACCCAATTCCCTGGGCAAACAAGCATAGACTTGAACCAGCTATGCAGCCCAGAGGGTCCCCTGTACCACATGATGAACACTCTCATCAAAAATCACTTCCAAACATACACAGCTAACTTGGAGCTGTCAATCAAAAACCAATTTGGAGTGATCAAGACAAAGATGAATGATCTGTCCAACAAAATTGAATTCAACAGCAAACAGATTGCTCATCTTCAAGGTCAATTCTCCCAACCCTCAACCTCTAAACTTAAACTTGATGAATCCAAAAAGGGGGAGAAAATTAGGGAACCTAAGGAGTCATTCCAAGCCAGGATAAGGGCAAGAGTGGCTATCCTTGAAAGAGATCAGAAGAATCAAGCCAGAAAAGAAAAACTGGCCAAACAGTTTGGTGTCTCTATTCAAGAGATAGAAGATGCTGAAAAATCTGATGAATCCCAAGGGCATAATGAAGAAACTTCTGATGGCCAAAGTTCTGATGAAGAATCAGAAATTACTGAAGACAATCCTTCAGTAGTTGACAAACCATCAGCAGTTGTCAACCCATCAGAGGTTAACACTTCCAAATCTCAAACTGCTGACCCTTCCAGAACAACTGCTCCCATTCAACCAACATCTGATCCTATCAGGCCTACTACAACAGTTACAACAATGACTGTACTAAACCCTTCTCCAATCTCTCAATCAGCTGAATTACTAGAGAAAAGTTTAGTTGCAGCCAACAAGAAGGCCAGAGAAGATCTGATCTGGAAAACTCTGGAAGAAAGGGATGATTTAGACCTAAGCCATGAAGAAAAACTTCAGGCCTATGAAGCTGAACTACAAAGGCAGGCTAGCCTTGATGAGATTGCTGAACAAGACAAAAGACAACAACTGATGTCTTACATCACAAAGAACAGCAAGACTAAAGCCTACACACTCAAGGGACTCTCTATGCAAGAGCTAACAAGAAGGGCACAACTCATTGCAGACAAACTGGCCACAAGCAAAGAAGGAAAGGCCAAGAGAGCCCAGATGATAGATGAATTAGTAGCAGAGGGCTATGGTTCAAAAGCCTCAGTATCCAGATGGAAAGAAGAAAGACTGATGGATACTTATCGAAAATACAAGGCTTCCAAGGCTGCAAATCCAGAGAAGTTTCAAACTGCTGATCCTTCAAGATCAGTAGTTAGAACTTCTGGTATATCAACAAGAAGGCCTGCTACTCAAAGAAAGAAAGCAGAGGACAATGTCAAAACTGATTTCAAAATGGTACTACTTGAAGGAAGTTCAATAGTTCATTCAGATTTTGACATTGAGGAGAAACCTCTGTTAACACAATTCAGGGATCCTTCCACTTTTGCCTACCAAATCCAAAAGACTATCAAAGAAAAGATGCATACCAAGGTAGTGACTGAACACCATCTCCCAACTATTCAGATGCCTGATATGCAACAACAACAAGGAAGAGACTCCCACCTGAGGTTAACTGAAACAGAAAGCATCCAACACTCAGGATCATCAACCCAAGGGACAAGTCTGGTTCCCTATACCTCTGACTTTAACAAGTCAAAGGTACCTATCATCAGATGGTCATTTACTGATAACAACTCAGTATTATTGACAAGAAGAGACCTTTCAAGAAGGGCTTACAAGAAGATCAGTGATCTAAAGAAACTGTCAACACAAGACTTGCTCACAATTCAACATCTGGAACCACAGAGAGGATCTCTATCTGATGGACAGTTAAACCAGCTCAAGAACACCATGTTCAAAGAAATATGGAAGATTGTTCAAGACAGAAGAAAATCATAAGGAATTAGTAAGGTTTTGGCTTCATCAATCCAGGGGGAGATTGTTAGGACAAAGAGGATTGGTGAAACCACTTTTGGAAACCTTAGTCTAATTCACTTCTGTCATTTTGGCTAAGTATAGAAGTACTGAAGAGAAGACAAGAAACTGCTGAAGAGAAGATATGAGAAGTGCTGAAGAAGAAACTTCATCAGAAGTTCTGAAGTCCAAACCAGACAAGTTCACTTCAGAAGTACTGAAGACAAACTACTCATCAGTAGTTTATCATTCATCAGCACTTAGCATCAGATATTTTCCACCGCCTTTTGTATCAGTAGTTTATTGTTTATTATTACTTTTAGCTGTAATTGTTAGTTTCAATGTTGCAACTTGTGCAACTTGTTTCTGATGTTTCTGTGCTTGCTTTATTGGCAAGATACATGTATGTAAACGTCTATAAATAGGAGGCTTCAACCTTCTATTTTAGACATTGATTTTAATAGAAAAATCCTTCAAACACTTTCACTGTTCTATTCCATTTCAGTATTTATTGTGAATCTGTCTAAGTATCTAATTCTCATTTACTGCTTAGATTCATAATAAATACTTGTCATTATTAGTTTCAATCATCAAGGGGAGTAATAACTCCTCTTAAGTATAAAAAGTGTTGCTTTAACTTATACATTCCGCTGTGCTTATTATTTGATATACAAGAGCTTGCTAAACACTTAAGTGTCAAAGATAGCAAGTTCTTACTTAAACAAAGAGCATACTGATCCAACAGTACAACCTCATCAAACCAAGTTGCAATTGATGCTAGATTGCAAAGACTTACTGTTGAGCTTGGACTTCCACCTATTCATCAATCCCAACCTCAAGAACAAGTTCCTTTCATGCTGTCTATTTCTCATGTCCCTACAACATCAAGTGGACCATCATTACAAGCCCAGATCAATAATCTAGTAAGTGTGTAACATATGCAAGTTGCTCAGAACCTTGTAAACCAGCAGAATTAGAACAAAGAGAGCACCAATTCCTCACTATTATTAATCAAACAAGAGCTTCAAATGTTAGACTTGACGCTATAGTTAAAGACGCGATGCCCAAGCTATCCGGTAATGAGCAAGAGATTCGTCAGTTAATAGAATCTCATAGTGAAACTGAGAATCGTCTTACTGTTGTAGAGCCAGAAAATAAGCATTTGAGAAGATGTGTTGATTGATTCATGAATTAATACAAAAGAATCACTACTAGTGATGGTGATCACGGAGATGATAATGATGATGAGGAGGAGGATGATTCGGATGATGATCATATATCAGGGAAAGACAAAGGTGGTGTGATGAAGGTGAAGGTGGTGAGGGTGGAACCAATTCTCTACAAACCAAGAGATTTGACTCTAAATTCAAAGAGAGACGTTCAAAAGTATCACATGATGAAGGATCAACATCCCAAGGTCGCTCGTCACAACAAGGCCCAACTATAGTATAAAGCTTTTAAGGGTGATGTTGCTCAGGGGGGTTCCCATAGAATGGACTCAGTCATTCTATGATTTATTCTTTACTAATGATGATGGGAACCTTGTGACTAAACCTTACATGGATCTGGCAGAATGTGAAATACTTCAAGAGATGTCACATGAAGACATTGCAAAAGTCTTCGGTCTTACGAATGATGAAGTAATTCTAGTCGATGGATCTCAGAATTGTTTTGAAGACGATGGCAGGTTAAATGACATTGAGATTGAAGATGCCACCGATCAAGAATACCCTGAGTATTTGATGAAAAAGTGCTAAGAATCTAGATATCAAAGATCAAGGAATTAAAACTGAGGAGAAGATATTGGAATCTAATCCTGAAGATGAGCCAGAGACCGAGAAGCAATGAAAAGCAAGAATTCAAGAGATGTGTAATCTATGGTTCAATGAATACATAAATGAAGAGCCAGTTTGGGCCAATAAATTCACTCAGCGATGGAATCGAATTTCTTGAAACATCCTGAGTTGGATGTATGTTTAACATGCACATGCTATCGAGATTAAATTTGAAAGTGGCATTCTGTATTTCAAGACCGTGTATCACATCAAGTCTTTGTCGTATTGGTATGTTCATGATCTGTTAAGGAAGGAGCATGTTCAGACTAACTCCTCACTATATACTTTTCACAGGATTATTAGCACAGAAAGTATCTAGGGATGGCAGTACTATGCACCACAATTTCTAGTTCGTTACCGGTCAAATGACAAAGATCCTAGGATTTGTAAGTTTATTTGGAATAGAACCATTAAGCTACCCAAGGCGATGACTTGGATACCGATCATCCCAATTGAACAGAACTTCAGCGATAAATTCATGTTTTGGTATTACAACTTCATGACAACTAAAGCAGTGATTGTTCTCATAAATGAGCCCAAGATTTGTCGGAAGTTAAGAGTGTATGATCCAATGTGGCTCGTGAATTGCTCTGAAGAGGATGTGAACACTCTACATCAGAACCCAATTCATTTCAAGACCAAGATCGAGATTAAGCGATGCGATTTCTGAAGATGTTCAGGTTTTGCTCAGCCAAGAACATACATTATGGGTGTGATTGGTTGAAGTTCTCTGTTCTGGAAGCATGAAGTTGGTTGTTGTTGAAGTTTTGGTGTTGAAGAAGTTGTTTTGAAGATATCTAGCTAGGTCCAAGGAGGAGTCTGTTAGTGCACCCATCGGCATATCCCTAGGCTAGACATAAGTGATCCCATGTTATGTATTGTTTATGATGTATTTTGGGTAGCACGACACGACTTAAACGCTAAATTTATCAAGTGTAATTTGTTCCAAGCGTATGAGAGTTATACGCCTGGGTCCTATGCGCAGGACAATGTCCCATAAATAGGACCCTTAGGTGTTTTTAGTTGTAACTTTTGCTCATTTCAGTATTACACGATGTTGCTACAACAAATATTGGTTCAGAGAGAGCTAACCGTTCCAAGGTCGTCAAGCTTCTGACCTCGTCTGCTGCTTAAAGGGGTTGAACTTGCAGCATGAAAGAACTCATTCGAATGGGTAAAAAGGTTAAAGGGTTTCAGTTAACCAAATGCAGGTCGTGGAGTCCCTCTACGTTGTAAACGTAGATAGGAGATTCAAGAGTTTTTGTGTTTTAGTTGTTGTTATTCTGATTTGGGATAGACCCAAAGTCAGAATGTTGATGTTATTATTTAAGTTTGTGATAAGTGAAGTAGAGAGAAGATCATACGTAAAGCATGATCATAGAGAGAGAATAGAAGAGTGTGTAAGGGACCATCAGAGAAGTGATTGATCCCAAATTTATAGAAAGGGAAACTACTATAAGGGGAATAAGAAAACTCTTGATCAATGTTACAACCAATGAATTTCCACTTTAGCCTATGAAGGCTTGAGACCTGCGGATAATAGGGTGTGTCTCCCTCACGTGGTGGCTGTGTCCAGCTGTGAGAACCGGTGCGGTTGTGAAACCAGCATGATTGCGTGCTTTTAATAATGTATGGCAGCAACTTCTGTGCTCAGAGGCTTCAAGGCTTCGGCCTGCTGTGCTGAAAGTATTATTAGAGAGACTCTAAAGAGAGTGTTTAGAGAGAGAATGAGAGAGGTTTGATATGGGAGACCAATCTGATTTGTTGTGAGGGTTTTCCCCCTCTATTTATAGAGTGTGGGATGGGTTAAAACCCTAGTGGGCTTATTTGTTGGGCTTGGGCTTGGTCCAATGGTCACCCTACATCATTAGCCCCCCAATCATGTATATATCATGTACATTATACTATACTCAAACTATTCACTATCTTTGCACTTTCCTTCAACTTTTGTTGTTTTGGTGAGGTTTCATTTGCAAATACTTTATTCTAAGTAGGATAAATATGGACAAATGAACCTTAGCATGCTGAGTTTTGCAATGTGTTAGGGTTTAAACCGATAAAATTTGAAGCTTGTTTAAGTTGATGATCTTGGAAGCTTGTTAGGGTTTGAGTTGATACGCTTTGCAGCTTGTTAAGCCCTTATTTTGGTGGAAGCTATGGAGATGGATATTTCTCCATTACTTGCTTCTTTCCTTGTTAGCTTGTATTAGCTTCGGCATATCGGGTATTGACCTTAAGCTTCTTTGTTGTATTGGCGAAGTCATTTTGAGTTGTGTGATTAAGACCATCTATATCCGATATGTATGCTTTTTTTGGCATAAGTCTTGAGAAGGTGGTTCATTTACCAAATGACTATAGCAGCTTAAATGCTTCTAAGAACCAACAAAGTAGCTAAGTATCACCAAATGATTGTATCTAGGTGCACTTACAAAGGTTTTTAGCAATTCATGTTTTTTGAAAAAACATTGTGAAGTTGATCCAAGATATGGTGGATTTATATTGACCAAATGGTCGACAGTAGGCAAGGTAGCAAGTGAGCTTCGTGTGGTAGAAGGAAGGTTCCTTGTGCATGAAAGGAAGCTTGAAGCATATTGCCTTTAAGGTTAACTTGTTATGATCTGACTTGATAAAAAGCTTGTATGTGTTCTAAGCTTCGAAGGCTTTAACGTTGTTAACCAAAGTTTTTTTTTGTTGTTGAAGGAAGCTAAAAGGTATGTTTGATATTCCTATTACGGAAGGTTCGGACGTTCATGCATATATGGAAAACGTTGTGTCAATGAACTTGCCATTTACAAGAGGTGGCTTATTGAACTTTAGGTTTAGCAAGTCACTACGTACGTTTTTATATTGCTAAGTTTAATAGCCTTCTTGATGAGGTTCTCGGTAAGCTATATCAACACACGTGTCTCACATTGGTTTATTCGCATGACCGTTATGACCTATGGAGCATTGTTTTGGTTGTTAGCCTTTTGTTGAGTAAAGCTTAAGGATTTAATCCTTTAAGCAAAGTGGCTTGGCTTGACCGCTGAAAAGCTTATGGATTTCAGCCTTTAAGCTTTTGGATGAAATCTATGGCTAGCCGAATTCTTTGTGCCATCAAAGTGTTGTGATAAATTTCTTCTTATGATAAAACCGATGAAATCAAGTGGACAGAAGTAAATGAGGTTAAATAGCGAGTTTCTTGTTCACGAAGGTTTGCTTTTGATTTGTTTTCACGAGCTTCATTCATAAGAAATTGTGTGTATGACACATGCTAGCAAGATTCTTCGATGCGAATCGTGAACATATGATTTATGCTTGTAAGCTTCCTTCGTTCAAAGCTTGATATATATGTCATGTCTATAAGCTTCTTTTGTATGAAGTTGAGCTTCTTTTGATGACATAGCCAAGAGTCTAAATATGTTGATTTGTTTCTATTTGCATTAATTGCACAATATTTCTATGAGAATGGAGGATGTTCGACATGAGAACGTTTAGCACCATTTTGGAAAAATATCGTTTGTTGTGTTTTTTTTTTTTTGGGAAACCTTGTAGGGTTTCGTTTGGTGTTAGCCTTGTATGGCTAGAGAATCAACTTGTGGTTGTAGTATCGTGAACCTTTCAAGCTGTTTAAGCTTGAAATGTTATGAATGATGGCTGACCATGGCCTTTTGTGCTAACTTTTGTGTATTTTGTTTAGCGTATGGCTTTGCAAGATTGTTTCACTTTTCCTTGTGATGTTTATTGTTTACTTTGTGATTGGATTGTGCCTTTTTGTCTATTTGTGTTTGTGTATTTTTGTGATTGCCTTTGTATTAGGTTATGCATTTTTTTTTCAATTGCACCTTGAAAGGTTCAGGTTCTGTTTGATAGCCTCTTAATGACCATTCAGAAGCTACCTCTTAATGGTCCATAACCTCTGAATGGTTAAGAGGTAACTTTAAGTCTGAATGGTTAAGAGGCAACCATTAAGATGTTATCTCTTAACCATTCATACTTAAGATTACATCTTAACTATTAAGAGGCTATGAACCATTCAGATGTAGCCTCTTAATGACCATTCAGAGGCTACCAAACAGCCCCTCAGTGTTGCAGTCACCTAGCCTTACGGTTTTTCTAAACAAAGATACATTGCCTATCCTATCTATGATACTATTTAGTGTACTCTTATTTCGTAAGCTGTTGGTGAAGCTTAAGGAACAGTCGATGTAGGTTGTTCAAACCCGTCTATGGGACATGTTAAAAAATTTGTTTGAGTCTCATGGAGTTGTATTGATTTAGGAACTTACCCCTTATATAGGTCCATTCAACCCTTGAACCTATTGAGCGATGTGGCCTGGGAGCTCATCCCCTTACATGGCCCTTGCCATGTATTTTCTTGCTAGGTTCTCAACCTGATTATAGGATAGAAAGACAAATTTTGGTAGAGAATGCCATGATTTATTCATTCCATGATAACTAGACGTTTACATAAAGAAGTGGTAGAAATCTCTTGGCCATTTGTGGTTACACTGAACCTTTTTTTTTCTTGGTCGATTAGCCTGTAGGGGCCACCTTTGTGATCTTCAAGCACAACGTATGTTCTTTCCCATTTTAGGTCAAGCTTTCCAAGGTTTTGTTTATGTAACATGTAAGTTTTCTTTTAGGAAGACACTTATGTGTTGTAGCAAAGTAGTTTGGCAAGGTGTTGGTGTTTTAACAATTCTACTTTGGTGGCTAAGTAGCTTGCTTTGTCATTTTGCCAACAGCTTCAACGCTTTAGCATTGCGGTTTGATTCATCCTTAATCTTCTTTTATGTATAGCATGATGCTTCAATGGTTCAACGTTTCTGGTATTATGCTTCTATGGGGTTTGATCCTTTTTTACTATGGCTATTTTGCAGCCTTAGGTGTACTTAATAAATTAGTGATTGCAGTTCTTGGTGTTACCAAGTTATATCGGTGACTACTAATTTGTTTTTATGTATCCCCATGTTGTTTTGCATTTTTCACGATTCCATGAGTTGCTTAAATGCTGACATGCTTCTTAGGCCAGTTTGGGTTAGCTTGCCTTGACTTTGTAGGCTTTGTAGTTGCTAAATCTCCAAACATGGTTGAAGGCTTAGAAGCTTCAGAATTCGTATTTATGTTTAGCTTAGGTAACATTATTTTGGAAAAGTTTTTTGGGCAGGTGTTTGCTCTTAGTGTTAGTGAGAAGCATTGATGTATTAGCAAGTGCTTCTATGATTGAGCAAGTTTCTTTGGATAATCTTTGTTGGTGTATGTTTTGTTCGTGCTAAAGCCTTCATAGAAGACAAGTATTATCATAGGCAGTTCACCTAGTTGGGAGCTCTTAGAATAGAGCTTGTTTGGTTACAAGGACACTTTCACTTATAGCTAGTTTGATAGCTTCTTCCTTTATTTAACTTCTTCTTTTGCTTTTTAAATTGCAAGTAGTGTTCATACATGAGAGAAGCGTATGCCTTGTTCCCATCATGATTCTTGTTTTGAGCTTGATATGTTGTTACATATTTGCAAGATATTTGTAACCATTTCAGCTTTGGAGCAAAAGTCATGACATGTATGACTTCTTTGTTTTTCTCAGTCTTCTATTCTTGTTATACAACTTTCAAGCTTGTAAGCTTCTTTTATCGTTTTTGAAGCTTCTAAGCTTTTAAGATTCTTTTGTTGTTTTTGAAGCTTCTAAGCTTTAAAGCTTGTTGTAGTTGGAGCGTCTAAACTTTTGAGCTTCTTTTACTGTTTTTGAAGCTTCTAAGCTTTTAAGCTTGTTTTGTTTATTTTGAAGCTTCTAAACTTTCAAGCTTGTTTTATTTGAAGCTTGTAAGCTTTTGGACTTCTTTTACTATTTTTGAAGCTTCTAATAACGTGTTTGAAGGAGTTTATGTAAGCTATTGTATTGGAATCATGTCATGTAACGTGTTCGTGGACATATTGATTCCATAAACATACCATGTAAGCTTCTCATGGTTAGCTTAAAGCTACACAAAAAGTTGATTGTTATTAAGAGAATAGAAGCTTTGGAACCTGTAAATCGAGGTTATGAACACAGTTTTTGATACTTCGTAAAGCATGTGAAAAAGATGTCGGTTTGTGTAGGAGGTGTAGAAGTGACCTCCTAAGAACGTTTTCTTAGGATATAAGAGAACTTAGAAATGGATCGGCGGAGCCGAACTACAAAGAGTATTTTTGTTCTAAGTAGCACGACCCCACGGTGGGCGCCAACTTGTTGCTACAACAAATATTGGTCCGGAGAGGGTCTGAACGTTCCAAGGTCATCAAGCTTCTGACATCGTCTGCTGCTTAAAGGGGTTGAACCTACAGCATGAAAGAACTCGTTAGAAGGGGTAAAAAGGTTAAAGGGTTTCGGTTAACCAAACGCAGGTCGTGGAGTCCCTCTACGTTGTAAACGTGGATGGGAGATTCAAGAGTTTTTGTGTTTTAGTTGTTATTCTGATTTGGGATAGACCTAAAGTCAGAATGTTGATGTTATTATTTTAAGTTTATGATAAGTGAAGTAGAGAGAAGATCATACGTAAAGCATGATGATAGAGAGAGAATAGAAGAGTGTGTAAGGGACCATCAGAGAAGTGATTGATCTCAGATTTATAGAAGGGAATCTTCTATAAAGGGGAATTAGAAAACTCTTGATCCATGTTACAACCAAGGACTTTCCACTTTAGCCTATGAACGCTTGAGACCTGCGGATAATAGGGTGTGTCTCCCCCACGTGGTGGCTTTGGCCAGCTGTGAGAACCGGTGCGGTTGTGAAACCAGCATGGTTATGTGCTTCTAATAATATATGGCAGCAGCTTGTGTGCTCGGAGGCTTCAAGGCTTCGGCTTGTTGCTGCTGAAAGTATTATTAGAGAGACTCTAGAGAGAGTGTTTAGAGAGAAAGAGAGAGAGTGAGAGTGAGAGAGAGGTCTGATATAGGAGACTAGTATGATTTGTTGTGAGGGTTTGCCCCTATATTTATATAGTGGAGATGGGTTAAAACCCCAGTGGGCTTATTCGTTGGGCTTAGGCTTAGCCCAATATGTTGCTTAATGACTTTGGCTATTTGGGATATTGGACTTGGTCCAATGGTCACCCTACATCATCACACGACGAAGTGTTGATCAATTGTGTTTGATTTGCGGGTGTGTTTTGTTTGCCTATTCCTAACACTTATCTATCACATCTAACAACTAATCGATTCATTGATTCCGCCTTCAAGTCGAATACGCCCGTAGTATCAAAATATCTTGTTTAATCGAGATCCGAACAATCCTACAACATGCATCCCACACATACTGGCGGATTCAAGGCCAAGGAAGGATGGACATAGGCCCATCATCCGACCCATAGCTTTTGGCCTATATGACAATTAAATTAGTATATATTGCAGCCCAACCAAATCAAAGGTGCCCAAGCCCGTACACTGAAGTGATGAAGTGCCCCGGCCCAAGACCCCAATACACACAGCTACTACGAAAGCTATACATATAATAAACCAAAGCCATTTTAATGACATGGCATTCAAAGAGGGTATTCTCTTCATTGAGTGTGACATGTGTCATCTCATGTGGCAAGGGCTTTATTTTAGGAAAATAATAATTTAAAATTTAAAAACAAAATTAGATTTTTATCTCTAATCTTTTCTCCCATAACTTTTAAACGTTAATATCTTTTATATACGAGATTTTTCAAAGAAAAAAATTACACCAAATTAACGAGCGTTTTATTATCTTTCAAACGGCTACCATATTGCTATATAAAAAAACAGAGAAAAAAACAACTATTTTTTGTGTGGTTTTGTTCGTACAAAAAAAAACACAAAGTGTTCAGGTTATTCATTTATCTTTTATATACGACATTTTTTAAAGAAAAAAATTACACCAAATTAACGACTGTTTTATTATCTTTCTAACGAGTACCATAGTGCTATATAAAAACGGAGAAAAAAAAACGACTATTTTTTGTAACCTGACATGTATTGTATCAGGTTTGAAATTAGTTTAAAAAAAATTGTGGGTTTGGATCGGGCCTGGGATTATGTGATACCCGACCCAATTACCCCTTTTTTATATTAGAATATGATAACTTATGGCAGAGATTTGTTTAAAATAATAATAATAATAATAATAATAATAATAATAATAATAATATTCATTAATCATATATTGGTACGTCATTAATTATGTTGTCATATTAGATATTTTATTATGTCATATTAGATATTTCAACCCGGGACGCTCTTCAACATGTAATTGCTATGTTTTCTTTTTCTACCATATTCTGAAATAGCTCAAATCTTATTGTATGTAGTTAAAAACCTTTGACTGAATGTATTGGCGCTAAACAATCTCTGTCCCCTTGAAGTGCTTGGGATCTTAATATTCTGTTTTAGGTGTTGATGTTGTAAGGTGAAATGGATTTTTTTGGTATATTTTTTTTAAAGTATCTAATGTAAGTTGATACATAGATGCCATTTTTATAGTTTATATACTTCTAATTTTATTCACTTTACTTAGATTTCTCAACCTGGGATATTCCCGGGATATAAGCTAGTCTCTATATAACCAAAAATAAAAATTCAAGTTTGTGAACTGTGATTGACAAGGAGAAGCGGCAAATATCGACCATATATGCAAGCATAAGCGACAAACAAGGGGGCTTTTTTAATCGAACGATTAGAATTTGTGATTGACCAAACAAGGTTTGCTCTCGTCTATTTGAGTCTTGACCCTATGTATTTTTTTTATTTGTGAACTAGCTGATTACCCCGGGAAGGTCCCGGGGTTGAAAAATTTAATATGATTTAATAAAAAATGGTAAAAGAAGAAAACTCAAATCACGAAAAGAGTAAATAACTTAAACATAATTAATCTTAGTTAAAAACATTTATTTAAAAAAATTAAAAAAATAAAAAGCATAAACCATATTAAACATAATACAATATTAAAAGGATAACCTTCAACATATAATCATCTTCACCTAATTTAAAATATGTTACAATTTGACTTTGACTTATATAGATGTAGAATTCATGATGGGGGTTGAAAAATATAATCATTCTAATAATACTAATACTAATAGTAATAATTATTACTCTTGTAATTAAATAAATAAAAAAATAACCTTGCAATAAGGTGACACCATGTCTTGCAGTGTTGCGTGATTCTTTCTCCTAGCTTTTTTTGATGAAGTATACCTATCCATATTTAGAAGAGTAAAATTCCAATGATAGCATGACGATTGGGCTGAATTTCAACATCGTAGATAAGAACCTGGTTTAAAAGAAAAAACATGATTAATGAATAACCTGAACACTTTGTGTTTTTTTTTTCTGTATGAACATAACCCCACAAAAAATAGTCGTTTTTTTCTGCGTTTTTTATATAGCACTATGGTACTCGTTGAAAAGATAATAAAACGTTCGTTAATTTGGTGTAATTTTTTATTTAAAAAATCTCGAATGTAAAAGATATTAACGTTTAAAAATTATGGGAGGAACATAAGAGAGAAAAATTTAAATTATTTTTTCCTAAAATAACTCAATTTAATTTTAGTAATTGAGAGATAGAGATATAAATTTAGGATTTTATGTTTATCTTTTCTTTAATTAAAAAAGGAAATAATTCAAAAATACTAAAATCTTTCAATTATGATGCCACGTGGCAGTTTCATAGAGAGGTTGAAGGCACCATTGCACGCCACGTCAGCAATGTTCAATTCTTTTATATATATTAATAGATTGTGATTGTTGCTTTCTAGGGTTTTAAATTTCTTAATTCATGTTGACTTAAATTTTTAAAATCAAGTTTGCGCGATCATATTAGTGATGATTTTTTGAAAACTTGTGTTATTTGTGTTGTAGAAGTAGATGAACTCCTCAATATTACTAATAAAGATGTAATAGAGTATTTCCTATAGATGAAAACACGTAAAGGACAATTGTAATCGGGGTATTTTATATTATGATTCAATATTTAATGGACTATGTTATTTTCTTATCATTTTTTTCACAATCCCATTTTTACCCGACACATATTATTGCCTTGCCACCCTGTACTCCTGTAAAAAAATTCTATATATCCGCCACTGCCCACACAACTTGCTACATAGGTGAAGCACAGTGCAAGCTAGCAGCTTTACACAATTATTCAAGACATTGATTACTTTATTCATCAAACAAAAACATTCAAGTGTATGTATGATATTAACTATATATAATCCGTGTATACGGACTTTTATTTCACCTCAAAGTGTTCATAAATCATACATACAATATAGAAATAACAAAGCACTTATGTTGATAAGGTACCAAAGCTAAATTGCATAGGCTTTGATATCAGAATCTTCTTCTAATTGTTTCATACCTTTTTGGTCTAAGTGAACCCATGCTTCCACACCATCACCTTCATGGTCATCCAACATGATCACCAAATTTTGGGTTGGAAGCTTTCCAGTACTTGCCCAAACCGGTTTACCATAACCGAAATCAGCTTGGTAATACGAAAACTTGCACCAAGAAGTGAAGAAGTAGAAGCTTACAACATTATTAGTAAACATGTTCCGATTCGACTCAAGATAGGGATTAATTACAACTTCGTATCCTTCGTCGCCATGTGTTAGCATTTTAGTACAATCTCTAACTGTTTTACTAACGGAGTCACGCAAAATCTTGAAAAAGTCCTTAAAAGTTATGTTTTCACCTTCACCGGGCCTGAGTCGGGAAGGTGCTAGCGTCAAAAAATTCCCACACGAGTTTGTGGGCAGTTTGGGTAGTACTTTATCTCTCAACCCAACTGCTTGGATGAGAAAAGAAGCCTTGGATTGGCCGTTGTTCGCTTGATCCATGCGAACAAGGGCCTTCCACAACAACGCGACAACAAGTTGGACTTTTGAGGGTCCACTAGGCCTATTTTCATTAAAACCAACATTTTCTCTCATGGCGGAGATCCCTTTCGCTTTAAAAACAAAGCGTCGCACTTTAGTTTTTACCCCAACACTCGACCTAGGCATTCGTACGTCTAGCTCGGGCAAACCTCTTTGTGGGAAGATGGATGACAAGTTAAAAATAGGGGAGTAACTATCACGTATATGTTTTCCATTGCTTCTAGCAGCCCAATTGTCGATAAAATTGCACATAGCACCCATATCCGATATCCTATGTGAAAAACACATACCAATTGCAAAACCACCACACTCAAAGGTGGTGACTTTGACCAATAACATGGGATCGTTAACTTCATCAACCTCCCCAACCTCACACGGTAGCAAACTATTTAGCGCACTAGGGTCTAACACGCGTCCTAGGCCTATAATCTCCGAGAGTTGGACATCCGCGTTACCTAAGACATACAAAACACCTTGATCGCTACAATCAATCAACGAAAGCTTACGAATATATCGTCCAGCCAACGGGTAAAATTCACTCAAAGATTTAGACAAAGTGTCCTCCAAATGGTCACAAATGTTTCCATATAGTCCATTTAAGTCTCTAGGTGGCGATGAATAATATAGAATAAGAGGGACGTTCATGGATGGGGCTAGCTCATCAAAGAAAGATATCTTGAAGTAACGATCGATGGTCGAAGTTGGTCTCGAGGGTGTCACAAATTTTGTTAGGTAGTCTGTGACCTTCATCTTTGGCTATGTGCATGATTTAGCTATTGTCATTTGTGGTACATTTATAGCAAAGTCAAGTTGTTTGGACACATGCATATGCGATGTTGACTCGCAATGGTTTAGAATATAGAATCAATATTTGGGTTATCCATTTACGATCTTGTGCAATTTTAGGTCCATTTCATGTCAAGAAAATTGGAATATCCGTAGAATATATGGATCATGACGATATTGCATTATAATATTTGTTTGAAAATGATTTAGAAGGTGTGAAGTTCGATCAATTCGATGACTTAACAGATTCCACCAGACAAATGATTATCTTGTTAAGGGAAATCGAATGTCTTATATCTAAAATAATTATATAATACAATTAACAGAAAATCCATATATGCTTGTCTATATGTATAACTAGATTATACCCTGAGTAGTACACAAATAATCAAAAGATGCAATGGCAAAAGCTATAAGGTGCGGTTCACAACCTCAACCGCACCTTATAGGCCCATTCAAAATAAAAATGACATCAAAAGGTGCGGTTCGTCCTACAACCGCATCTTATACATTATTTAAAGAAAAAATGGCACCAAAAGATGCGGTTGTTCTACAATCGCATCTTATAGATTATTTTAACTTTATTGCATTTATTATTGTTGAGTTCATTATATTTATGTGGTCATATTTTATTATTTGTATATATATTTGTGTATAATATATAAGTATGTATGTTCAATGTGGCAAGTGTGTATATGAGACTAAATTATAAAGGGATGGCAAATAAATTTCAAATGCTTGATATCTATGACTGATTTATTTGTTAATAATAATATTAAAGACTGATTTTTATGTTGGTGATCTGAAATCCGTTGTTAATATTTTTACATCTTATTATTTATGTTATATTTAGCAACTATAGTATGTAGGTGTAACTCAACTATTGCAAACTATACAATACAATTATGCATGTTTTTTTTATATTGTACAAGTCATTTTTGTTGCCTCTTTCATTTGGCTCCATGTGTGAGTGAGTTGTCATCCATATGTTTATATAACGTCATCTCTTTGCCTGATTTATGGTTGTGTTCTTTCTCTCTGTACTCGGTGGTGAGCTAGAAGCCAATCGTGAATTTGCTGGTGTTCCCCTTATTTCTTTATGATGGATTCGAGGGTATGTGATTTGAATGTTCATCCTTAAATCATATGTGAAATTTGATTTTGAGTCTTAAATTTATTTGTTTGATTTCGGTATAGAAACTCTGACATCAACTTAGGCGTGAGGTATTCGTCGACATTCACAGCTATTGTTTTGGTTTATTAAACTGTATTCGATTTGGTTGATTGAGATTCACAGCAATTATTTTTGTTTGTTATAGAGATTACCTTATTCTCAATCGTAAGTTTGCTTCTTGGTTGGGACAGTTGGGTGTTCATCTAAGCGTGGTTCCGATTTGGTAACAATTTTGACTTCGGATGTCGAATGGAGTTACAAAGGCATGCTAGTGCATCACTCAGGTGTCTATCACTGTTCGTTTCATTCTCCTATTAATAGATGGGAAAATAAGACATTAAGGATTGGTAATTTTCCAAACCATATTTTGCTTCGAACCCACGTATCCTTGTTCTGTTACTATTATTTTAAAGAAAAGGATTGTTTGGTTAACTCCTAATATTTGTGGCTTTAGGGAAATGATGCGTTTTGATGTTGTCAAATTTTATGGATGTGGCGGCCCAAGGTTTCTCATTGGGCTATGTTAAGTTCATACGGTATGTCGTAAATTGAATCGTCAAGGTTGCTAAGAGTTAAATAGGGTAAATTACAACCATTGATGGTTAATTAGATCCATTGATGATCGGTTAGGGTGGCTAATTAATAGTTAATTAGCGTTATTAATGATCAAGTAGGGTCAATAATGGTTAGCCGCTCATGATCAATTAGGGTTGGTAATGGTAAGTTAGGGTCAATGATGGTCATGTAGGGTATTGGGTCGTTGATGGGTAATAGGGTCATCGATGGTTGGTCAGGGTAAATGATAGTCAACTGAGGACATTGATGGTTAATTGGGGGTGGCCGATGGTACATAAGGGTCGTTACAAGAATGGTCAATTATGGTATTTCGTGTTTAGGTGGGGTTAATGGTTAATTAGAGTCAATGATGGTAAAGTAATTTATGATTAAAGAGGCTTAATAATGGCGTATTAGGGTGACTGATGGTCAAACGGTGCCAACTAGGGGGGTCCTTGGTGGTCAACTATTGTTAACGATAGCCAATGAGAGTATTTGATAGTTAATTAGGGTCAACAATGGTTAAGTAGGGTGTAAATCCCCAAACTAATAACAATACCAAGTGATTACAATCAAAGGCGTAAGCAATGATCATAACGATTCAAGAACATGAAGATAATATCTTAAACTTGCGCACGATTACTAACAGTTGACATGTTCCATCATACGATAAATTACCAGTTTATGTTTAGGGATGGAAAAAACACGAGCCAAACGGGTATACACAAAACCCGAAACATATGGGACGGTTATACCCCAAACCCGATGAGTTTGGGCCAGGTATAGGATTGGTTTTTGAATTTTTTCATAGTTTGGGGTAGGTATGGGGTTAGGTGATACCTGATCCGATACTACATGCCCGTCTACCCGAACCATATACCCAGAATTGTTTTTATTTATATTTTTATTTTAGTGATGTATTTTTTATGTTAATTTTGTGAAAAGATAAATTCTATTTTGGAGTATCTATTTAGTAATATAATTATGTACATTGTGAAGTATATACATGAATGATGAACTATATAAAAATTATAAAGTTATTATCTATTTATGATAAACTTATAATATATATATATATATATATATATATTGAAGGGATATGGTCTTAAATCCTCGTGCAGATGAGATTAGACCTAACCCATAAAAAAAACTATAACCCTAACACCCACGAAAGAATCCATGCGCAAGGACATACGCCTGCGCAACACGTGTGGCATACGCGCGGGTCAAACAAGCAACATCGTACACAAGGACACTTATGTATGGAAGGTCCAAACTTATTATATCTGTTAAGAGTTGGGCGCATGCCCAACCAAGCAGAAGATGACACCTGTTAGGGTTGGACCGACCACCCTGAGTGGTACAACGACGTGACAACTTCCATGTTGGGACCTTGCTGTGCACAGTACTGTACACAAACACGTCGCCCTGCACACCGTCAGCCGTCACATCAACACCTCCAATGGTCAAAACCATTCCGCCCGTTAGAAAGGACAGACATGAGGCTACTCTTGTCGTGCCACACGGCTCCATAAAAGGTGGTACACTTTTTTACTCCCCTATGAGCTTTTATTACCATGTTCCTAAAGTAGTAATACATGGGCCAGAAGTGGGGATACCCCTTAACCTGGGCCTAGGCCCATTTTGGATTAAGGGTTAGTGATGTTTGACCCATGCATGTCATATATAAAGAGGGCTACCCATTCTTCATGGGACATATCATGTTTCTAAGTAAGCTAACATCATTTTTGTGTCTGTACGTTAGATCTATTTCTACCATCCTAGTTGTCGCCTCCCTTCGTACTGCCACCATTCCTTTCGTGTATGTTGTTTGAGGCTAAGAGTGTTAGCAAAGGATTATACTCTGGAGCAACTACAAGTGACTACAGTAAGTACTTCCACTTGTATGTACGCTCGTTTCTCCACACACATATAAGTTTATATTAGTTAAAAATGTATTTGAAAATTTCAATTGGTATTTTTTTTAACAAACTTACATGTATACCTGATACCTGGTGAGTAATCACCCAACAAATATCTAACATCCATTAGGCCGAGTATGATACACGATTTTACAACTAGATATAGGTAGATTACCTAATACCCGACTCGAACCCAACCCTAATATAAATACAAAATTCTATTCTTGTAAATTTTAAGTTTACCTTTTGTTTTTTGTTAAAACGTCTATGCATTTTTATCTTTAAAACTAAGGGGGCGGAGCACCACCAGATTTGGTTACGGGTACCCCACTACCAGTACGGTAACACTGCCGTCGGTAGTGCTGGTAGGGGTCCCGTGGACCTTTTGCTGGTTCTATCTAACGGGATCCTTCACGGGAGAGAGAGGAGAGAGTGTCAGTGCATTTATTTTTGAGAGAGAGAGAGAGAGAGAGAGAGAGAGAGAGAGAGGGGAGAGGAGAGAAGGTGGGAAAGAGTAATAAATTATTATTATTATTATTATTATTATTATTATTATTATTATTATTATAATTGTGTGTGAAATAATTAATTGTTAGGTAAATAATTAGTAAAGTGTTGCCTCTAAAAAACTGCTTTCAGTGAAGTGAATCAGCGAAGTGATGTGGTAGTGCATGATTGGTAGAAATCAGTGAAGTTGAAAAACTACACGGTAAGCTCCCCTCCCCCTAGGGGTGTAAATGATGCGCAATGGCTTGAGAGCTACTCGAGATCGGATCGGTAAAAAGCTCGAACGAGCCGAGCCTTAACTAGCCCGAGCCCGAGCTCAAGCTTGAAAAATGACTCGTTTATTTATCGAGTCCGAGCTCGAGCCTTTCATACAAATACCGTTTAGGCTCGCGAGCCCAAACAAATTTATATTATTATTATTATTTTATTTATAGTATACCTACTATTTAACATTGACGAGCTGAGCTTTGGCTCGTTTAAGCTATCGAAGCGAGCTCGAGCCGAGCTTTTAGCACCTTTAAAATTGTTCTAAAATTATTTTGAGTCGAGCCGAGTTGAGCTCGAGCTTTTGGGTTTTACGTACTAGCCAAGCTCAAGCTGAAAGTATTAGGCTTGAACCGAGCCGAGCTCAAGCCCAGTCAAACTCGGGCTCGGCTCGTTTACACCCGTACTCCCCATAACAAATGGAAAGTTCAAATGAATATTAGTTGAATTAAATTTATTTAAAATTCGTAGACATCAAATTTTCAAGATTAAAATTCGCGCCTAATATATTGATTCCCTCCAATTTCCCTTAACCACTACAACAAATTAATTTCCCTCTTCTAAAACCTAACCCGATCACTTCTCCCAAACCCATCTATGGTTTGCTCTCTCACTTCTCTCCCTTCTGAAATACCATTGCTAATTAAAATTAGGGTAGAATTAAACCAGAATAGGCAGAAATCGAGATGTATCGAGTAATGAAAGGTCGCATAATTTTATGTTTACTTATTTCTTGTACTATGCTATTCCACCAATTTCTCTGTTTATCTATTTGTTTTGTGTAATGTGATTTCTTGCTTATTTGTTTCTAATTTGCTGATTTCTCACATTATCCATTCATGTGGTTTAACTTAGTAGATTTTGGCTTGTTAGAATTGAAGAAACAAGAGTGTATAACTAACTGTATTATGGAAACCCCGAAATTTTTACTTTGCTATGCGCCGCAAACTTGTTGAGCGGCTCCTATTGGATCCTTTACCACTTTTGTATTTCTCATTATTCATGACTTACTTATTCAGGCAAAAACATATATATGAAGACGCAAGGGTATTAAACAACAGCATAGATTGGGGAAACAACATAAGGTATGAAACAATATCTCAAGTTTTAGTAATGTTTAATTAATTACTAGGGGAGACGTTGTTGCGGCTTTTTTTTTTTAAATTTCTGCCAATAAATTGCCTTCCACATTGTTTCATAGGTGCACAATTTTTTAAATGTTCTTGAAGGGACGCTACAAAATCAAGGAGAGTTTCATATAAAAAAACAAAAATAAGGGTATATGTTTATGAACTTAACTCTTGTTTGTATTTTATTTCATTTCAAATTAGCTTTATATTTTATCATTGATTGATGAAATAATGTTACATTGTTTATTAGGGTTATAGTAAGGGTTCTGTTAAGGGTGGAAATGGAGGTGCTAAGAAAGGTACTACTGAATATCAACTTGCTTCAAACGCACACGTGAGTCAAACCTTGAGACGCCTTTACAGTGTTCATGGTCGTCTAACCTTTATTTTGTTTTTAAGATTGTAGTTGTGTTCGATTATGTGGCTGGTACTAACATGTTTGATCGAGACACTATCATTCAGCTTTATTTATGTTAACGTTTGAAGTATACTTGTAATATTTGGATTCATGTGTGGTGTTCTTAGTTGAGTTAACTAGAACAAGTTGTTTGCTTTATAAATAAGCAATCAAAAGTTGAAACAATTAGTGCAGCGTTTACTAGCAATAATGAAAAAGTAACTAATTTTTTTTTTGCACTTTTTGCTACAGGGTGCGTGAAATTGGATTACCTTCAGTTTATGTTCGGTACATTTGTAGTCCTACAAATTGCAGAGGTTATGTTGCTAATGTGCTAAAGGAAGGTGTTGTGGAATATAGTTTACTGTTAATGAAATCATGTTTTGTCATATAATTTGAAGTGTAAATGCATTGCATTGCATTTGTTGCTTTTCAGGTGTTTTGAATTTGTTTAAAAGCCTCTCCTGTGCTATATATATATATGTGGTGCATATGAGAGTAGCAGGTCATCATACTATGTGTGGGTAAACTGGTAAAGACCTAAATTTACTATAATGGAGCTTGTTGAGATCATTTAACATAATTTTATTAATACATGAAGTGTTTTACATATATTTAAACTATAAAATTTTCTATCTATACTTATACATTTAGATACTTTGTTTGGTTTCAGTTATGGAATACAAAAGAGATTACTTCGCACGATGAAATTAATATTATAAATGGTTGTAGACTTAATGGATCACTGGACTAAGAAGGTGTTTGAGGGCCAAACATGAACACCGTAAAGGCATCTCAAGGTTAGCTCAAATTCTATTGTTTAATATTCATTTATATGTAACGGGTGAACTAAAAACTTGCTTATATACAAGTATGTAGTACAAACATATGTATATATGCCTATGTAGTAAAAAATATATTCAATTATATCTATGTAGTGTAAATGTGTGTATGGGTGAATCAAATCAATACATTTGCAACTCATTAACTTTGATCATCACATAACTACATGTATATCCTTTGCTTGTTTGCATTAGATGAATGTTTTTGTACAATTTGTGATTTATGATTCGGAAGGTATACAGGTCTAATGTAGAATTGTCGGATTTGTAGGTTGTGGATTTGGATCTTCGTGTCTTATGTGCATTTGTAGGGTATATTTGGATCATATCTTAGTTGCATGCATACTATTTTAACATTTGAATTTAAAGATTGCATTTTATACATGTAAAGACTTGCATATATCTTTAAGCTTAATTTGATTAATGCAACTAACGTTATGTTTTGTTAGGAAATATTCTAAGGTTTCGGTTGCAAGTTATGAATTGAAGACGTCGGTTAGGATTACAAGTATGAAGATATCGGTTCCGGATGTTATTGTATACCACTTTCATCTTTAGACATATATGTATTTGTGTTACTTTGAAACTTTTGTAATTTTATATGCTATGTTATATTATATCGGTTTTATTTCTTGCATTATTTCCATTTTTAGTTATATATTTGTGTATATTGGGAATTTAATGGGAAATTTTAGTGAAATTACCTAGAAATTGAAAAAAACATATTTATTTGGCTTAAAATACCAAAAGATGCGGTTATGTTCCAGAAGATGCGGTTCATTTGAACCCGCATCTTTTGACATGTATGCAAAAGATGCAAGGCTATAAGATGCGGGTCTAAAACCGCACTAATTGGCCTAAATAACCACATCTTTTGCCTCTTTGTGATAAATCTAATATGACATATCAATTTTATATATGAAATAGAATGATTAGGGTTGTACACGAGCCGAGTCGAGCCGAGCTAGGCCCAGCTCGAGCTCGAACCTAAACCGAGCCAGCTCGGCTCGGCTCGTTTTTCTGATCGAGCTGAAAAGTCGAGCTCGAGCTCGGCTCGTAAATGTTCGAGCCGAGCTCGAGCTGGCTCGAGCCAGCTCGATATATTTTTTTTATTATTTTTTATTTTTTACAAATATTTATTAAATAAAAAACAATAAAATTAAATAAAATTACACATAATCATGTATATTTTTTTTATTTTTCTAAATTACACAAGCCTAAGTCGAGCCATATGTCGAGCCATCGAGCCGAGCCACGAGTCGAGCCATCGAGCCGAGCCACGAGCTGAACACCCCTGGCTCGAGCTCGGCTCGATTACAAAACGAGCCGGCTCGGCTCGGCTCGAAAACAAAACGAGCCTCTTCGAGCCGAGCTTTTTTCGAGCGAGTTTCGAGCGAGCCTCGAGTCGCGAGCTTTTTGTACACCCCTAAGAATGATGCGCTTTACAGTTACATACAGAATAGCTTTGGGTAGCATCTAACCTAAAACAATTAACAACGTATCTCCAATGTTAACGTCTAACCTTAAACAATATATAACTCTAATATTAAGAGAAAGTATATGGTACAAAGTTCATTAACGTAAAAAGCGTAAGAAGCAACCAAATCATGCCACCTGTCAACTGTGGTTAAGTTTACTTAACCTAAATCTGGTTGATTAAAGGGGTAAATTAGTCCATTTATTAAGTGTTCCTTCAATCACGTTTCAATTAACGTTTCCATTAAAATGAACGATTCAATTAATGAGAATAATGCTATTCAGGATTCAAATCATTATCGATTTTGTATTTTAGATTGACTATCTAATCAACTGACGATTCAATCAAACCCAATTTTAATTTCAATTACAAGGATGCTCTGTTTTTTGATCGATCAACGTTTTCTATAGGATTTTGATTTTCGACTAAATTAGACCGATTCTCGTATGGTTTTTTACTTTTAGATATTTGATTATATGGTTGTTAATTAAAATTAAGGATTATGGATGTATTTACAGACATAAAGATGTACAGGTTTGAGGTAGGGTTAATATATGATGAAGATGATGATAGTAAACGTGCATTAAAATTTAGACGCACCTATTATTCTTTTAGACACACTTATTGTTTTGTGATGTATAATTTAGACGCACCTATGTTTTTTTAGACGCACTTATTATTTAACCTTCTAAACACAGACGTACTTATAACACATTTTTAGACGCACTATATATATTATCGGACAAAAAACACAGACACACTCATAAATAAATTATTTCAGTTTAGTAAAACAGAGCATGGTTATTTTGTAAAGAAGATACATTGATATTTTGATGCCTCTGTTTTGAAGAAAAGAGAGCATCCCATAATAATATATCATTAAAAAGCAATAAATAAAAAAAAATCACAGTATGAAGATGAAATCGTATTTTGTAATTAATTAATAAATTGAAAACTAGTTTGTGTATCGTTATTGGTAATATATAGGTATCGAGAAATACTTAGGGGCTGTTTGGCAAGTGCTGAACCAGTAAGTGCTGAATTAGTAAGAGGTTTGAATAGATAAGAGGTTTTGAACCAGTAAGTGCTGAACCAGTAATGGTTGTTTGGTTGTATGTCTGAATGAGTGTGCAAAATGACTATTTTATCCCTAATTATTATTTATTATTATTATTTTAAAATCACAAACACACGGCATCACAACATAAAAAGAATCTCTTTTTCTTTTAACACACACACCTACCTCCTGCCTCCTACCTGTTCCCTTCTCTTCTTCCCTGTTTCATTTTCTTTCTTTTTTTCTCACACACAAACACACACTTTTGACACCATACCCACACAAAAATATACCTGAAATAACCACAGAAGTAGATAAATGGGAGTGACGGAGGAGCAGGAGGAGGAGATGAGAGCAGAGGAGAGGAACAAGGGTGTGCGTTGGAGGTTGGAGGTCGGAGGAGGAGAGGCGGCAGCGGGACAGGAGGAGATGGAGGCGGCGGCGTTAGGAAACCATTCAGAGGAGAGGGCAGAGGAGTCATTTTTTTCATTCAGCATCATATCTTTGCTGAACCATTCAGTCTTAACGATTCAGTTCAAAGGCCAAGTTTTTTTGCAACCTAACACCACCGACCTCTGATCGATTCACAGGTTATCTCTGAATGAGCCATTCAGAGATAAACCAAACAACCCATTAGTTAATCCATTATAGAGGGTAAATGAGTACATAACGCACATGAATTGAAAACAAATGAAGAAGTGTGTTTAAATTTTTATAAATGAAGAAGTGTGTTTAAATTGGGACGCACATGAATTGAAAACAAATTAAGTGCGTTAAATTTTTTTTTTAGGACGCACGTGAATTGAAAACGTCCGTTTAAATTTTTAAATTTCTTACATATATATATATATATGTGTGCGTTTAAATAGAACCTGTTTATCAGTTACTTTTTTTCATTGTCTGAAACTTTTTTGAAAGTCATTTTTATTCTTTAATTCTTCTTTTATTATCAAAATCGTTCGTTTCTGTGAATACTACATGCGTTGATAGTGATTTTTGAATATGATTCGACTGATTTTATCAATTGAATTATAATACTCTGTTTTTTTTTTTTTTTTTTTTTTTGCAAATACGTTTTGATTTGATTGTAATGGAATATTTTTTATTGTTTAATCATTCTGAACGTTTAATCGAATCGAAACGATGAAAAATCAGGTTCAATCGTTGAAAATTTTTGTTTCGATCATGTCTGTTGCTACGATTTCAAATAATTTTAAACGCGTTTTTCCTAATTTACCCTTGGTTAGATTAACCCAAATATGATTAGGGTTGTTAATTACCATCTTGCCACCGCCTAAATCTAATGGCTGAGAATGTTTCTTACGCTTTGTACGTTATCTCTTCCCCTAATATTAGTACCTAACTTAAAACAATGTACAACTTCAATGTTAACACATGTTGAAAATAGAATTCATATTTACTGATTTGAACATAATTAGTGACTTGCCTATACATGATTAATGAATTACCTGAACACTTTGTATTTTTTTCTGTAGGAACAAAACCCCCCAAAAAAATAGTCGTTTTTTTCTCCGTTTTTCATATAACACTATGGTACTCGTTGGAAAGATAATAAAACGCTTGTTAATTTGGTGTAATTTTTTTCTTTAAAAAATCTCTTATATAAAAGATATTAACATTTAAAAATTATGGGAGGAAACATGAGAGAGAAAAATCAAATTTTGTTTTTTAATTTTTTTTCTAAAATCAATTAATGTCACCTGACATGCCATATGACACGGTCAAAGAGAATGATGCTCTCTTTGAATGTCATCTGAGATTTATTGCTTTCAAATATTATAATAGATAGATTTATCATCCTTTTGTTATCAAAAATAAGTTTCCTCGCGTAAACATTGTTCTTTTTTTTTTGTTCCAATAGGTGCATAAAAATTAAAAATAATGGTTTGAGAACCAGTCAACCAGGGCCGAGTACCGGCACTGAAACTTAACTGGTAGACATACAAACTGGTTCTTAGCTGACTGAAACCATAAGTTTCGGACCAGTGTGGATTCCTTGAAAGCGTTTTCAAACTTAACCAAACTTGTAACAAAAATGCTAAAACCCGGTTTTAACCCAAATCGTACAAGTAAAACATCTTGTAAAAAAAGGATAACGAATCGACTTAACCTGATCATAAGTCACAACTGGTCGACACAAAAAACAGCTCATAGGTAGGGGTGCAAACGAGCCGAGCAACTCACAAGCTACTCGAGCTCGACTCGGCAAAAAGCTCAAAACGAGCCGAGCTTTATCGAGCTCGAGCCAAGCTTGAGCCTAAAACAAAGCTCGTTTATTTATCGAGCTCGAGCCTGACATGTGAAGCTCGTTAGGCTCATCGAGCCTTATCGAGCCTAGTGTAATATTCGGTTTTTTTAATATTTAATAATATTTACCATTCATTTAAAGTTGTTTAGTAAACGAGCCCCGGGCTCAAGCTTCACTTATCGAGCTCACGAGCCTAAATAAACTATTATTTAATTTTTATTTAACATATTAACTAATAAATACTAAACGAGCCGAGTTCTAGCTTGAGAAATTCCAAACGAGCCGAGCTCGAGCTTTAAAAACAAAGCTCGAATCGAGCTTGAGTTTGAGCCTGATCGAGCTCGGGCTCGGCTCGACTCGTTTGCACCTCAACTCATAAGCGATTGAAGCCTTAGGTTTGGGACCGGTTTGCCTTCCTCTCCTTAAAACCAGTTTCAAAGCAAACCAAGCCGATAAACTAGGGATGAGCACATTGTCCCTAATACCGATCCCATACCAAACCGATACCGTACTGAGGGTATTCGGGATCGGTATCGGTACCCACATTTATAGGTTTTCGGTTTCGGTATTAACTGGTATCGGGACGGGATAAAATTTCTACTTCAATTATAAGAACCGATTGTAATACACAATAAAATTTATCCCGTCCGATAATTGATATTTCACTAAAGTAACTTCTTTATCTCTCAACCTTTTTGTCTCTCAACCTACGATAAACAAAATAAAATTTCTACTTCTGATGAAAATCTTCGGTTATACATTGGGTCGGGTCGGGTCGGTCGAAAATAATGGTAGACTGGGCCGATCTGCTCCTTCAATTAACTCAACTCTCCAGACATAACAATAATAACATCACCATAGACCATAGTAAACAGATCAGACAGAAGGTAGAACAACACCACCACCACCGGAGAAACAATGGGGACGACGGCAGCACTAGCACCAGGTCTATCAAGGAAGCTAAAGAAGGTTCTAGAAACACGCACAGACACTCCAGATCTACTCGCCTCTTTAAACACACTTTCATCTTTTTATTCCGAAAACACCCCTCCTGCTAGACGTAACCTCCGATCGACCATCGAGAAGCGTTCGCTGTCGATTAATCAGGAGTTTCTCCTTGCTTCTGATGCTGCTCAGCAGGTTTCAATTTTTTTATTATGTTTTGTTTGTGAAATGTGAATTGAGGTTATTGTGACGTGATGGTTTGATTTGTTGTGGTGATGTTTTTTAGGCGTTGGATCGGGTGGAGGAAGAGGTTAATGCGCTTGCGGAATGCTGTGACAAGTGAGTGATTGTATTTGTTTGAAGACTGAATAGGATGACTTGTAGTTTTATATAAATGCTTGTGAATTTTATATGAATTTGGAAGGTTTGATGAGTGATTAGTGATATTTAAGTGTATGCGTTTGAAGATCGAACACGATAACTTGTAGGTTTTAAGTGATTGTGGATTTTAATAGGAAATTGGAAGAATTTGATGAGTAATTAGTAATGTATAAGTGTATTCAATTCTAAGATTAAACAGAATTATGTGCTTGTGAGTTCTATAGGGAAATAGAAGAATTTGATGAGTAGTTAGGAATGTGGTGTTGTGCTCGTTGAAGATCAAACACGATAACTTGTAGTTTTTAATTGCTTATGAATTTATATGAAATTGGAAGAATTTCTCATGAGTAATTAGGAATGTTTAATTTTAGACACTTACAGGTGAGAAGATCTGATAAGAAATTGACAAGCGATCTTAGAACGTTGAATGCTAATGTGAGGAACATGTTTTTCACGTTTCAGTAGTGATGAAATGAAAGTAATCAAAAGTTAAGCTTAAGAGTCACACTTAGCTCATGATTTATATATTGCAGGATTGCTAGATCAAACACAAAGCTTGTAGTTTTGAAGGACTTGTGAATTTTATATGGAGCTGGAAGAATTTGATGAGTGATAAGTAATATATAATTTTACATACTTGTAGGTGGGATGATCTTTTAATAAAGTAAATGACTCTTATAATGTTGGATACTAATGTGCAGTAACATGTTTTTCACGCTTTAAAGCTCAACTTGTAAATGATCAAAAGTTAAGCTTAAGGCACAAATAAAGCTCAACTTGTAAATGTTGCAGGATTGCTAAATCTTTGAGTAACTGTAATGCTACTACTGGTGATATTATCACTACCACCGAAAGGCTTAAACAGGAACTGGAAATCACTACACAGAGGCAAGAGATTGCATCATGTTTCCTTCGTGATTATCAACTTTCCAATGAAGAGGTGATTTATTTTTGTGGTGATAACTTGTGATTCAACTTTGTTATTGAATCACAAAGGTGGTACAATGTGGTTGTACTTACTTTTCATATTTTTGTAGATAAACGCACTAAGAGAGGAAGAATTAAATGAAAACTTTTTCAAGGCATTGAGCCACGTACAAACGATCCATGCAAATTGCAAAGTCCTTCTTAGGACCCATCATCAGGTAAATTATCTTAACACGTATGTGTTATTTTTGCCATTTTTCCATATCATAGTTGTAATGTCTTAATAGTGTGGTTTGATCAAAAGAGTTTAGCTCTCAATGTACTCGAACCCAAGCTGACATGCCATGATGATTTTGTAGATATGCCAGTAAAAGTAGAAAATAGATTAAGGTCCTATGTTGCTTATAATCTAAATCACAGTAATAGAGGTAACACATTCATTAAGTTTGCATGTATTGAAATGAATTTGTATCTGGTTATAAGATGCTGTAGAAAGGTGATCATACTTAAACTGTGGAGAGTGGGGACGGGTAGGCAGAGATAATTGTATCAATTTTTCTAGACTCATTATCTGGCCACGATCCTTGAGACTGGGTTTTTTTTCCCTCGGGTAGGCGAAGATAAACGTCTTTGATTGGAACTGATTTTTTTTATCACTCGTCTGTTTTGATAGTTTGATAGCTCTATGTTACACTCATCTGTTTTCCTATTCAAGTAACATAAAAGAAAATATAACACAGGTGGATTGCAAGTAGAAATCTTCAAGTCTCACGAAGGTTGCTACTACTTTTATTATTATTATTATTATTATTATTATTATTATTATTATTATGTCCTTTCTTTTTGCTTTTTAACATTGAAGCTCTAAGAGCACACCGACAATGCAAAGGGCTGCATCACTGTAAATTATTTTTTATGCAAAAATCACTTTTGAATGGGCATTTGGAGTTGTGGACCCTTTTCTTTTGAAGTGATTTGGTATGAATTAAGGCTGAACTGAACTTGCTGTATAGGTTTTTTCTAAAAGAGTATCATTGCTTCATTGATTAGACCTATTAAGTTGCATGAGTCAGTTGAGATTATGAGATTTTGGACACATGAATTCTTGATGGTTTCCGTACTATTTCAAAGTTATTTTTTTTCTGAGTTTTCGATGTTCACAGCGTGCAGGTTTAGAGCTCATGGATATGATGGCTGTCTATCAAGAAGGTGCCTATGAACGCCTGTGCAGGTGAAGAATTGATGAATTTCAAAACTTGTAGTGTACTGTTTTTGGTTTTAGTGCTTACTTCACTGCATATGCAAATCATCAATAGAACACCACTAGTGAGGGCCTTCACTACCAATCTGACTTGTTTGAACATGAACCCTTTTTGTCCTGTCACACTACCCGCCCAAGTGGCTGACCTGCGTATTTAGCCATGTTTGCTTGCTTTATTGTGCCTCCTTTTTTGATATCATGCCTGTTTTGTCTTTCACCAGGTGGGTTCAGACAGAGTGCAGGAGATTGGGTGACACTGATAACCCTGAAGTTAGTGATCTATTGAAAATGGCAGTTCGATGTCTCAGAGAAAGACCAGTTCTTTTCAAGTATTGTGCTGAAGAGGTAAATATTAGTGAATAATCATCTTTAGCTATGTGGTTTTGAATAAGCATAATCGTATATAGAGCTATAAAATTAAAAACATACGTTATCACATGGTGTTGGGATGTGCTCGGGGCAGAGCTCGAAAGAACCTAAGTGAGGAAAACTCAAATCAACCTGTTGTTTTTTTTAATGTTTTGAACTGTTAGCTATAAATATAACCCAAGTTAACCATTCATATGTAAATTATTGAAATTGACAACCTCTGATAATTATTATTGTTGACACCAAAGTCATCATTTTTTTTTTATTTAATTAAGACATGAATTGGTTATAGAGTTCAGTTTAAAACATAAGTTAGATTTATGCCTAGATTTTTCGTTCGCCCAAAATTAAGGTTAGATTTCTTCAAATATACTGAGGTTAGTTAGGCTACAAGCAACTATAGTTCGTATAAAAATAACATTAAACTGAAGGAAAATTATTATTCAAAGAGTTTTATTAATTAAAAAGGTGTTGACAAGTATTGAATTGGTGGCCTCAAATACATCACTCAAGCTCTGCAATTAACTATGAACATCGTGGTGATAAATTTGTCAAAGTAATAATTACAAGAATACATACACATACATATATACATAGTTATATATATGGGTGTTTCTTTTCTTTCTTTCTTTTTTTTTTTTTTGAGGGGAGGGACGCGCCCGCACTATCCCCGCTACCACTGGATTTGCTTATGATGTCTGAAGCTGTAAACTAGTATTAATAAGATAAATCAGTTGTTTCAGCGTTTGGCAAATTTTGATTCCCATGAAATTAGTAATTAAGATGGCCGGCAATGGACTTGTAAAGGTATACAAACCTTAAATGTGATGAATTTATAGAAAAGTATTTTTATTATAACCTATCTACTTTCGGTAAGTATTTTGCATAATGCCATAATGGTATTTTTATCAGGGGTTAACAACCTGACTGCACCAAAATGTATCGAACTTGGCAGTTGGCACAAAAAAGTTCCTAAATACATACAATGACGGATTTTTCCAAGTTCATTACATTAAAAAGAGAGATATTAGTTCGCTACAGACAATTGCAATTTGTGTCGAGTGGGACACATTTTGTAGCAGTTAATCCTATCATCACCAACCAGTATCTAGGGAAAGGGGGTAAATAATTGAAATTATTATTTGTTAAGTAATCAGTTTAGTGACGAGACTGGTATAGTGGTATCTAAATTTGATTATTTAGCACCTAAATAATCAGATAATAAGATCAGAAGAGTACTAACAATTACTTCATTATTATTACATTTTCAAGTCCAATAATCAGTTTTATAATGCACATCCAAACAACCTTAATTCTTTTGACCTACTTAAAGTTCTATTAATCAATCAGTTAATAATTGATAGGTAGCAAACATGAGGCACAATGCGCTGTTTAGAAGATTTATAAGTGCTCTTACACGTGGAGGACCTGGTGGAATGCCAAGGCCAATTGAAGTACACGCCCACGATCCCTTACGCTACGTAGGTGACATGCTTGGTTGGCTGCATCAGGTATGTAAATTACAAATAGTTTTTTATTTCACTCTTTTATCATTATGTTTTTTAAAATATTTTATTTTATTTTGTTTTTCTAAATGCAGGCTCTTGCATCTGAAAGAGAACTTGTATTTGTGTTACTTGACCCTGATGCAGTGGTCAATACTGGACCAACTGCCCGTCGATTCTCCACAAGCTCAGAGAGTAATGGAGAAAAATCAGAAGCTGATTTGACATTTGTATTAGATAGGATCTTTGAGGGTGTTTGCAGGCCTTTTAAAGTCAGAGTTGAACAAGTGTTACAGTCTCAACCAAATCTCATAATCTCATATAAACTTAGCAACACCCTCGAGTTCTACAGCTACACTGTGAGTTCAATTATTACGACTAGTGGAGCATAGTTGTTAATAGTGATCATAGCGCCCGCAATAGCGAATAGCGTAGCGAAGCGGCAGTATGTCGCTATATGATGGTTAGCAACTAAATAGCAGATTTAGGCTTTTTTATAAATATAGAAGTGATTGAAAAAACAAGCGTATCAAGGGTTTTTTGTTTCAGGGTTGAAAAACGAAGTGTATTTTCTTCCATATTTACCGGATTTTTGAGAAAGTATACATGTAAAATATTTCTAAAATTTTTGTCTAGTGTATCACTAAACATGAAATAACGCCCGCTATTTCATCGCTATCGCTACGTAGCGTATGGTAGCATGTGACTAATGTCCGCTATTTGCTATTGACAACTATGTAGTGGTGGCAAAAGGGTAATTATATGAACATGTTCTGGGCTTTTATAGGTCAAATGTCACTAAATACTAAGCAAATTTCACAACTGTTTCCTCAAGGTTTGTCAATCCCTTTTTAAGAGGTTTAACTTCTCAGTTTTTCATTTTACTATAATTTTACAAACATGCCATTTACATATGCTAATGTGGCATAATTATTGTATAGCCAATTCTGTAAAATTGATGATGTGCCATAAATGTTTAATATATACTGAGTTGACCTGCTACATAAGCATCTTTACACAAGTTGTAGTTCATTTTTTTAGTAAGTCACAACAGTGAAACAGTATTGAAACTTGAGTGATTAAACCTTTTAAAAACTTGTGGCATAATCATTGTGTAGCCAATTTTGTAAAACTGATGACGTGGCATAAATGTTCAATCTATACTGGGTTGGCCTGCCACATAAGCTATTTACACAAGTTGCAATTCATTTTTTTAAAAGTCACGACAGTGACACAATATTGAAACTTGAGCGATTAAACATTTAAACCTCTTAAAATTTTTGAGTGATCTAGGTGGAAAAACTGTGAAGCTTGGTTATACTATTTACTGACATTTTTCCTTCTTTTACAAATAGTTAGCGTGTCAAACAAAATTATAAAAGAAGTGTTATTTAATAATAACAGTAATCTTATTGCTTTTAAATTTTAGTGATTCAGGAATTTTTATGACATAAAAATTAAATATTAATTTGGGGTTATTTTCCTACAAAGCTAATGTGTATTGGTTTAACATTCATAAGTAAAAGATTTAAAAGCTTAAGATTGTCACCTCACTGTTAGGCTTCAGATTTCTAAATTGTTTGCATCTAAATAAATGTTTGAAAAATGTGATAATAGGTATCAGATCTGCTAGGGAGAGAAACAGCTCTTTGTAACACACTTTGGGGTCTCAAGGATGCTGCTCAGAAAACATTCTTCGACATTTTAAAAGTCAGAGGGGAGAAGCTTTTGAGATATCCCCCACTGGTTGCTGTTGATCTTGCCCCACCACCAGCACTGAGTGAAGGAGTCTCTCTGTTGCTTGAACTAATCCAGATTCACGACACCATGATGGTTCCTGCGTCAGGGATAAAACCAGCTTTCGATCCTGTTATATCTGCTTTGCTCGATCCTATAATACAGGTAATTAACATATCATGTTACTTTTTCACTATCTGCACTTGAATTTATGGATTTCTTTTTTTTTTTCTCAAATTATTTCGCTTATCATGGTTTAATTTTTCAAACCAAATTTTAATTAAAGGATCCAAGTGAGGGGTGTAAACAAGGCGAGATAAGCCGACCACGAGCTTGCGCACGCTCGAGCTTAGCTTGTTTTGAGCTCCATGTCTAAAGCTTGAACTCGGCTTGTATATAATATATAATTATTTGTATTATGTAATCACTTAATTATTTCAGTTATATACAAGTATGGTTATTTTTATTATCTTTATTATAATAATATAACAGATAATAACGTAATAATATATTGTTTATTTGTTTAATTATTTTTATCATGATTGTAAATATAATAAATAGTATTTATTATGTAATTGCATATTTGTAACATATTAAAATAATAGGATCGTTTAGGCTCACGGCCGTTAGGAGTTAGGACTTATGCGTAGGCTAGGCCAATAATGCACTTTTGATTGATGACCTTTTTTGTTTCTAAATATGGTTTCATTTTGGTTTATTTACAAAATTACAAATCTAGATCTGCGAACTAGCAATGGAAGCACACAAGTCAAAAGGATCTATCGAGTCATCTAGAAGAAATAGAACAAAGTCTGATGCTGGCCAATCACGAAGATCATCTGTTGATGCTATTTTGGCAAGCAGCAGCCAAGTATTTCCGTCTAAGGTCCTTTTTCTCTCAGTCTTTCATATTTACTTGGTTTACTTCTATGGGCCAATTTCATATATAGCTGTGAGAACTTACATAATATCATATATATTTGTTCAAAATATTTAAGATGACCATTATACCCTCTTTTTTCTCTTTACACTCCAAACTCTCATATCTTACTGCAAGTTTTTAAGGGAAGGGTATAAATGTCATAAGTTTGATTATTTGAACATGGGTATATATCATATTATGAGCATTTGTTGAGTAAATATGGTATTATACCAAATTTTTTAGGAGATATATAAAATTATGCCTTATTTGATTGTTCCTTTCCACTGAGTTCTTCAAAAGATTGATACTAATCTTTCTAACCGATCCCTGTTTTGACGATGTATTGATGTGAGTTGGATTATTCCTTTATATCAGGCCTGTTTTGTGTTTTTTTTATGATATGACCTGAATTTGTATCTGGTTGGCTCAATGTATGCAGAACAACGAAACCGCATCAAAGATTTTCATCATCAATTGCTTATGTGCGATACAGCAACCATTACTAAGACACGATGTGGCTTCTGAATACGTGAAGAAACTTGGAACAATGATCGATAATCACATGTCGAGCCTGGTGGAGAAAGAAGTAGAGGCCATTTTAAAAAGATGCGGTTTGTCAAACAAGATGTCTCTTTTCAAAAACTCCACTGCTGACTCACCACCATTAGCTGACATGGAAGACACGTCCCCTGAATCTCTTTCGGAGTCTCTCAAAGCTTTCTTCGGGCTCATTCTGGGTAGTGAAAGCTCACTCCCTGAATTTGAACAGATGAATCTTCCGGGACTTCGGTCTGAAGCTTGTGTTAAGGTGGCTACATCTTTGGCAGAAGCTTACGATGTAATTTACAAGGCTATAATGGATCCGAGCAACGTTATGCTGATCCAAAGTCGTTAGCCCGACATCCCCCGGATCAGATACGGACCATTTTGGGAATCTAATATAAGAGTATAGTGTTGTATTATTGCAATCCGTCTGGTGCGGGAATAATATCTATTGCTTTCTTTGGTTATTGACATTACTATGATTGAACAATATTTTTTCATTTTGGTCCATATAGATATGTTTCAGGTTATGTTTTTATTATAACCGGTATAGATGTGTTACGCTAAAAGAGTTAACTACAGATTGTTTTGAAATGTATGTAAGCCTATTAAATCTTTTATTTTCGATATCACGTCAAACCTTTGTTCAAGATTAACAGTGTAAACGAAGTACCTTAAATAAGCTTCAATGGTCAAAGATTACTTTAATCAACTACAACGCCTTATCAATGACTTAAGCCAAAGTATGGTTGAGCAATGAAGGTCATAATTCAGAGGAACATTCTAAAGTCTTAATAAGAGAAGGTAGAGTGCAAGATTCGCCAAGCGAGAAATCCCATTTTATTTGAGGAGTCAAGGATTTGTTGGGAATTCCTGATCGAAGAAAAGGGAGATCAAAATATGGTCTAGAAAAACCAAAATAGAGATGAATGTAAGATGCATCTGTCACTCTTTTTCTATCAATGGATTAATTAATTTGTTATGTGGGAATGGTCAAGTTAGCCTACACATCTTAACAAAAATAAAAAAGGTAAAAAGGATACAAAAAACACAATAGATCACGAAATATGATACAATAAGCCATAAAATATAACACAATGTCGAAAAATATAACACGATGTTAAAGAAAAAAGACACAATGAATCGCCAAAATGACACAATGATATAATGTAAATTCTAAAAACTAAGATCATAGGGTTCGATGAGACGGTTTCAATGCTGCTTGATTGGGTTCAATCGAAGTCCGTTTGATACCCTTCCTAAAACTTATTATTTTTCTTTTAGTATGTATTTGATTGATCCTAACAATAATTCGGAAGTATCAATCAGTAGATCACTGAAGTCAGGATGGCCGAGTGGTCTAAGGCGCCAGACTCAAGTTCTGGTCTTCGAGAGAGGGCGTGGGTTCAAATCCCACTTCTGACATTATTATTTTTCTTTCTTTTTATATATTCATCAGTCATCGCTACAATTTTGCATTCTTTTTGCTTAGCTTTAATAATAATAATAATCGGACTTCGAACATGGCGGCTGCTCGTTCAACCTTCTGTGCACTCATCAGGTAACATAACTCATATCCTAATCCTATACCTCTTTTTTCACTTCATACAAACCATAACATTTTTTGTCTATAAACCCTAGGAATCACAATCACATCAGGACAACGACAACTAACGGTTTACTGAGGTACTTATCTTCTTCTCGGTTTCAGTTGCTGACGTGGAATCAGGTGACGGTGATGATTTGAAGAGTAGGATATTCCGGCTGAGGCTGCCGAAACGTAGCGCCACTAATGTTATTGAGAAGTGGATTAATGAAGGCAATCGGATCAGTGCTCATGATCTCCGCAATATTTCGAAAGATCTCCGTAAATCGCAGCGCTTTAAACATGCTCTTGAGGTTAGACATCTTTCTTTTTTGGATAAGTTAGTGTAGCTTGAGTGTTGATGCTATTGGATTTTATGAGTGAAGTGATGTTCAGTGTAGAGTTTTTGAATGACCTAATTTGAATTAATGTGGTAATGATTCATGAATTTAGGTTAGGTTTCTGATTCGTATGATGCTGCTTCTGGTAGTGATATTATTTTTACACATAACACATCTAATTTGGTTTTAAAATGTGCACATATTGAATTTGAACACATATGCTAGACGCGTATGATGCGGTGATGAGATCCCATCGCAGCAGTTTGACACGTTGTGATGTGTCGCCTTATGTAGTTGACCGGTGTTTGAAAAATTAGACTATAGGTTGCAATCTGAAAGCCGCCTCTCTATCCCCAAGATAGAGGTCCCACCTTCCTAGACCCCCTACCAATAGCTTTGCTATTTGGCGCAAGGCGCAGGCGCGCAGCCTATGGCGCCTCAGGGCTTTGCGCCTATCCTTTTTCCCAAAGGCGCGCGCCTCAGGCGCTTTTTTGTCAAATTTTAGGCGCTTTTCTCCCTGAGGCGCGCACCTCACGTAACCTGAGTATTTTTTATGCATAAAAATGTTGTACCTTGGTGTTTTTGGCTTGTACACATATAGGTAAAATCACATAAAAACCTTATTTATAGCTATATTTTGGGTAAATGAAGCTAAAAACTCATGGAATATATAAAAAAATTATATAATTACTGTGCGCTTCGGGTACGAAAATCCCACGCTTTTTGCGTTTTGCGCTTCGCGCGATGCGCTTAGACCTCGTCGCTTTTGTGCGCCTAGCGCTTTTTAAAACCAAGTTTGTGGGACTTACTGGGTATGTTTGTTTTTGTTGTAGACTATAGGTTGCAATGGTTGGTGTTTGTCATTAAAAAAATATTACAAAAATATTTATACATAATATTTTAATTTGTTAACTTTTAAACAATAAAATAAAAGATACACGCATAATGTCAAACACCTTGCATGTGTGATGCGCACGCCTCGTGTATCGTGTATTGGATTTTGGGATCAAAACGCATTGGAACACTACGGGCTTTTTGAAACCAAGACGTCAAACATGTCGATAGATATAATTTAGTACCAAAAGTAATACATTCAGACATGTAATTACTTTTGTATTTGCAGTTATCCGAGTGGATGGTTTCACATCAGGAGTTTGAATTATCTGATTCAGACTATGCAATCCGTATTGATTTATTGACGAAAGTTTTTGGTATAGATGCGGCGGAACGTTATTTTGAAAGTTTACCTCTTAATGCTAAAACAACAGAATCATACACTGCTCTTCTACACTCATATGCTGCATCAAAACTAACTTCAAAAGCAGAGGGCCTTTATGAACGAATGAAAGAGTCTAATCTCCGGTTGACTGCGATAACATACAATGAGTTAATGACATTATACATGTCAGTTGGGGAGGTGGAAAAGGTCTCTGCTGTAGTTACAGAACTCAAAAGCCAGAATGTTTCTCCTGATATTTACACTTTTAACCTTTGGATAAGTTCGTGTGCTTCGTCTTTAAAGATTGATGAAGTCAGAAACATTCTTGATGAAATGAGTACTCATGAGAACGGACAGAGTGAGAGTTGGGAAAGATATGTGAAGCTTGTGAAAATCTATCTTACATCGGGTCAACTTGTCAGTTCAGATGTCAACGCTGTGGTGGAAAGTGAAAAGGGTATTACACAAAGAGAATGGATAACTTATGATTTTCTTATTATTCTGCATTCTGCTTTGGGAAACAAGGGTACCCTTGATCAAATATGGAAGTCCTTAAGAATGACGAAGCAAAAAATGATTAGTAGAAATTATGCTTGCATATTATCTGCATATCTGATGCTTGGTCATTTGAGTGAGGTAGAAGAAGTAATTAATCAATGGAATACATCTGCAACGACCGATTTTGATGTCTCTGTATGTGATCGGCTTGTTATAGCATTTCAAGAAGTTGGGTTGATTGAAAAGGCAGAAGCTTTTCGTGTGTTGTTATCTGAAAAGAAGTGTGACCAGCAATGAATTTGAGCAGAATAAGCTTTTATAAGGCAACTGCTTACCGGATTTGTTTATTTCTGTTTTTGTATACTTTCTTTGATGCCAAAGGGAATTGTTGTAAGTCTTAGTTAATGCATCTTACTTGTTTAATTCGCATGTCACCATGGAGGTGTTGATGATCTATTCTAAAGAGTTACTTGATGGATTTTGGGTTCAATCTGAAACTGACCCGAACCTGTTTAGACTAAACCCAAACCTGCGAATTTCGTTAGGGCCGAGTTGTGTCAGAAAGTCACACCCCTTTGTGATTGATTTAATTTCTCTACCTTCCGATATAAATTTCATTGTAAATGAGGGTGCATTCGAAATAAAGTCTTTTTTTGGTATTTTAAGCTAAATTAAGTGCCGATGCCATAGGCGTATCATGACAAACTAAACTAATATTGGTATACAATTAAAAATACATACGCTTTTAGCCCATTTATTTTGTATATAGTTTGATTTTTCTCCAATAAGTCACGCTCATTTTTTTTTACAAAGTTGAATAAGTGACTATGTTTAATATTTTTTCTCTCTCACCATTCTGGTGTTAACTTTGTTTAAAAAAGACTTCTATTCATAATAGTATCGTGACAAATCGGACTGATGCTGACATCAGACATCAATACTAGTATAGTTATCATCCAAACCGACAACGATATTCATTTTTATGATTTACAATGTAAAATATAATACTTTTTTAACATATCATAACTATAAACCAAATGTTGGTACCGAGTTTATGTCGTTTTATACGGGAAAGTTCATCTAGTAGTAGTAGCAGCAACAATAGCAGCAGCAGTAGCATCAACAACAACAACAACAACAACGGGGGAAAGTGAATATGGTGCTGTTGCACATGTAACCTTACATGTGCAACCAATCAAAACTACGTGGTTTTGATAAATTTCAATTAATAATATTAACCTTGATTGTTTCGAAAACAATATATGAAGAAGTAGGATTAAAGATTTTGCTCGTTTGTAAACAATAAAAAAAGATCAAGAGAAGAAATGTAAGAAGCATGGAATAGTGAGGCTATGGGCCAAGGCTACTCATAGGGATTGGGTCGAGTAGTCTCCATTATCATTTTGATAAACGAAAACTAGCTTTTCGTTTGGATATATACTCTGATAATCATGGAAACTAATTTGTGAAAATGATTTTTAATTGAAATTTACCAAAACTACGTAGTTTTGATTGGTTGCACATGTAAGGTTACATGTGCAACAACACCATATTCACTTTCCCCATAACGGTAACAATAACAATAACAATAACAAGAATGATAACAATACAATAACAATAACAACAACAACAATAATTACAAACTTGTAATGGTTCAACTTATTTGTTTCATTTATGTACAACACTATATATACAAATAAAAGACAACAATGAAGGAGATAATTGCTTTTCTAAACATGAATAGACTCTGACTCAATAATTATACTTTGACTCAATAATTACACATAATTTCTTTGACTCGATACTTTGACTCCCTTTGACTCAATAATTACACATAATTCTTTGACTCAATACTTTGACTCCAAGAATTATGTTGTTTCCTTATAATAAATAATAACAATAATAATAATTGGGTGGGTGGGTGGGAAAAGGTTATTGCTCCTCAAGAATATGGTGGATGGGGTTTCGGGTCATTGCGGGATGCGATTCTTGCGATGTTGGTGAAATGGTGGTGGAGGTTCAAGACAGAGGACGGGTTGTGGAGGAAGGTGATTGGGGCAATTCATAGTAATAGAAGAATCAATCAAGACCAATCAACATCAACTCATTCTCCTTAATTTCCTCTTCATTTATTTCTGTATAATTTACATTCATTATATTGTTTTGACTTTCCTTGATTGTAGCCTTGTAATTAGTTTGTAACTTCTATTTAAATGAAATACAATCTCTCTATTGTTTTGACCACCACCGAACCCTCCTCAACCACTCCTACCTCTGGAAACAAGCTTCCAATGACCACCATAATGCACATGCTACCCGTTAAACTCTCCTCCTCCAATTACCTCATCTGGCACAACCAAATGCTCCCTTTACTCACAAATCAGGAGCTTCTCGGCTATGTCGATGGCTCCGTTTCCCCTCCATCCAAAACTGTTCTGGTTGACTCCATCGAAAAACCCAACCCTGCTTATTCAAGTTGGTTTACTAACAATCAACAAGCCATTCTCATACTTCACGCTTCTCTCACCGAAGAAGCGATGGCTGAAATTTTGGGTCTTGCTACTGCTCGCCAAATCTGGACAACTCTAGAGGCGGCCTACAGTAACACTTCTTTGGAAAGAATGCACCTTCTTCGTGACACTCTTCGTCAACAAACCAAAGGATCTTCCTCCGTTGCCGAATATGGGCGCAAATTCAAATCCATTTGTGACCAACTTTCGGCAATCGGACATCCCGTTTCTAATACAGATAAGACCCATTGGTTCTTGTGTGGTCTCGGTGGAGAGTTGGTCCACCGCTATTCGCACCTCTCATTCCTCCTTGCCTCTCCGCGATCTATTGACCAAAGCGGAAAGCCAAGAACAATTTCTCGCTTCTCTCAATCCTCCATCAACACCCACTGTTGCCTTTGTTGCACATCAAAATCGTCCTCATGCCTCCTCTTCTTCTCGGACCAAATCTGGATCCGGGTTGGTTCGCAACTCTTCCTCTTCGGCTCCTTCAAAAGGCACTCGAAGGCCTCCCCACTGCCAATTGTGCCGCACTAATGGCCACTACGCAAACAAGTGTCCGAAGCTCTCTACCTTTGTTGCGTCGGCCTCAAGTAATGATGATATTGCTCGAGCATTTCATGCTCAATGCCATGTGTCCAACGATGATGCTCCCGATTGGGCGGCCGACTCCGGGGCTGATCTTCACATGACCGATGATACCGGTAACTTGGCTTCCTTTTTTCCTTATAATGGAACCTCATCGGTCACTTTTGGCAATGGTCATTCTTCACGCGTAACCCATAAGGGACGTGTAACATTACAAAACAACATCCACTTAAAAGACGTCTTAGTTGTTCCGTCGCTAACACACAATCTTCTTTCTGTTAGCAAACTTACAAATGACTTTCCCGTCGATGTTCTATTTTCTAATTCTTTTTTTGTGATTCAGGACCGGAAAACAAGAAAACCTCTCGCTCAAGGTCGATGTGAAAACGGTCTCTATTTGCTTCGGGACAAGTCTTTTGCTTTTGTTGCGTCTGTTTCGTCTAATAAAGCCTCATTTGAATTGTGGCACAATCGTTTGGGTCATGTTGCTTTTGATACTATTTCTCTTATGAAACGTCTTGGCCATTTATCTTTTACATCTATTTTGCCTAAACCTAATATTTGTTCACCATGTCAACTTGCTAAAGCATAAAAATTACCATTTACTAATAATGATAAACGTGCCTCTAATCCCCTAGATCTCATTCACTGTGATTTATGGGGACCCTCACCATAACTAGCAAAAATGGTTACAAATATTACGTTGTATTTGTGGATGACTACTCTCGTTTCTCATGGCTATATCCGCTTAAAACCAAAACCGACTTTTATGCGGTACTTCAAAGTTTTTTGCGTCTTGTTCAAACTCAACTTTCCCGCAAAATTAAAATATTTCAAAGCGACGGTGGCACGGAATTTGTCAACAAAATTGTTCGCAAAATTTTTGACCAAAATGGCACTTTCCGTCGCCTATCTTGTCCTTACACCGCTCCTCAAAATGCTCGCGCGGAAAGAAAACACCGGCACATTGTTGAAACCGGTCTAGCCATGCTCTTTCATGCAAGCGTTCCCATTACTCATTGGGATGACGCTTTTAGTACCGCCACTTACATCATCAATCGCGTGCCTACAAAGGTCTTAGATACCAAATCTCCCTTTGAGATGTTGTTTTCTATTACTCCTACCTACAACAATTTTCGCGTTTTCGGTTGTTGTGTCTACCCATATCTACGTGATTATGCCCGCACAAACTAGCACCACGAAGCATCCCTTGTATCTTTTTGGGCTATTGTCCGCAATACAAAGGATATAAATGCTTTGATCCCGTGACATCACGTATGTATATATCCAGGCATGCTCGATTTGATGAATTTTTTTTCCTTACAGTGGCACCTCATCCACAACTAGCATTGCAAATTTGTTTCTTTCTAGTTTTGAGGAACCTATCAACTTTCCTTCACCATCCCCTAAAAACTTTCCACCACTCACTCCTCCCAACAGTCCTTTAACCACTCACCATTGCTGTGACATCCGTCACTTTTCATTGTATTCGTTTAATTATCTGTACGTTTTATCGCAATTAATAAACGTGACACTTCTATTATTCTTAAACGTTATTCCGGGTTCGTTTAAATCATATAAGATAATAATAATAATAATCATGTTAAGGCCACCTGATGAAGCCCAACAGCCCAACAGGCCGGCCCAAAACACCCTTATTACATTTAAAAAAAAAATATAGTCCTGGCCGGGGTTCGAACCCGCGCCAAGACCGGGTTAAGCCACACACTCACACAAACATAACCATCTGGGCTGGACCCTTGTATTTGAAATAACCCGGACACCCATTTATCTTATACGCGTTTTAAAACCAGCAGTTTTGACTTGGAAAGTCAACTGCTTGGACGCGTTTGATTAATCAATCAAGATCAATGCTTGATTGATCTATAATTGGCAAATTTATACAATTATCGGCCTATTGCAACTCGTATACACGTCCATTACACGTCAATTGTTGACTAATTGAATCAATAAACGCGTATAGTATTAATCGTAGGTCAAACATTCCAATTGAACTCACCTTTGATCCTCAGTATAAATAGAGGTGCTACGAACCTTAACAACTCGCTCACTCATCTTCCTAAACCTCCAATTCTTTCTATCAAACTCTGATTATTGATTAACGAGTTCGTGGTTGACTTATTTCTTTGACTCGACGATTATACACAATTACACACTGTGAGTCTCATTTTTGTTATGGGTTTTGTTCATCGGCTATCCAGCAACAAAAGCCCCATATTTAATCGGGCTCATGTTGCCTAGATCGTCTGATTGGAATTTCTAGGGCTCGTGTTCGTGAATTTGGGGATAATCCTGTTTTTGCATATGATATTTATTTATTTTAAAACAAGAAAACTCACAACCACCGGCCTAGGCCAAGTGGTTGTGACCATGGTCCACAACAGAGGTCACCCGGGTTCGAGTCCCGGCTCTGACCGGTTTTGTTTCTTTTTCTTTTCTTTTCTTTTTGAACACAAACAATTAAATATATATATATATTAAATCCTTTTAAATCTTTTAAATTCTTTTAAAAATACCAAAACTATTTTATAAATTCTAAAAAAATTACATTTGTTTAATCTGTTATAAAAGTTTCATTTATAATTTTTATTTTTCAGAAATTCATTTATTTAATATTTATAATAATTAAATCATTTTTAATCTATTAGATTTATAAAAATCCATTTATACATCAAAACAATTTTATTAATTTCTCCAAAATTTATCCTGACTTTATTTAAAGTTAAACTTTACTGAAATAATTTTTAATTCAGTAAAATCATTTATTTTATATTTTTAATCAATTTTTGATAGATTTAATCATAATTAAATCATAACAAATCCAATTTTCATCATTTTTGCACCAAAATTTTATACAAATTATTTTTAATCATTTAGAACAGAAATATGATTTTTAAAATAAGAATTCTTTAATTTTAGTATTTTTAAATATTAAAGTTAAATAATGACTATTTATAAATAAATAGATTTAAAAATCTATTTTAAATGAAATAATTTTATAAAAATTATTTCTATACTTCAAACACTTTATTGTGTATATCCTAAATTCAAATTTCATTAAAAGACTTTTATTTATTTATTTATTAAATTTCTCATAATTAACAAACAATTTGTTTATTAACACAAATAAACGTAATCCCCAATTCGAAGCCCTAGATATACATGCATCCTAGAGTTATTTCACTCACACATTATCAATTACTTTAGGTTAATCTTTTGGGAGAAATCTCAAGTTCATATTTCGTTGTCCAGTCCAATTTCAAGTTACTACGTGAACAGTGAGTATTTCCTATCCCCTTTTTGCTTTTATTCATTTTTGGGGTGTTACATGTACACTATTACAATTTCAAATACAAGTTTACATTTTCACAATACAATTCTAGTACTATGTGCATTGCTTACAACGTGCTTTATGCTTAGACAATACATGTGGATTACATTTGTACTTAGTGAAATCATTAACATGGTACAAGCCGACCTTAACATTGGATAGCGCTATTTGGATTGACAACCCGCCTAGGTTGATTCTCCCCCTTTTTCATCGGAGAATCCGTGGCCATTGTTAAGTTATTATCCACTTGTTGGATAAGTACACTACAGTTCATACAGTACATTATACAGTCACAGGGTTGATTTCGCTCATTTGTTTGATACATGGTTTACATATTTGCACTGTAGCTTGCACTTGAATTGTATAACTTTTAATCTACTATATATATCAAAACTAGGAATGCTCACCAACATTTCTTATGTTGACCAAACCTATTTTTGTACATGTTTCAGGTGCAGTTTGATCAAGATACTTTTAGCGCTTTATTATGCAGTTATTTCATTATTTATGTTTCATTTAAGACCTTATATTTCCATTTTCCTTGTAAGACAATTTTTGGGTTTCATTTAATAATATTTACATTTAAGTACCATGTGCTTTTGAACAATCGTCACTACGTGACACCTCGATGATTCCGCCATCGGTTGGGGTGTTACAGATTGGTATCAGAGCCATGGTTATAGGGAATTAGGTTATTAGAATGCCTTTTAGCCTAGACTATAACCGAATTTCAACTTTCAGGTACAACACTTCCTAATTTATCATCCCTCTCATTACCCTTCACTTTCCTTCCTTAATCTTTCCCTTTCTTCTCCTTTCTCCTCATCTTTCATCATGACAAATAAGGATGGTGTCCTACAAGGAGTGGAAAGACTACATCATCATGGAGCGGGAGCAGTACCTTTCATGAAGACACTCTTAGGCATAATGCCTACTCTTATTTTGCTCCTTCAAAGTTGTTGAACTCTAATGAGTGTGAAAAAGGACACGTGCAATCTGGAAGGGTGGACGCCTGTACACTGGGTTTTCTGGCATAGGCAAGCATAGCGCATAAATCCATTTACGGACCTGTTATGCTTACCTGGGGATTCCTGGAGTGAGTGTCCACTTATAGGCTAAAGCATGTCTTCTTTGATCACCATTGGGCTCAATTTCTTTGAAAAGTCAACGTTCTTGTTGGGCTTTATAGCTAGACAAGGGCAATCCAAACATGTTATACATATATTTCAAATGATATACCTTTATTTCACATACGATATCTTGTGATCATAACTCTTATGCAATATTACACTTACATTTATTAATCTCATAACTTTTCATTGACTGTCTTGTAGATGTCTGCTCGCCGTATGCTCCGTGATGCTAGCCAACGCACTGTTCGTGCCTCTGGACAACGTTCTGATCGTCGCCTTGCTTCTCTTGTCGCTGAGCAAATTGCTGCAGTGATTCCGAACCTTGTTAGTGAGTTAACCCAGAACAGCAACAGTACCAATACTGAGGGTGCAACTCAAACTCGGTGTACCTTCAAACACTTCAACTCATGCAATCCCACGAAGTTTACTGGAGAGGAGGGTGCTACTGGCCTCCTCCAATGGTTTGAAAGTATGGAAAGTACCTTCGTGAACAGCGAGTGTCCTGATAACCTCCGCGTTCGCTATGCTACCAGTGTCCTTCAAAAGGGGGCATTGACCTGGTGGAATGGTGAGAAGCGTAATCGGGGCGCTGATGTTGCTCTATCCTTGTCTTGGACTGAGGTCAAGGAACTTATGATCGCCAAGTTCTGCCCTAGGAATGAAATGAGGAAGCTAGAGGAAGAGTTCCATGGGTTAAAACAGGACAGTGGTGAAAATCTTGCATACAACACTCGTTATCATGAGCTCAGTATTTTGGTTCCACACATGGTTACCCCAGTCTCTCGAGCAATCGAGAAGTATATTGAGGGACTGCCTGACCTAATTCAAGATGTAGTCACTGGAAGCAGACCCACTACGGTGGAAGAAGCCATTCAGCTTGCAGCCTCCTTGACTGACAAGCACGTCAAAAAGGGAAATTTGGTTAGGAAAGGAACCAAGAAATCAACTGAGAAGACCCCCACCCCTACTACTGAATCATCAAGAGTTGCTGTAGACAATACCGGTTCCAACACTAAGAAACGGAAGTCCAGGGGTAGAAACTATGCTGTTGTGGCCCCAGTAACTCAGGCTCCAATAGCCCAGGCTCCAATGGCTCAGGCTCCTCCTGTTAAGAAGGTTTATAGTGGAAACTTACCCAAGTGTGCCACCTGTCAGTACCATCCCCGCAAATTTTCCTTGCCGCCACTGTACCACCTGTGGTAGGTATGGTCATGTAGCTGCCACATGTCGATCTACGTTTCGACCTCAACCTATTAATGCTCAACCTGTTAACCCTCAACCAGCTCGCCAAAACCCACAACCTATAGCATATGGTCGAGCTTGCTTCAATTGTGGTGATCCAAACCACTTCAGAAACCAATGTCCAGCACTTGTCCCAGCAAACCATGCAGCAAACCCAGTGGCTCGTGGTCGAGCTTTCAACATCAATGCAACAGAAGCTCAGGAAACAAATGACGTGGTGAATGGTACGTTTTTACTTGATGGTCGTTATGCTTCAATTTTATTTGATACTGGTGCGGATAAAAGTTTTGTGTCATTAGCATTCGAACCTCTATTATCTCACACTCGCTCTAGATTAGGAGCGCCTTTCACGGTCGAGGTCGCAGATGGTAAACCCATCTCAATCGATTCTATTATTCAGGGTTGTACTCTTAGCCTTAACGAACATGACTTCACCATTGATCTTATACCCATGAAATTGGGAAGCTTTGATGTTATCGTGGGTATGGATTGGCTTTCTAAACATCATGCCGAAGTTGTCTGCTTTGAGAAATTTATTCGGTTTCCTCTCGCATCGGGTGACTTTTTACGGGTTTATGGTGAGAAACCATCCAGTGGTCTTAAACTCATGTCTTGCACCCAAGCACAGAAATATCTACGCAAGAAATACGTAGCTTTCTTGGCCCATATTGTGGAAAAGAAAAGTAAAGACAAGAGTATTCAAGATGTTCCTGTTGTTCGTGAGTTTCCCGAAGTCTTTCCTGATGATTTACCGGGACTTCCACCAGTGCGTCCTGTCGAATTTCGTATTGATCTTGTACCTGGTGCTACGCCCGTTGCTAAATCTCCATACCGCCTTGCACCTTCCGAGATGCAAGAACTTGCAAGTCAACTTCAAGAGTTGGCAGACAAGGGTTTCATTCGTCCCAGTTCATCACCTTGGGGAGCTCCAGTTTGTTTGTAAAGAAGAAGGATGGATCTTTCCGTATGTGTATTGACTACCGGGAGTTGAATAAACTCACCATTAAAAACCGGTACCCTTTACCTCGCATTGATGACCTCTTTGATCAACTTCAAGGATCGACTTGTTTCTCAAAGATCGATCTTCGTTCAGGATATCATCAGCTACGAGTCCATGAAGACGACATTCCAAAAACAGCTTTCCGTACACGTTATGGGCATTACGAGTTTATGGTTATGCCTTTTGGGCTAACGAATGCACCCGCTGTCTTCATGGATCTCATGAATCGCGTGTGCAAACCCTTCTTGGATAAGTTCGTAATTGTTTTCATCGATGACATTCTCATTTACTCTAAGACCAAATCAGCCCACGAGCAACACCTTAGACAAATTTTGGGTCTTTTGAAGAATGAACAACTGTATGCCAAATTCTCCAAGTGTGAATTCTGGCTTAAAGAGGTTCAATTTTTGGGACACATTGTCAGTGAAAAGGGTATACACGTGGATCCAGCTAAGATTGAGGCTGTTAAGAATTGGATTACACCCAAGTCTCCCACGGAAGTTCGCTCTTTTCTTGGCTTAGCGGGTTATTATCGTCGATTTATTCTCAACTTTTCCAAGATTGCTTTACCTCTCACTTCCTTGACCCATAAGGATAAACCATATGTATGGGGACCCAGTCAGGAAGAAGCATTCCAGACTTTGAAGCAGAAACTGTGTGATGCTCCAATCCTCACCCTACCGGACGGCAGTGAGGATTTCGTGGTTTACTGTGATGCCTCTAATCAAGGCCTTGGTTGTGTTCTCATGCAACGAGGCAAGGTTATAGCATATGCATCACGACAACTGAAAAACCATGAGAAAAATTACACTACCCATGATCTTGAGCTCGGAGCGGTCGTCTTCGCACTTAAGATTTGGCGTCACTATTTATACGGTACAAAATGTGTGATCTTCACTGACCACAAGAGTCTTCAACACATTTTCAACCAGAAAGATCTGAATATACGACAACGACGATGGGTCGAGTTGTTAAACGACTACGACTGCGAGATTCGCTACCATCCTGGCAAGGCGAATGTTGTAGCCGATGCCCTTAGTCGTAAAGGTCATGCCCAGCTTTATTGTGCTCAGGTCCAGTCTGATATCAAACTCCGCATCATTGAAGCCCAACATATCTCTGTTACTGAGGGCAACATGTACGAAGAAATGTCGTGTGGAGCCGAAAATCAGTTGGAAACCAAAAATGGCTTACTTTATTTCATGAACCGTCTTTGGATCCCTGATCGTGACAACCTGCGTACCTTCCTCATGGACGAGTCCCATAAGTCTCGTTATTCCATTCACCCTGGTGCAGATAAGATGTATCAGGATCTGCGTACTTTGTATTGGTGGCCCGGTATGAAAAAGGACATAGCTCTTTATGTAGCTAAATGCCTTACTTGTTCTAAAGTCAAAGCTGAGCACCAACGTCCATCTGGTTTACTTGTGCAACCAGAAATACCAGTGTGGAAGTGGGAGAACATTGCTATGGACTTCATCACGAAGCTTCCACGCACTACTCGCGGGCATGACAGTATCTGGGTTATTGTCGATCGGTTGACCAAATCTGCTCACTTCTTACCCATTCGAGAGACCTACACAGCTGAGAAGCTAGCTAAGATTTACATCAGTGAGATTGTCAGCCGTCATGGTATTCCTCTGGACATTATTTCCGATCGTGATAGCTGGTTTACTTCTCGCTTTTGGCAGACATTTCAGTCCGCACTTGGTACACAACTAAATCTTAGCACGGCTTATCACCCACAGACGGATGGCCAAACTGAACGAACCATCCAAACATTGGAGGATATGCTTCGAGCGTGCATCATCGACTTTGGTGGTAATTGGGACACGCACCTACCCTTGGTTGAGTTCTCGTATAATAACAGCTACCATTCCAGTATTAATATGGCACCATTTGAGGCACTCTACGGTCGCAAATGTCGTTCCCCTGTGTGTTGGAGCGAGGTTGGTGAAACACAAATCACCGGTCCCGAGCTGATACAAGAAACGACAGACAAAATTCACCGCATTCGTGAGAACTTACAAGTTGCTCGAAGCAGACAGAAGAGCTATGCCGATCAAAGGCGCAAACCTCTAGAATTCCAAGTCGGAGACATGGTACTTCTCAAGGTTTCACCTTGGAAGGGTGTATTTCGGTTTGGAAAGAAAGGAAAACTTGCACCACGATTCGTAGGCCCTTTTAAGATCCTTGAACGAGTTGGGAAGGTGGCTTACAAGCTCGATTTACCACCAGAGCTCAATAATGTTCATCCAACGTTTCATGTTTCTAATCTCAAGAAGTGTTTGGCTGAAGATAACCTCCATGTTCCTTTAGAAGATATCCAGATTGACGAATCGATGCGCTTCATAGAGAAACCTGTGGAGATTATGGATCGAGATGTCAAGACGCTTAAGCGAAGCCGAATTCCTATTGTCAAAGTTCGTTGGGAATCCAAACGAGGCCCAGAGTTTACTTGGGAGCGTGAGGACCAAATGATGTCTAAGTATCCTCACCTCTTTCCAGAGACTACCACTTGAAGGAATTTCGGGACGAAATTTCTAAAAGTAGGGGATGCTGTGACATCCGTCACTTTTCATTGTATTCGTTTAATTATCTGTACGTTTTATCGCAATTAATAAACGTGACACTTCTATTATTCTTAAACGTTATTCCGGGTTCGTTTAAATCATATAAGATAATAATAATAATAATCATGTTAAGGCCCACCTGATGAAGCCCAACAGCCCAACAGCCCAACAGGCCGGCCCAAAACACCCTTATTACATTTTAAAAAAAAATATAGTCCTGGCCGGGGTTCGAACCCGCGCCAAGACCGGGTTAAGCCACACACTCACACAAACATAACCATCTGGGCTGGACCCTTGTATTTGAAATAACCCGGACACCCATTTATCTTATACGCGTTTTAAAAACCAGCAGTTTTGACTTGGAAAGTCAACTGCTTGGACGCGTTTGATTAATCAATCAAGATCAATGCTTGATTGATCTATAATTGGCAAATTTATACAATTATCGGCCTATTGCAACTCGTATACACGTCCATTACACGTCAATTGTTGACTAATTGAATCAATAAACGCGTATAGTATTAATCGTAGGTCAAACATTCCAATTGAACTCACCTTTGATCCTCAGTATAAATAGAGGTGCTACGAACCTTAACAACTCGCTCACTCATCTTCCTAAACCTCCAATTCTTTCTATCAAACTCTGATTATTGATTAACGAGTTCGTGGTTGACTTATTTCTTTGACTCGACGATTATACACAATTACACACTGTGAGTCTCATTTTTGTTATGGGTTTTGTTCATCGGCTATCCAGCAACAAAAGCCCCATATTTAATCGGGCTCATGTTGCCTAGATCGTCTGATTGGAATTTCTAGGGCTCGTGTTCGTGAATTTGGGGATAATCCTGTTTTTGCATATGATATTTATTTAATTTAAAACAAGAAAACTCACAACCACCGGCCTAGGCCAAGTGGTTGTGACCATGGTCCACAACAGAGGTCACCCGGGTTCGAGTCCCGGCTCTGACCGGTTTTGTTTCTTTTTCTTTTCTTTTCTTTTTGAACACAAACAATTAAATATATATATATATTAAATCCTTTTAAATCTTTTAAATTCTTTTAAAAATACCAAAACTATTTTATAAATTCTAAAAAAATTACATTTGTTTAATCTGTTATAAAAGTTTCATTTATAATTTTTATTTTTCAGAAATTCATTTATTTAATATTCATAATAATTAAATCATTTTTAATCTATTAGATTTATAAAAATCCATTTATACATCAAAACAATTTTATTAATTTCTCCAAAATTTATCCTGACTTTATTTAAAGTTAAACTTTACTGAAATAATTTTTAATTCAGTAAAATCATTTATTTTATATTTTTAATCAATTTTTGATAGATTTAATCATAATTAAATCATAACAAATCCAATTTTCATCATTTTTGCACCAAAATTTTATACAAATTATTTTTAATCAGTTAGAACAGAAATATGATTTTTAAAATAAGAATTCTTTAATTTTAGTATTTTTAAATATTAAAGTTAAATAATGACTATTTATAAATAAATAGATTTAAAAATCTATTTTAAATGAAATAATTTTATAAAAATTATTTCTATACTTCAAACACTTTATTGTGTATATCCTAAATTCAAATTTCATTAAAAGACTTTTATTTATTTATTTATTAAATTTCTCATAATTAACAAACAATTTGTTTATTAACACAAATAAACGTAATCCCCAATTCGAAGCCCTAGATATACATGCATCCTAGAGTTATTTCACTCACACATTATCAATTACTTTAGGTTAATCTTTTGGGAGAAATCTCAAGTTCATATTTCGTTGTCCAGTCCAATTTCAAGTTACTACGTGAACAGTGAGTATTTCCTATCCCCTTTTTGCTTTTATTCATTTTTGGGGTGTTACATGTACACTATTACAATTTCAAATACAAGTTTACATTTTCACAATACAATTCTAGTACTATGTGCATTGCTTACAACGTGCTTTATGCTTAGACAATACATGTGGATTACATTTGTACTTAGTGAAATCATTAACATGGTACAAGCCGACCTTAACATTGGATAGCGCTATTTGGATTGACAACCCGCCTAGGTTGATTCTCCCCCTTTTTCATCGGAGAATCCGTGGCCATTGTTAAGTTATTATCCACTTGTTGGATAAGTACACTACAGTTCATACAGTACATTATACAGTCACAGGGTGATTTCGCTCATTTGTTTGATACATGGTTTACATATTTGCACTGTAGCTTGCACTTGAATTGTATAACTTTTAATCTACTATATATATCAAAACTAGGAATGCTCACCAACATTTCTTATGTTGACCAAACCTATTTTTGTACATGTTTCAGGTGCAGTTTGATCAAGATACTTTTAGCGCTTTATTATGCAGTTATTTCATTATTTATGTTTCATTTAAGACCTTGTATTTCCATTTTCCTTGTAAGACAATTTTTGGGTTTCATTTAATAATATTTACATTTAAGTACCATGTGCTTTTGAACAATCGTCACTACGTGACACCTCGATGATTCCGCCATCGGTTGGGGTGTTACAATTGCTCCCTGTGCAAACCCACTACTACACAAAATCCAAATTCCTCCAATTCTCCACAATCATACACTAATCATTCTGACCCCACTTCTCTAAATTCCATCGATTCCACCACCTCCACTCCACCCACTTCAGAATCTTCATCCAACCAATCCCAATCAACTTTTGTCAACCACACACCCTCACCCAACATCTCTACCACCGAACCCACTACCTTCATACCCGAACCCCCTACGCCCTCAGCCGCATTCCCTTCGTCCAATTCCTCTTCCAACCATAACTCTCCTCCCTCACCACCACCACCCGCACCCTCGCACCCCATGGTTACACGCTCCAAAGTCGGAACGTTCAAACCAAATCCAAAACACACCTCCTATATTTCCACCACCATGCACTCACTTCTTCATACCGCTTGGCTCACTCACACAGTTCCGAAAGGCTTTAAGAGTGCTACAAAGCATGCGCATTGGATGGATGCCATGCAAGCGGAGCTCACGGCCCTCCAACGAAATCGTACGTGGACTCTTGTTCCGCGACCTTCTTCATCAAATGTCGTTGGTTCTAAATGGGTTTTCCGCACAAAGTACCACTCCGATGGCTCTCTTGATCGCTATAAAGCCCGTCTCGTTGCTCAAGGCTTCACTCAAATCCCGGGTATCGATTTTAATCACACCTTTAGCCCGGTCGTTAAAGCCTCAACAATTCGCATTGTCCTCTCCTTGGCTGTTATCAACGGTTGGACGCTTCGTCACCTCGACGTTAACAATGCGTTTCTAAACGGTCATCTTTCCGAGACCGTTTACATGGAGCAACCTCCCGGGTTTATCGATCCACAATTTCCGACTCATGTTTGCAAACTAAATAAAGCTCTTTACGGTCTCAAACAAGCTCCTTGAGCTTGGTTTCAAAGACTTAGCTCATTTCTTATCTCCTTCGGCTTCACTTGTAGTCGAGCGGATCCATCCCTTTTTATTTTTTCCAAAGGCGATTCCATTATGTATCTTCTTGTTTACGTGGACGACCTTATCCTCACAGGAAACAAGTCCACTGTACTCCACGACTTCACTCAACATTTACATAAGGAATTCGCCATTAAAGACCTTGGCTCATTAAATTACTTTCTTGGTTTAGAGGTCATGCATGATACCCACGGCCTTTTTCTTACCCAAACCAAGTATGCTAAAGATATTCTTGATCGAGCCGGTCTCACCGATGCTAAGCCTGTTGCCACTCCCCTATCCACATCCGACTCCTTCATCACCGAAGGCAGTCCCTTTTCCGATCCTACTCTCTACCGTTCTCTTGTCGGTGCCCTTCAATACCTCACCATTACTCGTCCTGACCTGTCCTACGCCGTCAATCAAGCCTGTCAACATCTTCACTCTCCTACCGAACTCCATTTTAAATTGGTTAAGCGTATACTACGTTATGTCAAGGGAACTATCTCTCATGGGTTACACTACACTCGTCCTACTACTTCTACCATTTTGGGATATTCGGATGCGGATTGGGCGCGGTGCATTGAAACACGACGGTCTACGTATGGTTATTCAATTTTTTTGGGCGGTAACTTAGTCTCATGGAGTGCAAAGAAACAACCAACCGTGTCACGATCGAGTTGTGAGTCGGAATATAGGGCGATGGCCAATGCTGCTGCCGAGATTATTTGGATCACTCATTTGTTAAAAGAACTACATGCTCTTCCTCTAACTCGGCCAACTCTGTTATGCGACAACCAAAGTGCCTTATTCATGAGTCAAAATCCTGTTTCAAACAAAAGGGCCAAGCACATTGACTTAGACTATCACTTTGTCCGGGAATTAGTCATGTCTGGCAGATTACACACCAAATTTATACCAACCAAGCTTCAACTGGCGGATATCTTCACAAAGAGCTTTCCTCGGCCACTTTTTGAGCAATTTCGGAATCAACTTCGAGTTCTTCCACCGCCGTTTCGCTTGAAGGGGGATAATAGAAGAATCAATCAAGACCAATCAACATCAACTCATTCTCCTTAATTTCCTCTTCATTTATTTCTGTATAATTTACATTCATTATATTGTTTTGACTTTCCTTGATTGTAGCCTTGTAATTAGTTTGTAACTTCTATTTTAAATGAAATACAATCTCTCTAGTAAGTCAAGAGCGAGTTCCTTAGCTAATACATAGTAGTTCGAGAGGTTGGAATTACATGCTGGTAAATCTTTCTTTGCCGGGTCCTTGGAAACAATTTGCGAAAGCTATGGACGATGCAAATGGGATTGGGTAGGTTTTGAAAAATACATTAAAGGGGTGGTGGGGAACAGGTTGGACATAAGGTTTTGGGTTGACACTTGGGTTGGGGACGTCACCTCGGCGTCGTTGTGTCCGAATTTATTTGAGATAGAGAAGAAAAAATGGCTACAATAGCGGATCGGGTGGGGCTGGGTGGTTTGGGCCTCAAATGGGAATGGACTAGGGGGTTGGGCTCGGAGCTGAATTTGACGAACTGGAACTGTTGTAGAACGCTATCGGGGCTGTAAATTTCGAACATAGATGCGATAAGTGGGTTTGGGTTCTAAATGGGGTTGGGTCTTATACAGTCGACAGTTTTAAAGAGGGACTCGCGGAGCGTCTTTTTGTGTATCCGGCTTAAAGATTTAGAAGAAATTCATGGGTCCCAAACAAAGTCGAAATCGTTGCGTGGAGGGCTGACTTGGATCGGCTGCCAACTCTCTTGGCACTTCAAAGAAGAAATGTTCAGTTTGGGTCTACCTTGTGTCTGATATGTAACGAAGCTGGGGAGACAGCTGATCACTTGTTTTCTGGCTGCGGATTCGTGCAGACAATATGCCAGCATGTATCAAATTGGTGCAGCATTCATCCTTTGTTTGTGTTTTCTGTACGTGACGTACTTGAGTTATCTCGGGTCATTGGCGGGTATAAGAAGAAAAAGAAAGCGGTGCACACGGTTTGTTTGATTGTCATTTGGTGCGTATGGAAATCAAGAAACGAGGCGGTGTTTAATCAAGTACAACATTCAATCCAAAAGACATTTGGCGAAGTCAAAGCTCTAAGATATTTATGGGTCAAAATCCAAAAGACATTTGGCGAAGTCAAAGCTCTAAGTTATTTATGGGTCAAGTTGCGTTCAAAACAACCGGGTTTAGATTGGGATACTTGGAGAGGGTTCAAAATGTACAAGGTTGGGTGGTAATCTTTTGTTGTTTGTTTTTTATGTTTAATGTTGTATGTATGTCTTTCGGACTTGGTGATTGTAACAACTTGGTGATTCGGTTATCATCCTGGTAGCCGATTTGGAATGAAATTTTTTGTTAGCCGTTAAAAAAAAAAATATGATAATAATAATAGTGGTAGTGATAGTGGTAGTAGTAGTATATTATAAAAGAAAGTCATTTTAATGACATGATATTCAAGAAGACATTCTTCTCCTTGAGTGTGCCACGTGTCATGTCATGCAAATTAAAATAAATAAATAATAATATAAAACCTAATCTACTAAATTTAAATTGAGTTATTTTACGAAAAAATAATTTAAAAACAAATTTAAAATTTTCTCTCTTATGTTTCCTTCCATAATTTTTAAACGTAAATATCTTTTATATACGAGATTTTTTAAAGAAAAAAATTACACCAAATTAACGAGCGTTTTATTATCTTTCCAACGAGTACCATAGTGCTATATAAAAAAAGGAGAAAAAAACGACTATTTTTTGTGGGGTTTCGTTCATACAGGAAAAAAAACACAAAGTGTTCAGGTTATTCATTAATAATGTTTTTTTCTTTTAAACTAGGTTCTTATCTACGATGTTGAAATTCAGCCAAATCGCCATACTTTCATTAGAATTTTACTCTTTTAAAGATGCATATGTATACTTCATCAAGAGAAGCTGGGAGAAAGAATCGCGCAACAATGCAACACATGGTGTCACCTTATAGCAAGGTTGTTATTTTTATTTATTTAATTACAAGAGTAATAATTATTACTATTAGTATTAGTATTATTAGAATTCTTATATTTTTCAACCCGGGGACGCTCCCGGAATAAAAGGTAGTAGTAGTAGTAGTAGTGGTAGTAGTGGTGGTAGTGGTGGTAGTGGTGGTAGTGGTGGTAGTGGTGGTAGTGGTGGTAGTGGTGGTGGTGGTAGTGGTGGTGGTAGTGGTGGTGGTAGTAGTGGTGGTAGTAGTGGTGGTGGTGGTAGTGGTAGTAGTGGTAGTGGTAGTGGTAGTGGTGGTGGTGGTGGTGGTGGTAGTGGTGGTAGTAGTGGTAGTGGTAGTGGTAGTGGTAGTGGTAGTGGTAGTGGTGGTGGTAGTGGTGGTGGTGGTGGTAGTGGTGGTAGTGGTGGTAGTGGTGGTAGTGGTAGTGGTGGTAGTGGTAGTGGTGGTGGTGGTGGTGGTGGTGGTGGTGGTAGTAGTGGTAGTCGTGGTAGTCGTGGTAGTCGTGGTAGTCGTGGTAGTCGTGGTAGTAGTAGTAGTAGTAGTAGTAGTAGTAGTATTTAAATCAAAATTTGACTGTAGAGCCCCCGCGAAGGAAATTTGTGTGGCTCTGATACCAATCCAGGGTGTGGTTAAAACTGTATCCGAAAAGTTTTGTGGTAGTGGTGGTAGTGGTGGTAGTGGTGGTGGTGGTAGTGGTGGTGGTAGTGGTGGTGGTAGTAGTGGTGGTAGTAGTGGTGGTGGTGGTAGTGGTAGTAGTGGTAGTGGTAGTGGTAGTGGTGGTGGTGGTGGTGGTGGTAGTGGTGGTAGTAGTGGTAGTGGTAGTGGTAGTGGTAGTGGTAGTGGTAGTGGTGGTGGTAGTGGTGGTGGTGGTGGTGGTGGTGGTAGTGGTGGTAGTGGTGGTAGTGGTGGTAGTGGTAGTGGTGGTAGTGGTAGTGGTGGTGGTGGTGGTGGTGGTGGTGGTGGTGGTAGTAGTGGTAGTCGTGGTAGTCGTGGTAGTCGTGGTAGTCGTGGTAGTAGTAGTAGTAGTAGTAGTAGTAGTAGTAGTAGTAGTAGTAGTATTTAAATCAAAATTTGACTGTAGAGCCCCCGCGAAGGAAATTTGTGTGGCTCTGATACCAATCCAGGGTGTGGTTAAAACTGTATCCGAAAAGTTTTGTCGGTTCAAAATTGCTATTTCAAGTAGCTGAAAATCTAGAAAATTAAAAATTATATAGAAAATATCTAGACTTACTATTTTTATGATCCACATATCAAAATAGTTTAACTAAAGATTTATTAGCATGTATCATTGTTATGCGTGTTGAAAATAAGATTTAAATTATTTTTAATAGATTCCTTATAAAACCAAGAGTACCAATATATTTAAAATATTTCAAAATTAAAAAGAAGAAGGGTCCAACATGCTTCCGTACCTCTTTTCTCGGTTTGACCGAGATATTGCCGGGTTATACTAGGAGTCTTTTTACCAGGCTCTTCCAAACCAAACCTAAGCTACCTTAGGTAACTCCTCTCTAGCTCCTTCAGCAATATCCAGCACAGTCTGGTTTCGTTTCCTACTTCCGACGTAAAGAGAAAGAAATAGGTTTGTAGTTGGAGATTTTTTTCTTCTTAATAAAGAAATATAGTAAGTATGGATACTCAAAGGAATTTATAAGGAAAGCGAAAGTTTTATTTCCTCATGGGTATATTACAATGGAAAGATTTATTATTGAAAGATTGAAAAACAAACTAAAGATAAAATACAACTTTTAAAAGTACATAATATTTTCTAAGATGTCTAAGAGCTGATGATCCTCCTTTTTCTCTTTGCCTTCCCTTTTATAATCATCCTTTAAGAGATAAGTTCCAAATTCATCAATGCCTTCTTTGATACGTGTCTCCCCCTTCTTTTTCTTATGTCTTCCACCTGGGCTTTGTTCATGAGAGAGTGTCCAAATTTTTCTTCTTTCAAGGTGTTATGGGAACTTGAACCTCTTTGGATCCTCCACCTTATTTATTCCATTTATGTTATATCTATCTTGTCATCAATACCAATGACTTATCTTATCGTAGGTTTTGTCCTATATCTTTTTAAATTATCTTCTATATTTTTAGAAGAAATCCATACACTTAATCCATGATTAACATTTAATCATTGGAGTTTAGGCTATCTTTTGAGGAATCAATACTCATCTTGCCTTTATGATTTGTACAAGATGGGCAAATATCTTTATCGTGTTTTCTGGCTTTGCAGATACGGAATTGAGCCTCAGGACTTGATCTTATATACCCTGTTTCTAATAAATTTATCTTATTTTTTAAAAAGTTTATCGCGGCTTCTGGAGATCTTCGTGCCGGTGCTATCATGATAGGAGAGTTTTTGTTTTCTCCTCCATAGGTTCTAAAGGTACTCTTATAAAGAGTAGCCTCCATACCTTGTAAAACTATTCTAATTCCAAGAAACCTCCTATAATGTATATCGTCTTCATTAAAATTTGTAAAATCTTTTCTTATCATTTTATATTTACAAGAAAACGACTGACATTTTTCTAAATGTAAAAAGTGATATGCAGGATAATAGTAATCGTTGTAAAAATCTGGTCCTGCAGACAAAAACTTTATGGCTAAGGTATCTTTTGGGGTCATTGTAGGATTATTGATGTAACAATTTTTTACTAACGTCAAAATCCACCTTGGTAAGTCTGCTAATTCAGGGAAATTTGGTGTTGTTAGGTAAATCATATTGATAGCACCGAAATCATACCAATATCTAATCTCATTAGCAGCTGAACCCTGTAAATAATTGAGTCTGGGATAAATTCCCGTAAAATCTATATACCTAAGATCGGTTTGATCAAGGTTATATAGTTCTATCATCTTCTTTTGTTGTCTGGTAACAGGATCTTGTTGGAAAGGAAATTGTTGGACTAACCTTTCCATAACAGATGTAGAAGCTTGTTGAGGTCATTTTTCAAAATTGTTTATTTTGGTGGTCTGTGGTCTAAAAGAAAAAGATTCCCTTACCTCTTCTTCTTCTTCTTCTTCTTCTTCTTCTTCTTCTTCTTGAATAGGGTCCATTCTATGATCTTCTGAAGTAGACTGAATGGGGTCCATTCTATGATCTTCTGAAGTAGATGAAACATCTTTTTCAAAACCCGGTGACATATCTAATTTTTTTGTGATTTGATGTTTTATCAAAAACTTCATTTTCATACTATCAAATTCATACATAGTAGCTTTGTTGCATATCAGCCTAAAATGGCTTTTAACCAAATTTTTTATTTCACCAATGTGTTCAGGAATGGTTTCCACTATATCTATCAGTTCTCCCATATCTATTGCAATTTCTTTTATTGCATTTATCTGTTCGTCCATCATCTTTATACGTTTATCGAGCTGTTTACCTAGCTCTTCTTCTTCCATCTCTGGTTAAAAAATCTACCAAGACATTTTTATCAGATTTTATAATTTCAATATCAAAATTATATTCAGATAAAAGGGTTTGCCACCTTATAAGTCTTTTGTACTCATGTCTAGATGGTAGATTATTCTTTATAAAAGCCTTTACCTGGGTGTTATCGGTTCTTAATAAAAATTTGTTTGGTAGTAGGATATAATAAAGTTTCTGGCAGCTTCTAATTACTGCTAACAATTCTTTTTCATTTATATGATATCTTGATTCAGTGTCACTAAAAGTCCCTGAACAATATCTACAAATGCTTTCACCAACTTTTTCTTGTTCAGAGTTATAATCTATCTTTTTTAGTATTCCACTCCAATAGTATTCTGAGGCATCTGTCTCTAAGATTAAGTTATCTTTTTCTTTTGGTAATTGTAATTTTGGTAAACCTTTACAGTATTTTCTGTTATCTTTTTTACTTGTTCTTCTAAGTTTTATCGAAACTAAATATCTTATCCTTTTTAAGTAAAGCTTGAAAAGGCTTTCTCAAAAGGGCCAAATTTTCTATAAAATCTAAAGCATAGTTTAATATACCAAGAAAACTTTGTACTTGTTTTTTATCAATTAATTTGTCAGGAAAAGCGGTTATTTTTTCAAGAATATGACTCTGAAGTTCTATTCCTTTACCATCAATTTTCATTCCTAAAAAGTCTATGTTTTCTTGTAATAAACTAGTTTTTCTTTCTGATAAGGCTAATCCATGTTTTATACATAAGTCTGTAAAAATATCAAGATGCTTTAAATGTAATTCAATGTTATCTGATAAAATTAAAATATCATCTATGTAAACAAAAATGAAATCATGATTTTTAAATATAATATCCATTTTTCTTTGAAATATTTGAGGAGCATTTTTCAATCCAAAAGGCATTACAAGCCATTCATATTGCCTTTGAGGGTAGAAAATGCAGTGTAAGCAATACTATCAGGATGCATTTTTATTTGCCAAAATCCACTTTTACAATCAAATTTAGAAAAAATCTTTTATTTCTTGTCCAATTTATTAGACTTTCTTTATGAGGTAAAAAGTATCCATCAAAAATAGTGTTATCATTTAATCTTTTATAATTTATTACCATCCTAGGCTTACCTCTTGTAATTTCTGCATGTTTTCTTACTAGAAATGCAGGGGAACTATGAGGACTATGGCTAGCTCTTATCAATTTTAAGTCTAAGAGTTCTTTTATCTGAGAGCTAAATTTTTTTTGGTCTTCAGGATTGTATCTCATGGGTTTTACCCTTATTTCTTTATCTTTGTCTTTCATTTCTAATTTTGCAGTTATCTGGTTTTTATTCCAAAATTGTAATGGATTATCTGTATAACATTGTTTTAACTTATGTTTAATAGTTTCTATATGATTATCTAATTTTCTTAAATTAACTTGATAATCTAGTGGTTCTTCCTTATAATATTCTAAAACTGGAATTCCTTTTTCAAGTTTTGAGTTTTCTTTGTATCCTATATCACCACGCTGGCTTGCGCGAGTTGTAAAATTAATTGGAAATTTCCTTCCATATGCATTTTTTATCCGTTTAACTACTATAAGGTGATGGCATGGTGTGTGACACCTGGCAAATTCGGGTTAACAACGTTGTCTAGATGAAAGTCTACCTTAGCGAGTCACGCGTATATTGTACTTAACTGGGTTAGTTAAGTCGGGTTATGGTTCGGGAACTATTGGTTAGTCTAGAAGATCATTGGATGTTGGTCTAGAGGTTCGTTAGATGTCAGTCCTTAACCAAGTGTACAAACGGTGACGATCGGTAGGATCGTCAGGGCATACGGAACATACGAGTCTCGAGTCCCGGGAATTGGTGAACGAGTGTGAATATGTGTATTTACTTGTGTTATGTGTTTACAATCATTATATGACTTGTCGGTACATTAATATGTGTTAACATATGTTAAAACGGGGTTCATGTGGTGTGACTGGGAATCATGTGGTGTGACTGGGAATCATGTGGTGTGACTGGGGTTCATATGGTGTGACTGGGATTCATATGGTGCGACTGGGGCTAATCGCATGACTGTTCATGCGATTAGGCCCAATCGCGTTACTGTTCACGCGATTAGGATTCCTAATCGCGTATAAACCTGCACAATCGCATGGAACGGGCTGGACGACTAGAAACGCCTATAAATACAACACTTAACCTCCTAAACTCAATTAGACAAACCCTAGTCGTCCCATAACCGCCCCAAACACTGAAACAACCTCTGGAAGGCGATTTTGATCAAAAACACAAGGTTTCAAGGTCTAACCATCAATCTTTTACAATTCCAAGGTTTGATTCTCATCCATAACACTTTGTAAACGTTTTCAATCAATCCCTAATGGTCCAGACCTGATCATAAACGAAAAAGCTTTCTGAAAATCGTTAATAAGAGTTATTAATCGGATTATAATTAATAAACATGCGTTATGGGTATGTGTGATTAGAAAGATAGGATTTTTATGAATCTTGATGATGTTTTGATGTGTTATCATGCTAGGTCAGAATTGATATTGATAGTATGATGATAGAAACCTGATTAATTGATTATTAGGGTTATTGCTATGTATGTTGGTATGATATTGCATGCTACGTGTATGTGTTTGGATTGCTTTGGTTGCATGCAGGACTGATTTTACGAGGTTGAACGAAGGGTTTTGGGTTAAACATGTTTAGGATAGTGTTTGGGATGATATTGGGTAGTTACACACGTTCTGGATCTGATTTGGAGTGTTAAACGCGCGAAAAACCGGAACAGCATGGTTACAGGCGAGTAGCAATGCTAATCGCCTATAACTCATGCGATTGGGGTGCTAATCGCCAATAATGTCATGTGATTAGCCCCAATCGCATATAACTTCATGTGATTAGCCCTAATTGCTAGTTTTACATGTGGTATAGCCCTAATTGCTAGTAGTTACATGTGGTATAGCCCTAATTGCTAGTTTTACATGTGGTATAGCCCTAATTGCTAGTAGTTACATGTGGTATAGCCCTAAATGCTAGTAGTTACATGTGGTATAGCCCTAAATGCTAGTAGTTACATGTGGTATAGCCCTAAATGCTAGTAATTCATGCGATTAGGATTCCTAATTGCTAGTTGACCAACCTAAATGCTAGTTGACTTTTCCTAATCGCGTGTACTGCTGCTGTAAGTGTAAATTAGCATTCCGAGACCCGATTTGACATGTAGTAACATGCTAGGAACCCCGTAACATGTCTAATAACTTGGTAACATATATTTGGATGTTTTTCGGAGATACGTGAACTATATGCTATAACTTGTTGTGTGTTAACGTATGTTAAGTATACTTGCGTTATCGCATGTTTTGGAGCGTAAACATAACACGGGAGTCTCGGGTCACCAATGGGATGTCGAGTCTTGTACTTTGGGTCAGTTAAACAGTCACGGTATTTTTAAACGAACTTGGTTATGGTCTGGACATCTAGGGACTAATTAACCTGCGGGTTATTAGTCTAAGTACTTGTAACTGTCGTATGTTAGGTCGCCACTGTACGGGACTAACATAGCAGCTGAGTTTACTCGGGATTAGGAGTAAAGCAACTTAAGGTGAGTTTACGGCCCCTCTTTTAAACTGGTTTTATACTTTCGGGGGAGAGAACATGTGTTTAAACGATTGTTTGGTAAATTCTGTCATACTATGGGTTCTAACGTATACTACACGATCTTTGGAAGTCCCGGGGGGAACCATGAATGTGCGGGTTTGCACAACGGGGAAATGTGAATAGCGCTATTGGGAGTGACCAACCCCGCTCGTCGGCTTGGAGGGCCGGGCGAGTGCATATTGTCTCAAACAGGAACAACAGGAACATTTGGAACTATTCGGGCACAAAACTGGTATTCGAGTTAGTAATGGTTTTCCAATCGTGGTAGTAACAAAACGTACGCCTAGCTAGCGTATACTGGTTTTCTATTTGTTATAGTATGGACAGGTGGACTTGGTACTTGAACTGCAAACCTGTAAACTCACCAGCATTTTTGTGCTGACGTAAACTTTTACATGTTTTCTCAGGTCGCTAAGGTAGCACATGGAACTAGGGCGCACGCGTCTGCACGGCGTCTAGATAGAGTTGCATGATTTCATAAACATTGAACTTTGGTTAATTATGTTGAACTTTATTTTGAATAAGCTTCCGCTGTAAACGGGATTTTAAAACTATGTTTTGGTATTGCATTAATTACATTTAGACTTGTTTATTGTGATCGTTGGTTTGGATCCTGGTTTGTCATGCGCCTCGCGGTAAAACTCCGCAAGTGGATTTTGAGGGTGTGACAGATTGGTATCAGAGCCAATGGTTATAGTGAACTAGGACTGCATGTAGAGTCTAGTCTATAGCCGAGTCGCACACACTAGACGATCACATGGTACTAAACGTTATAGTGGTTTACGTATGGTCTTGTCGGGGTGTCTCTAAATCGTTGGTCTTTCTACGTTACATCATCTGTTCTATCTTAGGTTGGGTTACTTGTTTTCTAGGCAGTATGGTCTATTGGGGTAACTCGTGTGCTCTTGAGATTTGTCCAAGGCTCGGACATCTCCCCTGTCGCACTCCAATAGAAACACTTGTCATAAACTACCGTAGTATTACGGTGTGTAGCTAAGAGTCTATGTTCGGTGATTTGAACTTTGAACTAAGAGAACACTTGGAGGACCATGTAGAGCGTTTTATCATTTTGGGTGCACACAAAATCATAAAACGAAATGCATGGAAGCCCTAGTGAGCTTTGAGTTTGAAGGAATAGTCCTGGATTGGATCTGGCTTTAATCTTGTGAACATTTGTGGTTATCTTTAACTGCGAAACTAAATTTTCTCGTTCTTTCTGCCAGAATCATGTCTGGAGTGCGTGGAGGACGAGGAGGTGGACGCGGTGGGGGACGCGGTGGTGGTCGTGGTGGTGCTGGTGGTCGTGGTGGAGGTATTAACCTGTCACAGGCTGATCTGAATAACTTGCTCCAGGCTGCCTTTCAGTTAGGGCACAACGGTGGTGGTAAGTTGTTTTATCCATTTTCTTTGCCTCATTGGTGAGTCTTGTGTACGTTATTCGTGGTTTCTCATACGTTTCATTTCAGGTGGTCCTGTTGACCCACCCCCACCCATGTGCACCTATAAGATGTTCCGGGACTGCAAACCCCAGGAATTCTCTGGCACCGAGGGTGCGGTCAGTCTGCTTAGGTGGTTGGAGAAAGTGGAGTCGGTATTCCTGATGTGTAACTGTCTCCCAGAAGATCGGGTGAAGTATTCGGCTGCGTTATTTCAGGACGTGGCATTGACTTGGTGGAATGGTATTACCCAGAACATGGGTATTGGGGAGGCATATGCTATGCCATGGGAGAACTTTGTGCAGTTGCTGAAGCGGGAGTATTGCCCGAGAGAAGAGGTACAGAAGCTGGAACATGAGGTGTGGAACCTCAAGATGAATGGGTCGGAAATCGAGAAGTATACGGTTAGGAGGAATGAGTTGGCAGTGCTATGTCCCGATTTGCACGTGCCAGAGTATCGTAAGATTGAACATTATGTCTCAGGGTTGGTGCCGGAAATTGCAGGGTTAGTGGCTGCTGGGAATCATCCTACTTATGCGGAGGTAGTTCGATCTGCACATAGGATGACTAATTTAAAGGTGAATGAAGGGATTTTGCCGGCGAAAGGTTCGACTGCTAAGACTCCAGAGAACAATAAGCGCAAGTGGGAAAACGACGGGAAAGGGTCTGGGTCTGCACAGCAGGGTAAAAAGTTTGATAATGGGGGTTCATCGTCTTCGGGTAATAAGCAGGGTGGTTATGCAGGAAAACTGCCCAAATGCAACAAGTGTGGACGCCATCACCAAGGGAACTGCGACAGTAACCGTTGTCATCGCTGCCAGCGAACAGGCCACTATGCTAAAGATTGTCGGGTTACACTCCCATCGACTCAGGCTCCGACCAACAGTTCTGCTCCGACTACTCAGGGTACTACAGGGAAACAAGGGTGCTACAACTGTGGTGACACTGGGCATTACAAGAAAGATTGCCCAAAATTGAAACAAGGTGGAAATAACGGGAATGGAACAACGGGGGCGGCGGCAGAAATGCACGTGCCTTCGTCATTGGAGCTGCTGAGGCTAGGCAGGACCCTGATACAGTCACCGGTACGTTTCTTCTCAATAATCATTCTGTTAGCGTGTTATTTGATTCTGGTGCCGACAAGAGTTTTGTATCCATGGACGTTAGTCGACTGCTAGATGTAGTACCTGTACCATTAGAGACCAAGTATATTATTGAGTTGGCTGACGGGAAAACGATTGAAGCTACTAGTGTTCTTCGGGAGTGTCAGTTAGAGTTGTCGGGTTTATCGTTCCCCATCGACCTTATGCCGGTACCATTGGGTAGTTTTGACGTTGTGGTAGGAATGGATTGGTTATCTTTGTATCGCGCGGAGATTGTCTGTTACGATAAGGTTATTCGGATTCCTCTCCCTGATGGAGAATTTCTTTCTGTATACGGTATCAAGGGTGGTGTTTCACTAAACATCATCTCTAGCATGAAAGCCCTTAAGTGTCTTCGAAAGGGTTATCCAGCCGTTTTGGCGCTCTTATCTGTTTCCACTAGTGATGAGAAGAAGATTGACGACATTCCGGTGGTACGCGAGTTTTCTGATGTTTTTCCCGATGATTTATCTGGTCTTCCTCCTCATCGTCAAGTCGAGTTCGGTATTGATCTTGTACCAGGGGCTGCTCCTATTGCTCGGGCCCCCTATCGTCTTGCACCTCCCGAGATGCAGGAGTTGTCTAGTCAGTTACAGGAACTCTTGGACAAGGGTTTCATCCGGCCAAGTTCTTCCCCTTGGGGAGCCCCGATTTTATTCGTCAAGAAGAAGGATGGGAGTTTCCGATTGTGTGTAGACTACAGAGAACTGAACAAGTTGACCATCAAGAACCGTTATCCTCTTCCGCGTATCGATGATCTATTCGACCAGCTCCAGGGTTCTAGTTATTATTCCAAGATCGACTTGAGGTCCGGTTATCACCAGCTGCGCGTCAGGGAGGCTGACGTTGCAAAGACTGCTTTTCGAACACGTTATGGCCATTTCGAATTCTTGGTCATGCCCTTCGGTCTCACGAACGCACCAGCGGTTTTCATGGACTTGATGAACCGCGTCTGTAAACCATATCTGGACAAGTTTGTCATTGTGTTTATTGATGACATTCTAATCTACTCCAAGAACGAGACCGAACACGGGGAACATCTGCGATTGGTTTTGGAACTTTTACAACGGGAGCAACTTTACGCCAAGTTCTCAAAGTGTGACTTTTGGTTACGCGAAGTTCAATTCCTAGGACATGTGGTTAATGAACTGGGAATTCATGTCGATCCCGCTAAGATCGAAGCTATCAAGGACTGGGGAGCACCAAAGACGCCAACTGAGGTGCGGCAATTCCTAGGCCTTGCGGGCTATTATCGTCGTTTCATTCAGGGGTTCTCGAAGATTGCTCAACCCCTCACCACTCTCACTCAGAAGGATAGGAAGTTCGACTGGGGTGAATCACAAGAGTCCGCGTTTGAAGAACTGAAGTCTAAACTGTGTTCTGCTCCTATTCTGTCTTTACCTGAGGGTCCTGATGATTTTGTCGTTTACTGTGATGCTTCCATTCATGGACTCGGTTGCGTGTTGATGCAACGCGAGAAAGTGATTGCGTATGCTTCTCGTCAACTCAAAGTGCACGAGAAGAACTACACAACTCATGACTTGGAGTTGGGTGCCGTGGTATTCGCGTTGAAAATCTGGAGACATTACTTGTACGGTACCAAATGCACCATCTACACCGATCACAAGAGTCTCCAACACATTTTCGACCAACAACACTTGAACATACGGCAGCGTCGCTGGATTGAACTTTTGAACGATTATGATTGTGCTATTAAGTACCATCCTGGCAAGGCGAATGTTGTAGCAGACGCCTTGAGCAGGAAGGAATCTTCTAAACCTCGTCGCGTTCGGGCGTTGCAGCTCACTATCCATTCATCGCTACCTGACCAAATCCGTTCTGCCCAATTGGAAGCTTTGAAGGAGGAAAACCTTAAAGCTGAAACTATGCACGGTGCCGACAAGCATCTAGAGCGAAGGCCTGATGGCCTGCACTACTTCGCAGAACGCATATGGGTTCCTTTATTCGGGGGACTACGGGAGCTTGTCCTTGATGAGGCTCATAAGTCCCGGTATTCTATTCATCCTGGTTCGGATAAGATGTACCAAGATCTGAAAGTGCTTTACTGGTGGCCAAACATGAGGTCGGACATAGCCTCATACGTGAGCAAATGCTTGACCTGTGCTAAGGTCAAGGTGGAATACCAGAAACCGTCGGGTCTCCTGCAACAACCTGAAATTCCGGAATGGAAATGGGAACGGATTACTATGGATTTTGTCACACAACTTCCTAAGTCACCAAGCGGGAACGACAAGATATGGGTGATTATCGATCGGTTAACGAAATCAGCCCATTTTCTTGCTATTAAGGAGACCGACACTATGGATCGTTTGGCTCGCCTTTACTTGAAAGAAGTTGTTTCTAAGCACGGGGTACCAGTTTCTATTATTTCGGATCGCGATTCTCGCTTTACTTCTCACTTCTGGAAGTCTTTGCACAAGGCTTTGGGTACCCAACTAGACATGAGTACGGCTTACCATCCACAGACTGACGGTCAGAGTGAGCGTACGATTCAAACTTTAGAAGACATGCTGCGGGCGTGTGTGATCGATTTTGGGAAGGGTTGGGAAGCTCATCTGCCGTTGGTAGAATTCTCGTACAACAACAGTTATCACACGAGCATCAAGGCTGCTCCGTTCGAGGCACTGTACGGACGGAAATGCCGCTCTCCTCTTTGTTGGGCTGAAGTGGGTGAGAGTCAACTCACTGGGCCTGAACTAGTGTACGAAACTTCGGAAAAGATCGTACAGATTCGAAATCGGTTGGCGGCGGCACGGGACCGGCAAAAGAGTTATGCTGATCAGCGTCGCAAACCACTGGAGTTCCAAGTCAATGACAAGGTACTTCTAAAAGTCTCACCGTGGAAGGGCGTCATACGCTTTGGAAAGCGTGGCAAACTCAATCCGCGATATGTCGGCCCATTTACGATCCTGGAACGGATTGGGCCGGTGGCATATCGACTTGATCTACCGACGGAGCTCGGTAACGTACATAACGTCTTTCACGTGTCAAACTTGAAGAAGTGTCTGGCTGACGAGTCTCTCATCGTTCCACTAGAAGAGATCAAGGTTGATGATCGTCTTCGGATTGTGGAAGAACCTGTGGAGATCCTTGATTACAAGATTCGTAGCCTACGTCACAGCAAGATTCGTATCGTTAAGGTTCGGTGGAACTCGAACCGGGGACCGGAATATACATGGGAACGGGAGGATCAGATGAAGTCTAAGTATCCTCATCTCTTCCCTAAGGAAGCGTTCGAGTCGAGGCATGTCTCTTCGGCAGCTGAATGAATCTCGGGTCGAGATTCCTTTTAACGTGGGGATGATGTGACAACTCGGGTAAATCTCTCTTCTGGTTTCTATCTTTTTGTTTGATTCCTTCGTTACTCTTTTGTTCTTTTGGTACTTGTGCAATTTTCGGGACGAAAATTCTTTTAACGTGGGGATGATGTGACACCTGGCAAATTCGGGTTAACAACGTTGTCTAGATGAAAGTCTACCTTAGCGAGTCACGCGTATATTGTACTTAACTGGGTTAGTTAAGTCGGGTTATGGTTCGGGAACTATTGGTTAGTCTAGAAGATCATTGGATGTTGGTCTAGAGGTTCGTTAGATGTCAGTCCTTAACCAAGTGTACAAACGGTGACGATCGGTAGGATCGTCAGGGCATACGGAACATACGAGTCTCGAGTCCCGGGAATTGGTGAACGAGTGTGAATATGTGTATTTACTTGTGTTATGTGTTTACAATCATTATATGACTTGTCGGTACATTAATATGTGTTAACATATGTTAAAACGGGGTTCATGTGGTGTGACTGGGAATCATGTGGTGTGACTGGGAATCATGTGGTGTGACTGGGGTTCATATGGTGTGACTGGGATTCATATGGTGCGACTGGGGCTAATCGCATGACTGTTCATGCGATTAGGCCCAATCGCGTTACTGTTCACGCGATTAGGATTCCTAATCGCGTATAAACCTGCACAATCGCATGGAACGGGCTGGACGACTAGAAACGCCTATAAATACAACACTTAACCTCCTAAACTCAATTAGACAAACCCTAGTCGTCCCATAACCGCCCCAAACACTGAAACAACCTCTGGAAGGCGATTTTGATCAAAAACACAAGGTTTCAAGGTCTAACCATCAATCTTTTACAATTCCAAGGTTTGATTCTCATCCATAACACTTTGTAAACGTTTTCAATCAATCCCTAATGGTCCAGACCTGATCATAAACGAAAAAGCTTTCTGAAAATCGTTAATAAGAGTTATTAATCGGATTATAATTAATAAACATGCGTTATGGGTATGTGTGATTAGAAAGATAGGATTTTTATGAATCTTGATGATGTTTTGATGTGTTATCATGCTAGGTCAGAATTGATATTGATAGTATGATGATAGAAACCTGATTAATTGATTATTAGGGTTATTGCTATGTATGTTGGTATGATATTGCATGCTACGTGTATGTGTTTGGATTGCTTTGGTTGCATGCAGGACTGATTTTACGAGGTTGAACGAAGGGTTTTGGGTTAAACATGTTTAGGATAGTGTTTGGGATGATATTGGGTAGTTACACACGTTCTGGATCTGATTTGGAGTGTTAAACGCGCGAAAAACCGGAACAGCATGGTTACAGGCGAGTAGCAATGCTAATCGCCTATAACTCATGCGATTGGGGTGCTAATCGCCAATAATGTCATGTGATTAGCCCCAATCGCATATAACTTCATGTGATTAGCCCTAATTGCTAGTTTTACATGTGGTATAGCCCTAATTGCTAGTAGTTACATGTGGTATAGCCCTAATTGCTAGTTTTACATGTGGTATAGCCCTAATTGCTAGTAGTTACATGTGGTATAGCCCTAAATGCTAGTAGTTACATGTGGTATAGCCCTAAATGCTAGTAGTTACATGTGGTATAGCCCTAAATGCTAGTAATTCATGCGATTAGGATTCCTAATTGCTAGTTGACCAACCTAAATGCTAGTTGACTTTTCCTAATCGCGTGTACTGCTGCTGTAAGTGTAAATTAGCATTCCGAGACCCGATTTGACATGTAGTAACATGCTAGGAACCCCGTAACATGTCTAATAACTTGGTAACATATATTTGGATGTTTTTCGGAGATACGTGAACTATATGCTATAACTTGTTGTGTGTTAACGTATGTTAAGTATACTTGCGTTATCGCATGTTTTGGAGCGTAAACATAACACGGGAGTCTCGGGTCACCAATGGGATGTCGAGTCTTGTACTTTGGGTCAGTTAAACAGTCACGGTATTTTTAAACGAACTTGGTTATGGTCTGGACATCTAGGGACTAATTAACCTGCGGGTTATTAGTCTAAGTACTTGTAACTGTCGTATGTTAGGTCGCCACTGTACGGGACTAACATAGCAGCTGAGTTTACTCGGGATTAGGAGTAAAGCAACTTAAGGTGAGTTTACGGCCCCTCTTTTAAACTGGTTTTATACTTTCGGGGAGAGAACATGTGTTTAAACGATTGTTTGGTAAATTCTGTCATACTATGGGTTCTAACGTATACTACACGATCTTTGGAAGTCCCGGGGGGAACCATGAATGTGCGGGTTTGCACAACGGGGAAATGTGAATAGCGCTATTGGGAGTGACCAACCCCGCTCGTCGGCTTGGAGGGCCGGGGCGAGTGCATATTGTCTCAAACAGGAACAACAGGAACATTTGGAACTATTCGGGCACAAAACTGGTATTCGAGTTAGTAATGGTTTTCCAATCGTGGTAGTAACAAAACGTACGCCTAGCTAGCGTATACTGGTTTTCTATTTGTTATAGTATGGACAGGTGGACTTGGTACTTGAACTGCAAACCTGTAAACTCACCAGCATTTTTGTGCTGACGTAAACTTTTACATGTTTTCTCAGGTCGCTAAGGTAGCACATGGAACTAGGGCGCACGCGTCTGCACGGCGTCTAGATAGAGTTGCATGATTTCATAAACATTGAACTTTGGTTAATTATGTTGAACTTTATTTTGAATAAGCTTCCGCTGTAAACGGGATTTTAAAACTATGTTTTGGTATTGCATTAATTACATTTAGACTTGTTTATTGTGATCGTTGGTTTGGATCCTGGTTTGTCATGCGCCTCGCGGTAAAACTCCGCAAGTGGATTTTGAGGGTGTGACATGGTGTTTTTAATATTATTTGGTATGCTATTATATCAAAAGTAATCTTATTAAATCTTTCTAAAAAATCATTTCCCAGTAGTATATCAGATCCAACATTATAAAAATAAAATGGTGGACATTTAACCATATAAGATCCTATTAGTATTATTGGATTTTTAATTCCTTTTTTTAAAGGAACTATATCCCTTGAGAAACTAATGCCATTGCATGGTGTTAAATCTTCATGATATTCTATTGGAAAACACTCTGGTTTACAAATACATAGACCTGATCCACTATCTATATAAGCAGCAAAGTATTCGGCTTTGTAATCTTTATATGTTATTCCTACAGGAATCTATATACTTCTGGAGCTTGTCATTTAGGAATATATATCAATTTTCCATTGTATGTAATCTTTAACCCATAAGAGGTTATTTGGTAAGGTTTTACATTTTCTAAAAATGTTAGCCCCAACATAATTTCTAAAGTATTGTTTTCTTCTTCATCTCCTATTAATAATCTTAATGGATTTTTTTCTTCTCCAAATTTAATTATAGTTTCTATTGCTTCATTAATTTCATGTAACTCACCGTTAAAATTCGTATATTGGTGAGGTTCATCTAACGGATATTTATGTAAATATTTACAAAGTTTATGATTTATATAGTTTCCATTAGCACCTGTATCTATTAGTATATTTATAAGAGAGAACTTTTTACCATTGAAATATTCTCCTTGTATCTTATAATTTTTTATCTCGTCTTCTTTTTCACTAATTATATCACTAAATCTACTAGAGTTAGTCATTCTTGTAAGAGGGTGGTTAGTAACACCTTTATCTGAAAAGACTAATCTAGGAGTAATTGGATTAGATGACATTTCTTGGGTTGTCTTGTAAATCAAGGCTTAAAGGTCTTGAATCTATTTCTTCTATTTTAGGTAGAGTCGGTATTTGTACCTGGCATACATCATTAAATAAAAAAGGAAAATCAATTGTGCCCTTTATACTAAAGCAATCAGAATGATGTGTATTTGATATTGCGTAAGATATCGCATATGTGATAGAATACGGCCTATTATCTTGTTTAAAGAAGTTTTTTCTTTTAAAATCTTTGTCTTGTATATGATAGGAAATTCTTGGATAAATATTAAATTTCAATTTCCCGTATTGTAAATTTCCTCTCAAAATTCCAAGACATGCTTCTTCTCTATTTTGGATTCTATTATCCATAATTGCTCATTCTATAGGCGTATCTATTCCTTCTTTAAAGGTTGATTTGATAATTATTTGAATGGCTCCCACATGAAGCCATCCTAATGTATTTCTTATTTCAGGTTTTATCCTTTGTAATTTCTCCTGAATATCTTTCTTAGATAATAGAGGTAACATAACTTTGTTAGAAGTTATGTTGATATCTAAAGCTCTTTCATGGATATTTAGTCCGTAATAGAGATGATGATTTCTAGGTTGTATTCCTAGTTTTTGTAAAGTATTTATTTTGAATCCTGAATAATTTGTAAAGTTTTAATTTTCTCTTATCTACTAAAATTTCTTGTTTATATTCTCCCAACTGTTCATCTTGGGTATCTATTATAGTATTGTCTGTATTACTGGTTGATGCTATATCTAGTTTATTCATCTTCAGATGATGTATATTCTGTTTCTGTTAAAATAAATATACTTTCATCAGAATCTATATTATGAAGATCATTGATTTGTATAAAATCTCCTTCGTTGATCATTTTTTCAATATCATCATCTATTTCAAATATTTTAAGATTCTTATTAAATTTTTTAGGGCATCTGTTTGCATAGTGTCCTTCTTCATGACAAAAGTAACACTTACATTTTCTAGGACTTTTATTTCTTTTATATGTTGGTTTAAAAGTCTTTTGTATCCTTTTCTTTTATAATATTTAGTTTTTCGTTTCTTAAGAAATCCTTTTCTAAAATGACTCATTTTCTTGTATTTTCTTTTTATCTTTCCGTAGTAATAAGAACTATCACATCCTATCATTAAGGGCATTTTGGGGTTACTACAACATAACGATATTTTTCTTTTTAATCCTTTACTTACTTTGACTAATATGGCGTCTGCACACCATTCGCTTAGTTTATCTCTAACATGGGTTATTCTTTTTCCCAAAGTATCGGTTGTTCCTGGGTTATAAGTACTTATTAGTTTTTGCCCCCATGGGTCAGGTATTTTTGCAAAAAATAGGGGTAAAAAGCTACTAGTATCTGTACTTGATTATAAATATGATAATAATAATCTTGAAAAACACAAATATATCTATCAATTTCACACATATCACATAATTGTAATCTTATTAAAGCTGTAGTATATTTGTCTATTATAGCTGGGTCTTTAATTATATTACCTTCCCCACAATATTCTATTCTAAAAGCCTCAACGGCTCTTGTTATCATATTGGCTACGCTGTCATCTGTTTCAAATATATATTTTTTAGCTTCTTCACTTAGATTTTGCCAAAATCTTAAAGCACTATTTAACAAAGTTCTTTCTAAAAATCCTTTCATTGTTTCTAAATCCATTTTATTGACAGAAACTGCTATTCTAAAAGCGGTTTCCCCATTTATCTATTGCTTCCTCAATATTGTTTATACAATCAATATCTAAGTATATTCCGAAAGGATTAATTGGTTCATTTTTCATAACCTGATATGGTTTATAATTATCTTCATACCTTAGTGTTGATTTTATTGCAGCATAACCTTGAGTTGGTCTATTAAATTCATTTTTTATCGGTATTTTTTTACTTGCACTAGGAGTATCATTTATATTGGGATTTTCTTGAGTTTTTATATTTATAAAGTTATCTCCTAACTCCATACCTTTTATTTTATCAGTTAAATTTTCAATTTCAGAATCTTCTATATTAGAAGTTATGTTATTTTCACTTTCAGTATCTGAATTCATTTTTAATTTTCTTTATAACCTTTAGGGATCTTCATATTTTGCAAGAGTTAGATTAAAGATCCTGAAATCTAGATGTTGTTCCTTTATCTTTTTTATCAGTATAAGTATCTTCTAGTAGTTTTATGATTTTGTCTAACTTAAATATCATTTGGTCTCCATAAAATAGCATTGTTTTTTGTAATTCTATTAAATCTTTATCTATTTTTCAAGAGTTATCACTTTCTTTTAACTTGTTAAAAGTTGGTCTTCCATTAAGGGGATGGAAGTTGCCAATCAGTGTCGTCATAATCAGAACAATTCCAATCATACATATCATAATTAAAGTCTTCATCAGATATATAATTACTATCAAAATCAGTATTAGAACTTAAATCCCCGTATTCAGTTAAACTTTCTTGTATGTTTAGCCTAATCATGTTAATTTCATTGCTTATAAAATTTATGTTTAACAAAATTAAGTTATTAAAATCAATTTTCGTTTAAATCAAAATTTGACTGTAGAGCCCCAGCGAAGGAAATTTGCGTGGCTCTGATACCAATCCTGAAGACCAAAAAGAATTTAGCTCTCAGTCAAATTTTAATAACTTAGATGATTATTACTTAAATGATTATTACTTAAATAGATATAAGTATCTATCTAAGTGAGTATATAATGTAGTTTTTTCTCTTTCTACATGAAGGATTTGAAAGGATATGGATAAGATATTATTTTTCTTCATTTTTGCTCTTGTATTCGAATTTCATTTATTAAGCAAAAAGTTTCTTAAAAATGAATTAGATTCTACTTATTTATTTAGATTCTATTTATATTGAATTGAAGGGTTTGTTTAGAATCCCATCCAGTAGGGATTCTTAGTCAAAATAGGATTATCGTAAGATATAGAAAGATAAAAAAATTCCATATTTTCTAGAGTTTTATTATATATGACGAGAAGAAGATATTTATTTATATTTGTTATAAGAATTTTATCTTTATCTTGTTATGTTAATAGAGGCTTCTTGATCAATAATCGGGAATATATAAAAGGGGGCAGATTTTCTATTTTCTGTGACTTTTGATTATTTCCTTTGAATCAAAATTAAAACATTAAGTTCAATTATAACAAATAAAAATAAATATCTTCTTCTCGTCATATATAATAATAATAATAATAATAATAATAATAATAATAATAATAATTAATAATAATAATAATAATAATAATAATAAATAATAATAATAATAATAATAATAATAATAATAATAATAATATAATAATAATAATAATAATAAAAAAAATAATAATAATAATAATAATAAAATAAAAATAATAATATTAATAATAATAATAATAATAATAATAATAATAATAATAATAATAATAATAATAATAATAATAATAATAAATAATAATAATAATAATAATAATAATAATAATAATAATAATAATAATAATAATAATAATAAAATAATAATAATAATAATAATAATAATAATAATAATAATAATATAATAATAATAATAATAATAATAATAATAATAATAATAAATAATAATAATAATAATAATAATAATAATAATAATAAATAATAATAATAATAATAATATATAATAATAATAATAATAATATAATAATAATAATAATAATAATAATAATAATAATAATAATAAATAATAATAATAATAATAATAATAATAATAATAATAATAATAATAATAATAATAATAATAATAATAATAATAATAAATAATAATAATAATAATAATAATAATAATAATAATAATAATAATAATAATAATAATAATAATAATAATAATAATAATAATAATAATAATAATAATAATTAATAATAATAATATAATAATAATAATAAATAATAATAATAATAATAATAATAATAATAATAATAATAATAATAATAATAATAATAATAAATAATAATAAAATAATAATAATAATAATAATAATAATAATAATAATAATAATAATAATAATATAATAATAATAATAATAATAATATTAATAATAATAATAATAATAATAATAATATAATAATAAATAATAATAATAATAATAATAATAAAATAATAATAATAATAATAATAAAAATAATAATAATAATAATAATAATAATAATAATAATAATAATAATAATAATAATAATAATAATAATAATAATAATAATAATAATAAAATAATAATAATTAATAATAATAATAATAATAATAATAATAATAATAATAATAATAATAATAATAATAATCTATACTACCTTATAGTGTATATTAGGAGGGCAAAAAAGTCTTTTCACCAAATCTCTAAAATTATGAATTTTACATTTTTATATGCACAAGGTACAAGTCAACAAACCTAACATCTGTTGTATGTATACCTGGTCCCCCTCACACCTCACCACACACTCACAGTCAGACTTTTGGCTTCATTGTATTCTTGTTTGAATTTTGAAATAGGTTTTTAGCTCCACAATACCTTCCTTCTACCGCCCATTTTCTATTTGCAGTGACGGTTCTAACGTTTTTCACCTACAGTCAATTTGGATGCCTTCACCAGCCTTCTAGGCCTTCTTAAAGTAACCCATTGTTAATCTAACCTCCAATCTATCCTTTTCCAACCAGTCGATGCTTCGATCTAGGTTTCAAGACGCACATCATCATCATTCATTGGTCATCCTTATCATCATATGTTCGATCTAGGGTTTCTGATTACATGCTTCAAATGCGTATGTCAATTCATCTGCTTCAGTTAGATTTTTCTTTTGTTATTTTGTTTAACTATTCTCTTTTTTCTGGTGATATTTGGTTTAAAAGTAATAGATCCGTGTAAATAATGTTGTATAATGTTTACTTGTTTGTAGATCTGAACCTTGAGTAGTAGTGTCATGAAATTGTATGCTTACTACATCTATTGATCTGGTAGGACTGGAACATCAAGAGCAATTAGAGATTATCATCATCTTCACATGTGGGTAAAAATCCTCTCAAAACTTAAAGATGATATGTTTTAAGCATAGTTGTCAAAAGCGCGCCTAGGCTCAACGCCCACCAAGTGCGCTGTGTCCTTTGAGGTGCGCGCCTAGGCACTGAGGCGCACTATCAGGGCCGATTTCCGGCCAAATTCAGGCTAAAAGTTGCATAAACCTCTAAAATATCCTAAATGAGTCATGAACAAGTCCTAAACAACCCTAAAACATCCTAAAGTAGCCCTAAACAAGTCTAAAACATCTCTAGAATCTCTAAAAAATGTATTTTATACTATGCACTTAATTATAAAAATCCGTCGTTTTTTATGCGCCTTGCGCTAGGCTCCGGGCTTGGCCTATGTGCCTTGAGTGCGCCTAAGCGCTTTGACAACTATGGTTTTAAGTAAAGAATGGCTTTTGAGAACTTAAATAGAGAATGTTGATTGATATTTTATGCTGAAATAGAAAGAGAGGAGAATAAAACACAAAGTGTGTTTTTGATTTGGATAGTCTTCAAGTATTTTGTGGGTATGGCCCTAGAATCACAGGAATAACTTTTATTGGACAAATAGCGGTAGCACTATGTTGATTGGTAAAAAAGAATAAAAGCAAGGTTTTACGCAATTTCCATTTATAAAGGGTATTGAATGTGATAACAGGTTCAAGCAAAACCCAAATGGGTTATGCGGTGTGGGCGACCTTTTGAGACGCGGGTGGTATGACCCGAAGGACACACTGGGTTGTATGGCCTGAGTCCATACTGGGTGGTATGACCCGAACTGACATACAGGTTCTATAATAGAAAAAAAAATTGTTTTCATTAAAGGATTATCTTAGTAATTAGTTTCAAAATTTTATATTTTTTGTATAGTTATCTAAAGCTGGTTAGAATAAATTAATTCGGACATTTGATTTCACATGTTTGACTAATTAAAGAGATAGTTACTTTTTAGTTTGCTGATTCAAATGCTATGTTTTAAAAAGCGCGCTTGAGGCGCGCTTAAGCGCACTTGTTAGTCAATGTTTTTTGATCTGGCTAACAGTTTGTTAGTCAATGTTTTTTGATCTGTTGGTGAAATGGAATCTTTGTTGGTCTTTCTTAAAAAAAAAGTGTAGTCACTTTCTTTCATGATAGGCAATTGTCATATGATATCACATATATACGAACAAATTTATGCAGCTAATAATAAAAATGGGTTTTACCATTTTTTATAGAAGCAATTTTGCAGAATTATTTTATAATAGTTTGTCATATCCTTTGGCTTTGACTTGGGTGACCGCACTTTTGGATAATACGATAAATTTTGTGCAATGTCTTATTTCATTTTGAAAAAGAAGACTGCACATTTTACTCGGTAAAGAGCCTGCTCTATTTCATCATCATCTAACAAGAACCTACAGAGATAACCTTAAATAGATTTACTTTGACTTTGGATTTTCATTGGGTCACTTTAAGCATCACTTTTTTCATTGTTGCTTTTGTATTTTATTGTTTTTTTTTTTTTTTTTTGTGACATTTCCTATTTTCTTTACATGTTTTTTTGATTGCTTGAGAATACATTTAAAGTGTTTGAAGTTTTTGATTAACCGAAACTAATTTCCCTTAAATATACTTATAATCAAAACATGAGTTGTTAGAAACATTTTTCCATGTATGGTTTTTGCATTGTTTATTTGGCCCGTATACCCTCAATTATGTTATTCAATTTACATATTGGGTGCAATCTTTAAAAACAATTAAAAGCAGTGATAAAAAGTGAATGATTTTTATGGAATAGACGTGTAACAGAATGTTGATCTTTTTATGATAATTGATTTTCCATTAGTTTAATTATAATATAATTGAATCCATGTTGCTTTAAATAACAACATATGATGTGAGAATTCTCATTATAATTGGATGACGCCTAAGAATATATCACCAAAACTATGTATGTGGTTTGCTTTTGCTATTTTCGGTGACAATGGCAATCCACATCCATTAACAAATATATCATTCACTTTAATTCATTGAATTTGTTAACATGAGTTTTGATTTTGAGTGCTATATCTATAATTGATATTTTCTTATGTGTGTTTGTTATCATGTAACTAAGATATGTAAGGCTCATGGCATAGTATACCACACCAAAACTATAAATAATAAAAGTAAACAAACGTACCATACAATATGACTTAGGGATGAGCAAATGGTACCGGGTACCAGTACCGAATCAATTTCAATACCACTATCGGTACCCACATTTTTGTAATATTGATATTTTCTTATGTGTATGTTCGTTATCATGTATCTAAGATATGTAAGGCTCATGGCATAGTATACCACACCAAAGCTAAGAATAAGAAAAGTAACCATACGTACCATACAATATATCACCGGAGGATTGATAAACTATAGAAAACGAGTACCATATTGTAATATTCTCGTGCCGCTGCATCGCGCGGGTTTCCTACTAGTAATAATAATAATAATAATAATAATAATAATAATAATAATAATAATAATAATAATAATAATAATATTGTTAGTTGGAGAATGGCGCGTGAAAGTAGAGGGGCAGATAGCGTGAAGACATAAATAATAAGGCAAGGCAGTGAGAGACCACTCCATCCATGCCTGCCTCTGCTTCCTTCCTTCCTTCTAGTCCTACTGTTTATTTTGTCTTCCAAAAGATTCAACTATCACGTGCTCCACCTCCTTCCTTTTACCCCTGCAACAACTATGAAGGTAAATTATAATCATAATAAACCCTTACCCACCCCCCCTATTAATATTATTTCACCCACCCTCCTCTTATTCTGTCTTTTCATTCTTTCTTGATTTGGGCTCTTTTTCTTTTTCTTTACATTTTTCCTGATCCTGTTCTTGCTTACCCATTGTTTTTGTTATTAGTTTCTGCAGATCATGACTGGGTATGGAAGCAAACAGATGTCTTGTTCTTTGTCCAAATGGTTTGGAAGAAGAAATACAAGAGACTCTTTATTCTCAAAGGTTGTTCCTATTTACATTTATTATATATTGTTTTTCATTCATACCCATTTGCTTAAATTGGTTTTAAATGGTTGTAATAAGTGCAAAGTTATGATCTTTAAACTCTTTTAACTGTTTCAACTGTTTCTTTGTCTGTTTTTACTTTTATTACCCTTTTTTTTACTGTTTTATGTTTATTGATGTTGCAGGATGTAGACATTTGTAGGGACATCTTTATTTGCAGTGAAATATGTTAGGTTTTGATTGATTGATTGTTGGTATTACCTCAGAAGTGGTTAGATCATTGTTAGGGGATATAGATTGCTTGCAATGTTGATTTAGAAAGTTGCTAAACTGATTCAGCTAAATTTAGGGAATTTTATGCGAAAAAAAGTGTGTTTTATGATTTAAAGATTTCATTCGAGACGTATGGATCAATTTGGGAGAAAGAGAAAGGGATCGAAAAATGTAGTTCGGTCACACGTTTCGTTAGGGGATTATTCGAGAAGAACAAAGAAATGCAAGGAAAATGTAGTAGAAATAGAACGTAAAGATAACGGTGGTTATAAAGATTTTATAACCGGAATTGCAACCGCTCCGCCTTTTGTAAAAGTGTGTTCGGACCCACGTGGGAGGGGTCTGAAGCGGAAAATCGGGTGTCTTGATGCAGCTACTAAAATGGGTAGGAAGAAGAAAATCGAGCAAGATTTTGAGCCAGGTCAAACTATTGGTCAAGGAAGTTTGGGTCGGTTGTCAGATGTCGAAATAGGGTTAGTGGTGAAGAATTTGCTTGCAAGATTTTACCGAAAGGGGAAGAGATTGTGCATAAAGAAGTTGAAATTATGCAGCATCTTTCTGGTCATCCGGGTGTGGTGACATTGAAGGCGGTGTATGAAGATGCTCAGTTTTTTCATCTGGTTATGGAGCTTTGTTCTGGGGGGCGGTTACTTGATCAGATGAGGGAAGACGGTTTGTTTTCAGAGCAAAAAGCTGCTTACTTGATGAAGGAATTGATGTTGGTTCTTAAATATTGTCATGATATGGGTGTTATTCATCGCGATGTGAAGCCTGACAATATACTTCTTTCGGCTTCTGGCTCGATTAAGCTTGCAGATTTTGGGTTGGCTGCTAGAATCGCTAATGGTACCAATTTCTGATATGAAATATGTGGGTTTTTGTTGGTATAAATGGGTTGGTTCAGGTTCGGGTCAACCCCGTGAACACGTCGGGGTTCATCGATTAAACCCATTTGTTTATATTTTCAAAAGTGTGGTTTATTTGTATTTATGCCAAGTTTAGAAGTCAAAAAAGAAGTTGACATACGATTTTATAGATAAAATGTAACTCTTTCATATACATTTATATCTTTATTGTAATCTGTAAATGATAATTTTAGAGTATTAATTTGCAGAATAATAAAAGGTAAAAAGTTCAGGTCAAACCAATTGTCTTCGTGTCGACCTGTGAAATTCAAAGTCGTGTTCGGGTTCATGTCTTGACTCGATTTCCGGGTGGTGGCAAATTTCCGGGTTCGTGTCTGGTTGGACCCACAAACCCAATGCGACCCGTTTAGCACCTCTAATTGAAGTTATGTAAAGGTGACCATTGTGTGAACGGGTCAATTTTGAAGTTTTAGCCTAAAGGGGAAGTAGATCTGGGTAGCATGGGTCAAACGGGCTGATAATAAGTGCATACATCATTCTACATTGTATTCATTTCACAAATCAGATTATTATTTCAATAATATGATTTATTGGTCATAATTACTTGTATAAACGGACAAAAAAGTTTGTGGGTCAAACCGACCCAACCCTACATTTCTATATACGAAAATGATCGTTTTGACTTTTTCACAGGTCAAAGTCTATTTGGTGTGGTTGGAAGCCCTGCATATGTCGCCCCTGAAGTTCTGATCGGTGGTTATTCAGAAAAGGTCGATATATGGAGTGCTGGTGTTGTCCTCCACGCACTTTTGGTCGGTCTCCTCCCGTTTGGTGGAGGTTCTGTAAATACCGTGTTTGAGGCTGTCAAAAACGTGTCCATTAACTTTGAAGATAAATTATGGGACTCGATATCACAACCTGCCGTGATCTTATTGCACATATGCTAACAAGAAATGTATCCGAGAGGTACACTGCTGAAGACGTACTACGTAAGCACATTTCTTTTCATTTAGTTCTGTGTTTGTATAAAGCAATTATGGTTTAGATCATCTGATAATTTAGGGGTCACAATATCATACACCAAATCTTTAAGGGGGTGGCACGTTAGCAAGCGCCCGATTCCCTCTACCAGAGCTCTCATATTCGAATCTAGCGTCCATTGGTTTCTGCCTTTAGCCCCTTAAACGCCACATGACAGCACAAGCTGCATTTTACCTAGTCCCATTGGTCGGTCCATGACTTTTCCCTTAAACGCCACATGACAGCACAAGAAAGTTCTGTTACAGCCAGTTACCGATTCTTACATGTTACTATTTAATATCACATTCGAAACCACCATTTAAACAATCACCTTAACGTTTTCGGTTCATGAATCCTTGTTCTTATACCATCTCCCTGTTTACTTTGTTTTTCAGGACATCCTTGGATCGTTTTCTACACGAACCCAACATTAGAGTCCCTAACTTTCTGTTCTAGACCACAAGCTCATAGCGCCTTGACTTCACAACAGCTGACAGACATGATAGAAGTGGAGTCCGAGAGGTCTATTAACTCTTTCGATGAAAACTCTACTCCAATGTCTCCGCAAGACACAGCCGAAGACGAAGATTGCCATATGGTTGATGTTCTTGCGCTGGCAATCTCGCGTGTAAGGATCTCAGCCCCGAAACGAAGCAGGATATTTAGTCCTGCTAACCCTGTTCAACAAGAACATTCGTCTAACATTACCATGAAGAGTTTATGTACAGCATTTTGATGGTATAACTTCTGTGTTTGATGGAACTACTCTTTGTAGTGTTGTAAACTTTATGCATTTTCTAATAAGTAATGGTTATAGTTCATTAACCATTTGTGTCATTGTAGATATATAACACACTCTTGAAGAAGAATCTATATTATTAACCTTGGTTTAATTACTGGGAAAATCTCTAAAATAAACCTTGACCACTCTTTAATTACAAAAATAAATACATGAAAGGTTTTAAGCTTAGTGACTTCACAATATCCAACACTACTCAGAATCTGACATTTGTCCCAAGAGTCTTAAATAAAGACTCTTTTAACTTGTAATGGTCCCACAAACCAATCAATAAAATGGTGACACGTTGGTGAAAAGACTACTAGACGCTTGAGTTTTGTAGAGTCTTAATCCTAGACGCCAAGCCTGAAGAGTCTTTTAAGACTTTTCGTACAAATCAAAGACTCTCCCGTACAACACTAAGACTCTAGACAACTATAGACACGTCCGTACGTTTTTAAGACTTTTCATTTGACTAAAGACCTTTCCGTATATTACTAAGACTCTTGCCAACTATAAATGCATCTAGGGTAAAGACTCCCCAAAACTCAAGCATCTGGTAGCCTTTTTCACCACGTGTCATCGTTTTATTGGTTGGTTTGTGTGGCCGTTCCAAGTTAAAGAGTCTTTATTTAAGACTCTTCGGACAAATGTCAAATCCTGAGTAATGTTGGATAGTGTGAAGTCTCTAAACTTAAGACATTTCATGTGTTTATTTTTGTAATTAAAGGGCGGTCAATATTTATTTTGGAGATTTTCACTTAATCATTGGTCTTGTATGTTTGGAGTGCTTTGTATACACAGACAGAGATTTATAAACATATGCTCAAATCATTGTCTTTAAATGCATGCAAGGTTCATGTACTAGAGATAACATTAAATAAACCTACTTCTCTTTCAAAGTTGGGTAGACTGGTCGCTCTTCATGGGTCAGTATGGGCCTTATCATGTCTTAATATGTGTTACATTTGATTAACTATGTTATTGATTATCCAATATTACTCAGTAATAAACTATGAGGGTTTATGCATGTTTTAATCTATCTATCTATATCTATCTATACATATAATAAATCAAAGCCATTTTGATGACATGTCATAATATTATGCAATCTCTTTTTTGAGAGATGTCACATAGGATGTGATGTGACAACTCTAGACCAATTAAAAAAAAGGAATAAATATGGTTTAAATATTATTTAACATAATCTTTTAAATACCTAATCTACTAAATTTAAATATTAAAACTTTATTATTTTCTCTCTTATGTTTCCTCTCATAACTTTTAAACTTTAATATCTTTCATATACGAGATTTTTTAAAGAAAAAAATTAAACTAAATTAACGAGCGTTTTATTATCTTTCCAAAGAGTACCATAGTGCTATATAAAAAACGGAGAAAAAAAACGACATTTTTTTGTAACCCGACAGGTATTGTGTCAGGTTTGGAATTAGTTTAAAAAAATTATAGGTTTGGGTCGGGTCTAGGATTAGGAGATACCCGACCCAATTACCATTTTTTATATTAGAATATGATAACTAATGACAGAGATTTGTTTAAAATAATAATAATAATAATAATAATAATAATAATAATAATAATATTCATTAATCATATATTGGCAAGTCATTAATTATGTTGTCATATTAGATATTTTATTATGTCATATTAGATATTTCAACCCGGGACGCTCTCCAACAGGTAATTGCTATATATATGCCATTTTTATAGTTTAGATACTTCTAATTTTATTCACTTTACTTAGATTTCTCAACCCGGGACGCTCCGGGGTATAAGCTAGTAAATCATATTAGATGTTAATATGTTGGATTGTGTGGTAATGAGTCATACGAGGTTGTGATGAGTTATAATGGATCATACGAGTTATTCTTGGCGCACCCTTTCGACAAATTCAAGTACTCCGAAAGTACCCAAGTTGTCAAATACCAATTCCGGAGAAAACCCGGTAACCCACTCGCATGTAAGTACGACGAATAAATTACCGGTAAAACCCATCTGGCTCAAGAATCGAACCCATGATCCCTCAAGTCTTCTATCATTGCCCACCAATATCTCTACCACTACACTACAATAATATTGACACAAAACAAAAGAGCTAATAAACCATAAAATATTTTTTATAGAGTTTCGGAAACTCAATTTAAAGGCCAAAGTAATTTTTTTTAATATTTAAAAATAGTAATAAATGTAATCAGTGGCGCAGCTTTGTTGGGGCGGGCGGGGCGGCCGACCCCCCGAATTTTCGCGCAGAAATACCGATTATATAGTATTCGTATAGAAACTTTTGGAAATATAGGGTTTCGACCCCCCGAAACTAGTGACTTCCGACCCTCCGGCGACTTCCAACCCCCAAACCTTCGGGTCAAGCTTCGCCACTGAATGTAATTAAAACTTTTAATTTAGAACTTCAGATGATACGAAATAATCTTGAATGAGGTATGATTTTATTACTATTTACTCCATCCTAAAGACAAATGTGTGGGCTTTTCCTACCAATAATTTCAACCCCTCAACTTTGCTATTTTTCATTTTAGCCTATTTACTTAGAGAAAAACTATTTTTTTTTGTATTCCAGCACCCTAACTTTTCCATTTGTCACTTTTAACCCCTTAGAAAAAACTATTTTTTATGTATAAATTTTAACTAGGTTATGTACTCGTGTGATACACGGGTTGAACAATATAAATTATATATATTATATATAAATTTAAAATATAATTAAGAAAAATTAGATTACATATTTTATTTAAAATAAAAAAAGTTGCCTTTACAACCGAAAAAATATTATATATTTATCAGCCCCTAAATGATTTATTGTAAAAATCATTTTTATTCACATAAAACTTTTAAAATAAATGTATTGTTTAAAATAATAAAATTGGAGGCTTTGTGATGGAGTTTTATGTACTCCATGTGCTGCCTTTTATTACTATAGATAAAAATCGATTAATGTTGATGGATTTATTTTATTTATTTGTTTTGAAAAACATGAAAGTCTCACAAAAAAGCTTGACTAATTGCATTGTGTTATTCTTAATTTGTTTATTTGACTTTTGAATTTTAAGTATTAAAATTAATATGTATTTGCCAAGCATAGTTTAACATCTAAAACAATGACCAAATTAAAAAAAAAACTTAATAATCATTTGTAAAATATTGCAACAAACTTATTTTTAAACTTAGAATAACAGATCAAATATTGTAAAAAGAATCATGTGTTTTCTTTTATTAATGATTTTATTTACAACTATGATTATTAATATAATTAATAAAATTCAATTTAATAAATTTATAATATACTTTTGCAAATCAATTATTATATTTAAATTTGAATTTATTGTATTAAATAATTAAATGAGAGAATTCATGAGGGAGTGCCATGTGTCCCTCATGTGTTTTCTTTTATTAATATATATATATATATATATATATATATAAATATAAATATAAATAATATCTTGAGAAGAGCTGGGATCTCTGCCAAAAAGGAGGCTCCTGTAAACTTCCTCACAGACCCCACGGAAGGGAGATCCACCCTGCGACCAGCAGACCTGCTTGTCTTTGGTTGGGAGAGAGGGAAACATGCCTGTGTGGACCTCACCGGGGTATCTCCGCTGGTTGGGTTACGGGAGACAGGGTTCGTAGCTGGGCAAGCATCAAGAAAGGCGGAATCAAAGAAAGTAGATAAACATGCTAAAGCTTGTGCAGATAACCAACATGTCTTTATCCCTCTGGCTTTCGACACCTTTGGCTCTCTGGCGCCAGAAGCTATTCGTTTCTTGACCAGGGTCCAACGGGTTGTCCACAGCAATGTTTCATCCCCAGGGGGGCAAGGTTTTGTCTTTAGTAGACTAGGGTTTGCAATTCAAAAAGGGGTGGCGGCGCAGCTTGTTGCCCGTCTACCAGCTATTATGATGTAACTTCCGTATTTTGTTTTAATGAAATTTTAATAAATAAATAAAAAAAAAAAAAAGTTAAATTAACTAAAAAAAAAAAAAAAAAAAAAAATAATATCAAATATCGTAAAAAGAATCATGTGTTTTCTTTTATTAATGATTTCAGTTACAACTATGATTATTAATATAATTAATAAAATTCATTTTAATAAATTTATAATATGCTTTTGCAAATCAATTATTATAAGTAAATTTGAATTTATTGTATTAATTTAAATAATAAAATGAGAGTATTCATGAGGGAGTGTCATGTGTCCCTCATGTGTTTTCTTTTATTATATAGTGTAGATGTAGATATATAAGATCAAATATTGTAAAAAGAATCATGTGTTTTATTTTATTAATAATATCATTTACATCTATGATTATTAATATAATTAATAAAATTCATTTTAATAAATTTATAATATGCTTTTGCAAATCAATTATTATAATTAAATTTGAATTTATTGTAATAAATTAAATTAAATAATAAAATTAGAGAATTCATGAGGAGTGCCATGTGTCCCTCATGTGTTTTCTTTTATTATATAGTGTAGATGTAGAAGTGTAGAAGTGTAGATGTAGATATATAACATCAAATATTGTAAAAAGAATCATGTGTTTTCTTTTATTAATGATTTCGGTTACAACTATGATTATTAATATAATTAATAAAATTCATTTTAATAAATTTATGATATGCTTTTGCAAATCAATTATTATCATTAAATTGAATTTATTGTATTAAATTAAATAATAAAATGAGAGAATTCATGAGGGAGTGCCATCTGCCCTTCATGTGTTTTTTTTTATTATATAGATTCGGTTACAACTATGATTATTAATATAATTAATAAAATTCATTTTAATAAATTTATAATATGCCTTTGCAAATCAATTATTATAATTAAATTTGAATTTATTGTATTAAATTAAATAATAAAATGAGAGAATTCATGAGGGAGTGCCATGTGTCTCTCATGTGTTTTCTTTTATTATATAGTGTAGATGTAGATGTAGATGTAGATGTAGATGTAGATGTAGATGTAGATGTAAATGTAGATATATGTGTTGGTATAAATACGAGTTTGTCTACGTTTTGACTTAAACTTTTTTCGTTTTGCAAAATTTTAAGTTTACCCCTTTCAGTACATTTACTTGGCAAAAAACTATTTATTACGTGCGAATTTTTATATATGTGTCGGTATAAAACGAGTTTGTCTATGTTTCGACTTAATCTTTTCTTTTTCTTTTGGAAAATTTTCGAGTTTTACACCTTTTCGTACCTTTAATAAAAAAAACATTTTTTACGTGTGAATTTTTATATATCTATCAATATAAATACGAGTTGGTTTACGTTTCAACTTATTTTTTTTCTTTTGAAAACGAGTAATGCCAAATATAATACGTTTTTGTACTTAATTAGAATAACTGATCAAATATTGTAAAAAGAATTATGTGTTTTCTTTTATTAATGATTTCAGTTACAACTATGATTATTAATGTAATTAATAAAATTCAATTTAATAAATTTGTAATATGCTTTTGCAAATCAATTATTATATTTAAATTTGAATTTATTGTATTAAATAAATATTAAAATGAGAGAGTTCATGAGGGAGTGTCATGTGTCCCTCATGTGTTTTCTTTTATTATATAGTGTAGATAAGTTACAACTATGATTATTAATCAATTATTATAGTTATAGTTGAATTTATTGTATTAATAAACTAATAAAATAAGAGAATTCATGAGGGAGTTCCATGTGTCCCTCATGTGTTTTTTTATTATATAGTGTAGATGTAGATGTAGATGTAGATAGATGTAGAAGTGTAGATAAGTTACAACTATGATTATTAATGTAATTAATAAAATTCAATTTAATAAATTTATAATATCCTTTTGCAAATCAATTATTATAATTAAATTTGAATTTATTGTATTAATAAAATAATAAAATGAGAGAATTCATGAGGGAGTGTCATGTGTTTTCTTTTATTATATAGTGTAGATGTAGATGTAGATGTAGATATAGATATAGACGTAGATAAGTTACAACTATGATTATTAATCAATTATTATAATTAAATTTGAATTTATTGTATTAAATAAATAATAAACTGAGAGAGTTCATGAGGGAGTGTCATGTGTCCCTCATGTGTTTTCTTTTATTATATAGTGTAGATAAGTTACAACTATGATTATTAATCAATTATTATAGTTAAAGTTGAATTTATTGTATTAATAAACTAATAAAATGAGAGAATTCATGAGGGAGTTCTATGTGTCCCTCATGTGTTTTTTTTTTAATTATATAGTGTAGATGTAGATGTAGATGTAGATGTAGATGTAGATGTAGATAGATGTAGAAGTGTAGATAAGTTACAACTATGATTATTAATGTAATTAATAAAATTCAATTTAATAAATTTATAATATCCTTTTGCAAATCAATTATTATAATTAAATTTGAATTTATTGTATTAATAAAATAATAAAATGAGAGAATTCATGAGGGAGTGTCATGTGTCTCTCATGTGTTTTCTTTTATTATATAGTGTAGATGTAGATATAGATGTAGATATAGATATAGATATAGATGTAGATAAGTTACAACTATGATTATTAATCAATTATTATAATTAAATTTGAATTTATTGTATTAATTAAATAATAAAATAAGAGAATTCATGAGGGAGTGACATGTGTCCCTCATGTGTTTTCTTTTATTAGATAGTGTAGATTTGTGAACTTAGGTGCTCAGATAGTTAAACATTTTCGTTTTGGATTCAACTAGTTAAAACCATCATAACACATGGACTCAAATAGTAATTTACTCTTAACTAATTTTAAGTACACGAGTTTCCATCTCACATGTTATTGATTCGTTTAACTAATTTTAAGTACACGAGTATCCATCTCACATGTTATTGATTTGTTTTACAGATCAATGACCAGTTTTATTCACTAATAAATACGAACCAAAAATTTTATTTATATAACAAAAACAAGATGTTACAGTTATGGACGTTTAAAAAAATAGGGGTGTAAGTGTGTCACTCAATAATTGTAGCCAGTGGCGGATTTAGAACGAAACTTCAGGGGTAGCGTTCAATTTTTTTTTTAACCGTGTTTTCAATCAATTAATTAGTAGAGACTGAAGACCGTGGATCAGTGTGTGCCATGGTAGAGTGGTGTGTGGTAGACCGTGGTCGGAGGTGGGACTGTAGAGGCGGCTGAAGTGTTGCCAGAGAGTGGTCGGGGTGCGGAGAAAGTAGGGCTGTTCACAAGCCGAGTCAAGCCAAGCTAGGGCAAGCTTGAGACCGGCTTGATTATAAACTAAGTCAGCTCGAATCGGAACTAATTTAGAATTCAGCTGAAAATCCAAGCTCGAGCTCAGCTTGTTTTATAACCAAGATGGCTCGGCTCGGACGAGCTTGGATTTATAAAGAAAATTTATTATTCAATAAGTTGAAAGAAAACATTTAAAATAAATTCAAATTTATACGTTAGAGGCCAAAATCACCTTCAACCAAGCACAAGTTAAGTTTCAAATTTCAATGAGATACAATGAGTGTGAGTGAGTTTGTGGGCTTTTAAGTTTTAACTTTTTAAGGAAAACATATTTTGTGGGCTAAAATATTTTAAGGGGTAACGAAAACAAAAGTTCAGGGCAGCATAATATGAAAAACGTAAAAAAATAAAATAAAAATTTCCACTATACGGAGAAGTTGAGGGGTAGCGGGCATTGCCCCTCATATCATGGTATGTCCGCCATTGATTGTAGTTTATGCCTATTTTGCCCTTCCACTTCTCTTTTAAAAGATCCAACGTGTACATTCACACTTTTAATCCCATCCATTGTTTTATTTAAATCAAAAGTCAAAAAACTTTCTTATTCTTTTTATGTTAAAAGATACTTTTTTTACACCATAATTCTCTTCAATTTAATCAATTCTAGGTATACATGTTTCCAAATGGCACAAAGACAAATAATGAGATGACATTACTTTTTTTTTTTAACGATCAACTAAAGTATTGCCGGGTACTCTGTACGTGGCCTCCAATGGCCAAAAGGGGCCACAGACGGCCTCTAGTCCGTACGGACAGAGCCCTTCGGCCCACCCGTCTCCTGTTCCAGGGAAAACCCGGCCCACAAACCCGCCCGAAGGCACGACGGTAGTGAACCGGTAAAACCTGAAGGGATCAGGAGTCGAACCCATGACCACAAGGATCAAGGTCTCTCCATCACTTTCCAACCACCTACCCCACCACAAGGGTGGGGGTATCCATCACATGCCTCCCGTAGAAATCGAACCCGCTCCCCCAAAGAAAGAACCGGCTTTTTTACTACTAGGCCACATAATCAGGATAATGAGATGACATTACTAAAACAAAGACAGATGACCCCTACCCCATATCTCCCCACACCCAAATACTAAAGCCAATTTCCCATACCCCTCCATCACGTGAAAGTGAACCACCACCACCCCCCAATCATTTATATTCATTTCACCACTCACTCTATGACACGATAACCCTGTCCCCATCCGCACGCCTCCAAAATACCATCAATGACTTCTTTACTAACTCACCATTCATTATTGTTTCTAATTCACACCCATTATGCAAGTGACCCATACTCTAAAACTCTCATTGTTTGAGTACACTTCACTTCACTTTAGTTTTTGATACACACTAATTATGTGAAACAAAAAAACATCCATGGAGTGCTTCAGGTTTCCCATGTTGATTATTGTTTCTTGCATTATACAAACTACACGTCTCACTTTGGTGGGTGGAAATCACACCGCGGCACGGTTTTGCACCCGCTAAACATTTGTTTTTCTTCGTATTGTTTCGGTTTTAGTTTCCGCGATAACCTTATCGTCGAAGACAACGCCTTTTTTCCTTCATCCGGGGTATCTATGATTTTCGAGAAGAAAAAGTTTTATTGAGTCGTCTGGGGTCTCACTGTGAGCAGTCTGTCTAGAGAAAAAAAAAAGGTTTTGAAGTGGGTCCCACTGGAAGTACTTCCTGTGATAAGATTACAAGTAAGGTTTGCCCTATCTAGATAATGAATTTGGCTCGTGGGTATCGTCTTAATAGTAACCAGAATATGCGACCAATAAACATTCGTCACACTATTGGATTGAATAGTGATTCTGTTTTGATAATCAAACTACCCGATTCGCGCATTTTGGGAGTAATCTCAAAATCTTTGTTTTTGGCTTTTTTAATCCTCGCATTGCCTTCGATTAGCTCTTATGTTAACAATGCTTCTAAAGAAGATTCGGCTAACCCGAACGCATTTCTACCAATGGTGTTTAAAGATCTAGCAGCCGAAGGCCTATTCAAAGATGGTCAAAAGGGTCTTGTTCTAAGCTCAGGAATAGTGGATTTGTTTGATAGTTTTTGGTTCTTGAACGACAAGGGAATAGATGTTGTCATTGACTCGGATTTTGATCGACAAATGGTGATTCCTAATGAGGTGTTTGATTTCGTGTTTGCTTCGAGTTTGGAACATGCTAAATTTATCAACAGGGTGGTGAAGGTTGATGGCATTGTGGTTATGCCATTAGGGAATTGTTATGATCGGTCTTGTGAGTTCTTGAAACAATCGAATTACAAGATCGTGTATCTTCGTCAATTCGATTCGGTTACTGTCATTGCAATGAGGAAGATTGATGGTGAAGGTTCTGATGATCATCAGTGGTGGATTTAGTTGAGATTGAATGGATCATGTAATAAGTTTCTTGGAACCTATGGCGTTGCGGTCAATTTTATTTCTAGCATATGTTATAATGTATCTTTCTAATGTTCTTATGAATCAATAAATGTGCATATTGTATGAGTGAATATGTGTTATTGGTCAACAAATCAAATGGTTATATTTTGCTTTTTTTTTTTAATATATATTATCATTGATATATTTATTGAGGTGAGAAGATAAGAAACAAAAAAGCATGTTGGTAAAAAATAAGGACCATCACCTTAACTTCAACCTAATGAAATGTTCCTATAGTTATTTTATTTGCATAAAAGTTTAAAAAGCCTTATTGAAAGAATAAAGTGTTGATGGTTTCTTGTTATACTGGCATCGGATATATTTATATCACATAAATGCTACGAGTTTAAGTCCTGCAAAATAACGTTAAATGGTTTTTTTAATACATTTTAAGGCTATGTGTTCGTGTTAAAAAATATGTTTTGGTGGTTATCAAGCATTTAAAACTAGACCAACAGGGCAACAGTGTAGTAGTGTACTGTCTAGACCGGGACAAGACCATCAATTAATCTCTTCCGCTTGTTCAGTTCTTGCTAAGAGCGTCCACAACGTGACCCACCGGACCGGTTTGGATCCGTACGGACGACTGAGGGTGAAAATACAGCATTGGAGGAGGAGAGTCCGATGGAGAGGGGTTTGGCAGAGTGGACCCGCCGGCTTGAACATGGTGGGCCCCTTTGATGTTTACGGTAACTTTAATAAAAAAAATTAATCCACACGGCTATAAACGGTACAAACTTTTTTTAATAAAAAATAAATAACATTAATAATTAAATAAATATAAAAATAGATTATATAAAATAGACATGGTATAAAATAAAAATGAAAAAATAGATGATGAGTGGATGTGATGCGGAGATTTGGAATGGTTTAACGTTACAGAAAAAAGTATTGTTTAAATTTGGATTAGTCTAAAATGATGTGTCATACTAATATGACACTTTTGAAGGTGTGAACCTATCCAAACTACTTTTCTTTCTTGGTTTAAGAAACGTCGTAAGACAACAGATATTATCCAAACAATCCAAGTATACTTTCATTTTCTAACATTGTTACACCATTTTATATTTATTTTCATGGGATATTACCATTTTTAACTTGCAGTAAAGAGTTCAAATAAAAAATAATAATATTGTAAGAAGAAAAAAAAATCAAGGTTAAACGGATAGGAATATTTTATTTAGTAATTGTATTTAATGTCAAATAAATGATAAATTTATTGTATCCTCTTTAACTTAATTAAGTAAATGAAACTCCTAATTCATTTTAAAAAAATATTGCTCTCAACCTACTAGGTTGAGAGCAGCTACTCGGGTTTTGTGCGACAGAAGGTTTCCAACTAAATTAAAGGGAAAGTTTTATAGGGTAGCAATTAGACCGGCTATATTATATGGCTCTGACTGTTGGGCAATCAAGAAAATGCAAGCACGGAAGATAGAGGTAGCTGAAATGAGGATGTTGAGGTGGATGTACGGACACACACAGTTAAATAAGATAAAAAATGAGGTTTTCAGGGATAATTTGGGGTAGCTAGTATCTCGGATAAAATAAAGACGGAAGGTTGAGATGGTTTGGGCATGTGAAGGGGAGACAGTCAACTAGGCCAGTTAGAGTGGTAGAAGGTTTCACTGTGGAAGGAAGGAGAAGTAGAGGCCGACCAAATTTGACTTGGGACGAGTGAGTTAGACAAGATTTACTGAGGTTGCACCTATCTGAGGACGTGGTCCATGATAGGGGTTTATGGAGGCATAAGATTAAGGTTATGGACTATTAGGATATGTGAAATTGGCATTTTAGGTGTATCGTAGGGTCTTAATTGTGCTTTCACGCTATGTGGATTTTACATATGTTTTTGTCTTATGATATGTTTGTTTATAGGTTGTATATGGTGGTATAGCTGCCTATTCTTTCAATGCATTGTTTTAATGTCATGAGTAGTTGTGAATTTTTTTTTTTTGTGAGTCGTTGTGTGTTTTGAGTAGAGGGTCTCTCTGGAAGCAAGCTCTCAAACCTTAAGGGTAGAGGTAAGGCTTGCCTACATCCCACCCTCCTCAGACTCTACCAATAACTTTGCTATTTGTGGGATTTACAGGGATTGGTTGTTGTTGTTGTTTGATAAGTTTCGATACGAATATGATAAATATATGATGAATTTCAATAAGTGTAGGATAAACATATGATAATTTCGATATATATATATATATATATATATATATATATAGTATAAGGTTATATTGGAAACCCTTGTTATAGTGAAAACTCTGGAAACTCTAACTTCCCGAGCTTTTTTTATATGAAGATTTTAGGGTATGTAATATACATGATTTTAAGCATTTTGAGCCAAAAAAATCAAAAAATCGCCGAGCACTTTTAAAAAATAAATAAATAAGTTTTCGGGTAATGCATTGTTAACACATGTTAATTTCGCTTAACATGTGTTACTTGAAAACTTATTTTAAAAAAAGTGCTCGGCACTTTTTTTGATTTTTTTGGCTCAAAATGTTTAAAATCATGTATATTACATGCCCTAAAATTATCAGTCCCTAAAAAGCCGGGGAAGTCAGAGTTTCCAGAGTGTTCACTATAACAAGGGTTTTCACAGGATCCTAACCCTACATATATATATATATACATATATATATATATATATATATATATATATATATATATATAGAGAGAGAGAGAGAACAAATTCTGATACATGTAGGACAAAATTTGATGTGTGTAGTATAAAACGTTTTTGATAATTAATTAAAGAAAAATAATTAATGTGAAAAGAGTTAAATTCTTCTCAAATGATCTTCCACTTTTAACTAGTAAACTATGACAAGATTCGTCCGACATATACTTAATTCAATTGCGTAGAACACGAAAATGGTACATTTATAAGATTAGTCCAACATATACTTTGTTCAAATGATCTTGTTCCTTGCTTCCTCAACTAATTGCCTAAAAGTTGTCGCGCTAGTCTGTTTACAGGTTAACATGCATGACGAGTGTTGGCTTTGGCACGCTAGACTCGGTCATCTTAATTTTGATACGCTGAGAATGCAATCAAGAATCTCGATTGGGCTACCCTTTATCAAGAGACCATCCGCAATTTGTGACGCATGTGTGATAGGAAAGCAAACAAGGGGAGCTTTTCCAAAGGAAGTCAAATATCGCGCATCAAAGCCACTTGAGCTACTCTATGCCGATCTATACGGAGCCATCTAACCAATGACTCAAGCAGGAAACCGGTACATGCTACTGATCGTAGATGATTACAACACGTTTATGTGGGCTTACTTTGTGAAAACTAAAGACCAGGTTCCTGGAATTCTAATTGGATTCATCAAAGGGGTGGAGAGGAAACTTGGGACAAGCTTAAAAACCTTGAGAGCTGATAATGGAGGAGAGTTCACATTGCATGTACTAGGAGATTTCTGCAAGGAAAGAGGAATTGCAAGGCAATACACGGCTCTTTATACCGCTCAACAAAACGGGGTAGTTGAAAGACGAAATCGCACAGTAATCGGTAATACTCGAAGCATCCTAAAGGCCATGTCCATACCTCAAGTCTTTTGGGGCGAAGCAATCATGCACTCAGTTTATTTGTTCAATCGCTTTCCAACGAAGGCGCTGCATGACTAAACGCCGTATGAAAAGCTCAAGGAAAGGAAGCCGGATTTTTCATATGTTAAAGTGTTCGGGTGTGTAGGGTTCGTTAAAATCTTAACACCTGGATAGAAGAAGTTGGATGATAGAAGCTTGCTAATGGTGTACATGGGTTCTCAACCGGAAAACAGGAGAGAATACGCATCGGATGTTTGACCCGAGCAATGGATGGGTACACATAGTTCGAGACGACGACGTAAAGTTCAAAGAAATGGAAGAGTATGAATGGAAGGATTACGTGTCCCGCACTAATACCGAAGAGAGCGCGCGGACAGACTTCGTTATTGAGTCTGAAGCGCCAGGGCAGTCCACAGAAGAAGACGTGCACGAGTCCGAAGCATCTGCGCAACCTACATATGATGATGCGCACGCGAACAACTTTGCGCACACAGGTGATCTTGCGGCAGGAATGTTTGACGAAGGCGCAACGTCAGCACGGTCTGCGGGAGCTGCTACGTCAGAACGTGTCTACCCGTGCCAGGCAAACAAAGTAGAAGGATCTCGCGCATCACGCACAAATCCAAACGTGCAACCCGCGAAGGCTTCTCAGCTAAGAAGCTCGAATCGAACGTCAACTATTCCGAAGAAATTTGCAGACTTTGAGGTCGAAGAAATACCAAGATTAACACATCAATTGAATGATCAGTTGTTACTATCCTCTGTCGACGATGAAACAATCATTTTTCTAGAAGCGATAAAAGAGAAACATTGGATGAAAGCTATGGAGGAAGAAATAAGTTCAATTGAGAAGAACAATGTGACATCCGTCACTTTTTCCTTTATTTATATATATAATAATAATAATAATAATAATAATAATAATAATAATAATAATAATAATAATAATAATAATAATAATAATAATAATAATCACTAAATCTCTAAACCTTACAAACCATCCATCATAAACCATCTTACCTAGCCCCTTGTCCAAACATTTAGCCCAAGACTAATCCACAAACTGGCCCAAGAACCGGCCCAGCAGCCACCTAAGCCCAAGCCTGCTCCCTCCCTTCCTTCCCCTTCGAACTGTAAAAATAAAATAAATACATTGCTGCTGCCCGGCCTCGAACCCGGGTCAGCAGCATAGCTACACACGCGTTTGACCAACTGAGCCAAGGCTCGTTCTTGACTTTAAACCTGACTCAAATTGTATTAATACCTTTGTATAAACAGATCTGTGTCCTTCCCTTCATGTCTGCTTCTTCTTCGCTGTGCATGTAAACCCAATTCAGTCAAGATTCTTTGACTTTTAATTGGGGCGATCATCTCGTGATTGGTTACTAATCTATTTTACCGGCTTATTAAACGCATTAATCAACCATGAATCTCGCTCAATTCACGAGTTAGGCATAAAGATGGGTCAAAACCTTCCTAATCAACGAACCAGACCTTTCCCTATAAATTGAATGCGTCCAGGCCATCTACACTCGCCGATTAACACTTCCTCACATCCAATTTTTGTTTTAAATCGAGTATTGAAGCCTTTCAAATCATTTTTTTTGGGCGTTTCTTCGTCAACTCGCAGACCCGAGCACGAGGCTTGTAAGTTCCTTTTTTTTTGTGGGTTCTCTTAGTCGGAACCTTGTGATCATTAGCCCTAAGGTTTCAGAGGCTAATGATCACTAATTGTATTGATTTGATAATTAGGGTTCGTAATATTTAGAATTGGGGAAGAACACTTAATTTTGTAATAGTATATAATTATTTTCAGTTCATGGATAAACAACCAGCTGGTATAGACCAGCTGGTATGCACGCGTATGGTAAGGGATGAACCGGCCAGCGGCCAGGGTTCGAATCCCACAAACTCTTTTTATTTTCATTTCATTTAAATCAATTATCTTATATAACCTATATAATTAATTCCAATCCAATATAATTCGTTCTCAGGGTGTGGCTCAGTTGGTGGCCACGCTTGTGATAAAACCCGAACCGGCCAGAGGCCCGGGTTCGATTCCCATAACCAACAAGTATTTTTTTTTGCCACTTTTATATACATATTTTATACATTAAATCTTTTAAAATCAATTTTAAATACTAAAAGTGCTTTATAAATTCCACAAAAATTATAATATGATCTCCTAATGATAAAGTTCATTACCCAATTTTTAGTTTTTCAAAAATAATTTATTTAATATATATTATTAATAATACAAGTTTATTCATTTATATTTATTAAATTCTATAAAAATATCTAAACGATTTTATTAAATCTCACAAAAATTATCCTAAACTTGTATATTCATAGACATTTCAGAAATAATTTTTAATTCTGAAAAACCGGCCTTTTTATATTTTTAATTAATTTTTATTAGTTTTAATCATAAATAAATCATAATAAATTTATTTTTCAATATTTTTGCACCAAAATTTTATATAAATTATTTCTAACTATCTAGAACTGAAATACAATTTTTAACTCAGAAATTCTTTAATTTTAATATTTTTAGATATTAAAGTCATATTTTGACAATTTGAAATAATTAAAGTAAATATTCTATTTTCAAGAAAATAATTTTATAAAAATTATTTTCATAACCCTAAATCTTATGTTGTGACAATGTTTAACCTAAAATTTTACAAAAAGACTTTTATTTATTTATTTATTTATTTAATTTCTTATATTTTAATAAACAATTTATTTATTAATCAAATAAACGTTTATCCCCAATTCGAAACCCTAGATGTCACACCCTCAAATTCCACGTGCGGGGTTTTACCGCGAGGCGCATGACAAACCAGGATCTAAGTCAACGGTCACAATAAACGACACTATATGATACGTAAAATGAAACAAACAACCATCAAACTTTCATAAATCCATTCGCTGCGGAAGCGTAACTTTTATTACAACCCAAAAAGTAAAAAGTACGTAAGTCTGAAAAGATATGATAATGCATATGAAGCCTAGACGCCGTGTGACTCTGTGCGCCTATGATAAGCTGCTACCTCAATGACCTGAGACAAACATGCTAAAAACGTCAGCAAATAATGCCGGTGAGTTCACAGGTTTTAAATAAATGTTTAAAGTAATGAAAGCCATCATGTTATCACTAAATCTGAAGTAATAGCGTTAGCTAGACGCATGAGTTATACTACTACGACCGGAAACCATTACAGACAACGATATATGATTTTTGCCCGAAATGATTTAGCGTACGACCGAGACAATATGCACCCGCCCGGCTCCCAGCCGACGGGTGGGGTCTGTCAATCCCAATAGATCTATCCACATTTCCCCCGTTATGCTATCCAGCATATTCATAGTTTCCCCGGGACTTTACGTATCGTATAGTATGTAAATGAATCAACCACTAGCATAACATGATAATTTATGTAATAAGTATAAGCATGTGTCTCCCCCAAAATGTAAAGCATAAGACGGGGCCGTGAAACTCACCTGATGCTGCTCTTCGCACTACGATAAGTAAACCTGCTCAATAGACGGCCCCTAATACCGGTGACCTATCATGACGAGCATATAAGGTGTTAGACTAACAACCCGTAGGTTGATTAGTCCCTAATAGTCCAGACCATAACCGTGTACATATGAAATGATGTTTCAACGTTTAACCGACCGTACCAGGCAAGGCCCGACATCCCATTGGTGACCCGACACCTCATGTGTTAGACAATACAAGACATCATGCCACATATGAAATCAAACACTTAATACGCGCAACAGTTCACCTAGTCTAGCACAATGTTCGTTTAACGCATAAACAGGTCCGAATACGTGTTACTAAGTCATTGGGTGAATCCCGGGGTTCCTATCATGTTCTTAGGCGTCAAATCATGTTCCGGGATGTTAAAATATACATACAGCAGCATTACACGCGATTAGGAATCAAACTAGCGATTAGGAAAAGTCAACATGTGATTAGGGCTAGTCAACAGGCGAGTACAAGGGCTAATCGCCCCTAAGGATGGGCGATTAGGACTACTCGTGTGTACTATAGGCGAGTAGGGTCATAAGGTATGCAATTCAGGGCTTAACTAGTGATTAGGATCGTAATCGCATGAAATAAAGGCAATTGGACCCCCAATCGCCACTTGTATACACGATTAGGCTGCCATATAGGCGAGTAGGCCTCCAATCGCCTATAACATGGGCGATTAGGATCCCTAATCGCCTATAGTGCAGCTGATGTGGTTATTCGCGCGCCGAACACTCCAAATCAGATCCGAAACATGTAAAAACACCCAATAATCATTCTAACATATTAACAAACATATTCTAAGCAAAACCCCTAAGTTTTCATCATTCTAACAGTCCCGAATGCGAGCGTTTTCCCAAAATGGCAACTTAGCATGTAAACATCACATCAACATGCAAGAACTTGCCCTAAATAGCAAATATTCAGATTTAACCACATAATCACGTTGTCCGATAGCATCCTACTGTTCTAGCATCATCCTAGAGCAAACCCTAACATCACACAATCAACAACACACCTCATATCATCCTTAATCATCCAAAATCCTTCAAACGGGTCAAAACATCAAGTATCAATAATACACCACCAAAACCATTCAAACTCCTAGGACATCATCATACTAACTTATAACAGCAATAAACATCAAAACAACACAAGAATAACCATGATTCAACCCTAAAAATCCTACCTTTAACACATATAACACATATAACGCATGTAAAGGTGTAGGTTTGTTTAAAAACGGTTTTAAATGGATTTCCAAAGACAAAAACCTTTATAAGTCAGGTCTGGACGTTTAGGGAGCAAAACATAATCATTTAAAGGTTTGGGTTTGAAGAACACACCTTGAAATTAAGGGATGATGATGGGATAAGCTTGAAAATGATGGTTTTGATGCAAAAACGAGTTCCAGAGGGTGTTTGGGTGTTGGGTTATGTTATGGGACGGCTAGGGTTGTTATTATGATGTTTTGGAGGTCAAGGGTGGTATTTATAGGCGTTTCTAGTCGTTCAGCACGTTACACGCGATTACGCAGACTTACACGCGATTAGGGAGCCTAATCGCATGAACCTTCATGCGATTAGCCCCTAATCGCCTATATGTACCTCCCAATCGCCCCTATATAGGCGATTAGGCTATTCTCCCTCTGCCTAATCGCCTGAAGCCTCCCAGATTGTGTGTTTTGCGCGTTAAACCCCGTTTTAACATATGTTAACACATATTCACATACCAACAAGCCACATAATGATTGTAAACATATAATACATGACAAATGACACGTTCCCGCCCGATCACCAATTCCCGGGACCCGAGACTTGCGTGGTTGCGTTAAACCCGGCGATCTCACGAATCACCGATTCTTGTACACGTGGTTATGGACCGACACCCAATGGTTTCTCGAACCATTGTAACGACTCCCGATGATTCCCGAATCATCAATACGACTTAATTAACCCTAGTTAAGTATGATATTAAGTAGTTATTTGAAATGTTTTCGTTGAGATAGACTCGTATGCATGTAAAGTACGAAACGCATGTATGTAAGGTATAAAAGTATTGACCTGAATATGCCGGGTGTCACATCATCCCCTAGTTGAAAGAATTTTCGTCCCGAAAATTAAATGAAGTCCGTAGATGAAGAGACGAAAGGAAGAAAGAAAGGAAAAATTTTCCCCGTTGTTACATCATCCCCCAGTTGAAAGGAATCTCGACCCGAGATTCATTTCTCTTTGGAGGCCACATAGTTCGATTCAAACGCACGCTTAGGAAATAGATGAGGGTACTTAGCCTTCATCTGATCTTCTCGTTCCCACGTGAACTCCGGTCCACGATTAGAATTCCAACGAACCTTAACGATACGGATTTTACTCCGACGGAGGCTACGAATCTTATAATCTAAGATTTCAACTGGTTCCTCTACAATGCGTAAATGATCATCAACCTTGATTTCTTCGAGAGGAACTACGAGAGATTCGTCTGCCAAACACTTCTTAAGATTCGAGATATGGAAGACGTTATGTACGCCACTAAGCTCGGCTGGTAAGTCAAGTCTGTATGCCACCGGCCCAATACGTTCCAAGATGGGGAACGGTCCGACATAACGAGGGTTAAGTTTGCCGCGCTTCCCAAAGCGTATAACGCCCTTCCATGGAGATACCTTCAATAAAACCCTGTCGCCAACCTGAAACTCCAAAGGTTTGCGACGACGATCAGCGTAGCTCTTCTGACGATCACGAGCTGCCGCCATACGATTACGAATTTGTACGATCTTTTCGGAAGTTTCGTACACCAATTCTGGACCGGTGAGTTGGCTTTCGCCCACTTCGGCCCAACAAAGAGGGGACCGGCACTTCCGTCCATACAGAGCCTCGAACGGTGCCGCCTTAATGCTAGAGTGGTAACTATTGTTGTAAGAGAACTCCACCAACGGTAAGTGAATCTCCCAACTCTTACCGAAATCGATGACGCATGCTCGAAGCATGTCTTCAAGCGTCTGAATCGTCCGCTCACTCTGGCCGTCAGTTTGCGGATGATAGGCGGTGCTCATGTCCAGTTGAGTACCCAACGCTTTATGTAATTGTTTCCAGAAACGGGAAGCGAAACGAGGGTCACGGTCGGAGATGATAGAGACGGGCACCCCGTGCCTGGAAACCACTTCCTTAAGATAGATACGAGACAACCGCTCCAAACTGTCGGTTTCCTTAATAGCGAGGAAATGTGCGGACTTTGTCAACCGGTCGACAATCACCCAGATCATGTCACAGCCACTGGGCGACTTCGGAAGTTTGGTCACAAAATCCATGGTAATCCGCTCCCATTTCCATTCAGGAATTTCAGGTTGCTGTAGAAGACCAGACGGCTTCTGGTACTCCACCTTGACCTTAGCACAGGTCAGACACTTGCTGACATATGAAGCTATGTCAGCCTTCATATTGGGCCACCAATAGAGTATCTTTAAGTCCTGATACATCTTATCGGAACCCGGATGAATAGAATACCGGGATTTGTGGGCTTCGTCCAAGACAAGCCCCCGCAAACCCCCAAATAAAGGAACCCAAACGCGCTCGGCAAAGTAATGCAGGCCATCAGACCCAAGCTCGAGGTGTTTATCAGCACCGTGCATGGTTTCAGCTTTAAGGTTTTCCTCCTTCAAAGCTTCCAATTGTGCCGAACGAATTTGGTCAGGCAACGAAGAATGAATAGTGAGTTGTAAGGCTCGAACACGACGAGGTTTGACAGACTCCTTTCTGCTCAAGGCGTCTGCCACAACGTTCGCCTTACCAGGATGGTACTTAATGGCGCAGTCATAGTCGTTCAGAAGTTCGACCCAACGTCGTTGCCGCATGTTCAATACTTTCTGGTCGAAGATGTGCTGGAGACTCTTGTGATCGGTGTATACGTCGCACTTGGTACCGTACAAGTAATGTCTCCAGATCTTCAACGCAAAGATCACCGCACCCAACTCTAAATCATGAGTGGTGTAGTTCCTTTCATGGACTTTAAGTTGGCGAGAGGCGTAGGCAATAACTTTCCCGCGTTGCATTAACACACAACCGAGACCACGAATGGAAGCGTCACAGTACACAACAAAATCATCTGTGCCCTCAGGTAAGGATAAGATGGGCGCAGAGCAAAGTTTAAGTTTCAGCATCTGAAATGCTGATTCCTGCGGTTCACCCCAGTCAAACTTGCGGTCTTTCTGGGTAAGAGAGGTGAGGGGTTGAGCGATCTTCGAAAATCCCTCAATGAAACGGCGATAGTAACCCGCAAGGCCTAGGAATTGCCGCACCTCAGATGGCGTCTTTGGTGCTTCCCATTCCTTAATGGCCTCAATCTTTGCCGGATCGACATGAATTCCCAGTTCATTAACCACATGCCCTAGGAATTGTACTTCACGTAACCAGAAATCACACTTTGAGAACTTAGCGTACAACTGCTCCCGTCTCAAAAGTTCCAAAACCAAACGTAAGTGCTCCTCATGATCCGTCTCGTTCTTAGAATAAACCAAAATGTCGTCGATAAACACGATAACGAATTTATCGAGATAGGGCTTGCAAACGCGGTTCATCAAGTCCATGAAAACGGCAGGTGCATTCGTAAGACCGAAGGGCATGACCAAAAACTCGAAGTGGCCATAACGTGTACGAAAAGCGGTCTTTGGAATGTCAGCTTCTTGTACCCGCAGTTGATGATACCCAGACCTCAGATCTATCTTGGAATAAAAACTGGAGCCTTGGAGTTGATCGAATAAATCATCAATTCGAGGAAGCGGGTAACGATTCTTGATGGTTACCTTGTTCAGTTCCCGATAGTCAATACACATACGAAGGCTCCCATCTTTCTTTTTGACAAATAGGATAGGAGCTCCCCACGGGGATGAACTAGGTCTAATGAACCCTTTTTCTAACAACTCCTGCAGTTGGTTAGATAATTCTTGCATCTCAGGAGGTGCAAGGCGGTAAGGAGCTCGGGCAATAGGCGCCGCGCCGGGCGCAAGATCAATGCTAAATTCAACCTGACGGTGAGGTGGAAGGCCAGGCAAATCATCGGGAAACACGTCGGAAAAATCACGAACGACAGGAATGTCCTCGATCTTCTTCTCATCGTTAGATGAAACCGAAACAAGAGCTAAGATCGCGGAATACCCCTTACGTAAATACTTATACGCCTTCATACATGAAATGATGCTCAAGGGAACTCCACTTTTCTCGCCATGAACCAAAAGAGTCTCTCCATCCGGGAGAGGGAGGCGAATGATTTTATCGAAGCAAACGATCTCTGCGCGATATAAGGACAACCAATCCATACCCACTACAACGTCGAAACTACCCAATGACACCGGCATGAGGTCGATAGGAAAAGATAACCCTGATAGTTCCAACTGGCATCCTTTAAGAATATGAGTCGCCTCAATATTCTTACCATCAGCCAATTCTATAAAATACTTGACCTCTAAGGGAGTCGGTACAATGTCTAACAGTCGGCTAAACTCAACAGATATAAAACTCTTGTCGGCACCCGAATCAAATAAAACGGAGGCATAACAATCACAAAGAAGAAACGTACCAGTAACAGTATCCGGATCCTGACGGGCCTCGCCCGACCCGATGACGAAGGCGCGCGCGTTCCTGCCGCCACCCCCCGTTGCCCCTGTCATTTCTCCCAGCATTCCCTTGCTTCAGTTTGGGGCAGTCCTTCTTAAAGTGCCCCGTCTCCCCACAATTAAAACATCCCTGGTTACCCCTAGGTGCAGCAGTGGTAGTAGTAGTAGGGGCAACCACCTGTTGCTGAGTCTGAAGATTCACCCTGCATGTCTGGGCCAGATGCCCGTTCTTCTTGCAACGGGTACAAAAACTACAATTTCCCACATGATGATACCCACAACGATCACATCTAGGCAGCCTACCAGTATAACCACCCTGTTTTTGCCCAGAAGACGAACCCGTAGTCTCAAACTTCTTATGCTGCTGCTGCTGCTGCTGAGGCTGCGCTGTACCCTTACCCGTGTTATCCCATTTCCTCTTGTTGCTGTCAGAGGTCTTCACCACAGTACCCTTAGGAGGCAAAAGACCCTCCTGAACCTTCTGTTTAGTCAACCTGTGAGCCAATCGAATGGTATCCCGAAGTGTAGTAGCATCATTAGCGGTCACCAACCCGCGAATCTCAGGCACCAACCCACTGATATAGAACTCAATAGCCTTATACTCAGGCGTCACAGAATCCGGGCACAAAAGTGCCAGCTCATGGTAGCGAGTGGTATACTCCTCTATCTCAGATCCCACCATCTGATGATTCCACAGCTCATGTTCCAAACTCTTGATCTCATCCCTGGGACAATACTCCATCTTCAAACGAAACACAAATTCGGTCCATGGCAACGCATGGGCCTCCAGTAAACCAATGGTCTGAACGGTCGAATTCCACCAAGTCAAAGCACGTCCCTCAAACGTCCCCGAAGCATACTTCACACGAAACTCCACAGGGCAATTGCACATGGAGAAAGCAGACTCAACCTTCTCCAACCAACGGAGTAGTCCCACAGCCCCCTCAGTCCCACTGAAGTTATGGGGCTTGCAATCCTGGAACATCTTATAAGTACAGTGGACTGGAGGAGGTGGAGGTGGTGGAGGAGGAAAAGCATCCCCACCATGGCCCTGATGGGCGGCCTGCTGCGCAGCAATAGCAGCTGCCACGTGCTCCTGGATCAGATTATTCAGCTCCGCCTGGGTCATGCTGATGTTGCCACGACCCCCATTACGTCCCCCGCCATTCCGGCCACCAACCCGACCACCAACGCGACCACCACGACGTCCTGCCATCTTCTGTCAAGATCAAAGACAAGACATCAGATTCCAGAACAGATAACAAAGAATCATGCAGAAACCGTAAAATAAGGTGAATCAAAGGATTGGGTTCCATCATAGTCATTAGATCAAACGCAGAGTCCACCAGGATTTCCATGCATCTCAACTTATTATTTCGTGTGCACCCGAAATGATAAGGCGCTCTACATGGTCCCCGAGGCGTGCTCCTCGCCTGACCTTCAAACCACTAGGCACCCATGTCCAAAATATAAACAGCAAGTACAAGTGTGTGATAATGTGTGCAAGCAGGTGTGTTCGTTGGAGTATAGAAATGGGAGACGTCCGAATCTTGGACGAATCTCCGCAGGATGCCGAAGCCACTCCAACGTACGCCACCGCCTGTGCAAAGGTAATAAGGATCCTCGTTTCCAACGCGAAGTTGAAGTACAAGATAGGAGATAAGAGTAATAGATAGATGATGTAAGCATAAGTAATAATAACGAATATAATACGAACACCCCGGCAAATTCCCGTATGACATGACTTTTATGAACGTGACCGTCTAGTGTGTGTGCGACTCGGCTATAGACTTGACTCAACATGCAGTCCTAGTTCACTATAACCTGGCTCTGATACCAATCTGTCACACCCTCAAATTCCACGTGCGGGGTTTTACCGCGAGGCGCATGACAAACCAGGATCTAAGTCAACGGTCACAATAAACGACACTATATGATACGTAAAATGAAACAAACAACCATCAAACTTTCATAAATCCATTCGCTGCGGAAGCGTAACTTTTATTACAACCCAAAAAGTAAAAAGTACGTAAGTCTGAAAAGATATGATAATGCATATGAAGCCTAGACGCCGTGTGACTCTGTGCGCCTATGATAAGCTGCTACCTCAATGACCTGAGACAAACATGCTAAAAACGTCAGCAAATAATGCCGGTGAGTTCACAGGTTTTAAATAAATGTTTAAAGTAATGAAAGCCATCATGTTATCACTAAATCTGAAGTAATAGCGTTAGCTAGACGCATGAGTTATACTACTACGACCGGAAACCATTACAGACAACGATATATGATTTTTGCCCGAAATGATTTAGCGTACGACCGAGACAATATGCACCCGCCCGGCTCCCAGCCGACGGGTGGGGTCTGTCAATCCCAATAGATCTATCCACATTTCCCCCGTTATGCTATCCAGCATATTCATAGTTTCCCCGGGACTTTACGTATCGTATAGTATGTAAATGAATCAACCACTAGCATAACATGATAATTTATGTAATAAGTATAAGCATGTGTCTCCCCCAAAATGTAAAGCATAAGACGGGGCCGTGAAACTCACCTGATGCTGCTCTTCGCACTACGATAAGTAAACCTGCTCAATAGACGGCCCCTAATACCGGTGACCTATCATGACGAGCATATAAGGTGTTAGACTAACAACCCGTAGGTTGATTAGTCCCTAATAGTCCAGACCATAACCGTGTACATATGAAATGATGTTTCAACGTTTAACCGACCGTACCAGGCAAGGCCCGACATCCCATTGGTGACCCGACACCTCATGTGTTAGACAATACAAGACATCATGCCACATATGAAATCAAACACTTAATACGCGCAACAGTTCACCTAGTCTAGCACAATGTTCGTTTAACGCATAAACAGGTCCGAATACGTGTTACTAAGTCATTGGGTGAATCCCGGGGTTCCTATCATGTTCTTAGGCGTCAAATCATGTTCCGGGATGTTAAAATATACATACAGCAGCATTACACGCGATTAGGAATCAAACTAGCGATTAGGAAAAGTCAACATGTGATTAGGGCTAGTCAACAGGCGAGTACAAGGGCTAATCGCCCCTAAGGATGGGCGATTAGGACTACTCGTGTGTACTATAGGCGAGTAGGGTCATAAGGTATGCAATTCAGGGCTTAACTAGTGATTAGGATCGTAATCGCATGAAATAAAGGCAATTGGACCCCCAATCGCCACTTGTATACACGATTAGGCTGCCATATAGGCGAGTAGGCCTCCAATCGCCTATAACATGGGCGATTAGGATCCCTAATCGCCTATAGTGCAGCTGATGTGGTTATTCGCGCGCCGAACACTCCAAATCAGATCCGAAACATGTAAAAACACCCAATAATCATTCTAACATATTAACAAACATATTCTAAGCAAAACCCCTAAGTTTTCATCATTCTAACAGTCCCGAATGCGAGCGTTTTCCCAAAATGGCAACTTAGCATGTAAACATCACATCAACATGCAAGAACTTGCCCTAAATAGCAAATATTCAGATTTAACCACATAATCACGTTGTCCGATAGCATCCTACTGTTCTAGCATCATCCTAGAGCAAACCCTAACATCACACAATCAACAACACACCTCATATCATCCTTAATCATCCAAAATCCTTCAAACGGGTCAAAACATCAAGTATCAATAATACACCACCAAAACCATTCAAACTCCTAGGACATCATCATACTAACTTATAACAGCAATAAACATCAAAACAACACAAGAATAACCATGATTCAACCCTAAAAATCCTACCTTTAACACATATAACACATATAACGCATGTAAAGGTGTAGGTTTGTTTAAAAACGGTTTTAAATGGATTTCCAAAGACAAAAACCTTTATAAGTCAGGTCTGGACGTTTAGGGAGCAAAACATAATCATTTAAAGGTTTGGGTTTGAAGAACACACCTTGAAATTAAGGGATGATGATGGGATAAGCTTGAAAATGATGGTTTTGATGCAAAAACGAGTTCCAGAGGGTGTTTGGGTGTTGGGTTATGTTATGGGACGGCTAGGGTTGTTATTATGATGTTTTGGAGGTCAAGGGTGGTATTTATAGGCGTTTCTAGTCGTTCAGCACGTTACACGCGATTACGCAGACTTACACGCGATTAGGGAGCCTAATCGCATGAACCTTCATGCGATTAGCCCCTAATCGCCTATATGTACCTCCCAATCGCCCCTATATAGGCGATTAGGCTATTCTCCCTCTGCCTAATCGCCTGAAGCCTCCCAGATTGTGTGTTTTGCGCGTTAAACCCCGTTTTAACATATGTTAACACATATTCACATACCAACAAGCCACATAATGATTGTAAACATATAATACATGACAAATGACACGTTCCCGCCCGATCACCAATTCCCGGGACCCGAGACTTGCGTGGTTGCGTTAAACCCGGCGATCTCACAAATCACCGATTCTTGTACACGTGGTTATGGACCGACACCCAATGGTTTCTCGAACCATTGTAACGACTCCCGATGATTCCCGAATCATCAATACGACTTAATTAACCCTAGTTAAGTATGATATTAAGTAGTTATTTGAAATGTTTTCGTTGAGATAGAATTCCATGTATCCTAGAGTTATTCCTTACACATTATTAAATTCTTTAGGTTGATTCTTTGGAATATTTCCAACGCATATTTCGTTGTCCAGTTCCATTACAAGCTATTACGTAAACAGTGAGTATTCCTACCCCTTTTTGCTTTTATACATTTTTGGGGTGTTACATGTACACTATTACAATTTCAAATACAAGTTTACATTTTTACAATACAATTCTAGTACTATGTGCATTGCTTACAACGTGCTTTATGCTTAGACATTACATGTGGATTACATTTGTACTTAGTGAAATCATTAACATGGTACAAGCCGACCTTAACATTGGATAGCGCTATTTGGATTGACAACCCGCCTAGATTGATTCTCCCCCTTTTTCATCGGAGAATCCGTGGCCAGTGTTAAGTTATCATCCATTTATTGGTTGAGTACACTACAGTTCATACAGTACATTATACAGTCACAGGGTTGATTTCGCTCATTTGTATGATACATAGTTTACATAATTGCACTGTAGCTTGCACTTGAATTGTATAACTTTTTAACCTACTATATATATATCAAAACTAGGAATGCTCACCAACATTTCATATGTTGACCAAATCTATTTTGTACATGTTTCAGGTGCAGTTTGATCTAGTGCTTTAGCAAGGAACATTTAGTGCTTTATTTTATTTCAGTTATTTAAATATTTACATTTCATTTAGACAATGTATTTTCCATTTTCATGTAAGACAATTTTGGATTATTCATTAATATTTACATTTTAGTACCATGTGCTTTTGAACAATCGTCACTACGTGGCACCTCGATGATTCCGCCATCGGTTGGGGTGTTACAGATTGGTATCAGAGCCATGGTTATAGGGAACTAGGTTATTAGACAAAAAGGCCTAGACTATAACCGAACATCAACTTTCATGCATTATATTTCTTAAACTACCCTACCCCTCATTTCCCTCTACTTCCCTTCTTCTATCTTTCCCTTCTTCTCTCTCTCCATTCTTCTCATCTTTCATCATGGTGCATAGAGATGGTGTCCTACAGGGAGTGGAAAGTTTACATCATCATAGAACGGGAGCAATACCTTTTATGAAGACACTCTTAGACATAATGCCTACTCTTATTTTTGCTCCTTCAAAGTTGTTGAACTTTAATGAGTGTGATAAGGACACGTGCAATCTGGAAGGGTGGACGCCTGTACACTGGGTTTTCTGGCATAGGCAAGCATAGCGCATAAATCCATTTACGGACCTGTTATGCTTACCTAGGGATTCCTGGAGTGAGTGTCCACTTATAGGCTAAAGCATGTCTTCTTTGATCACCATTGGGTTCAATTCCTTTGAAAAGTCAACGTTCTTGTTGAGCTTTACAGCTAGACAAGGGCACTCCAAGCATTTTGTACAAGTTTTTCCAATAATACCCTCTCGTTTCATATACAATACTTTGCATATCATGATTGCTTACAAGATCACATCTTCATAATCATCTGTACGATTATACACTTACATTTTCTAATCTCATAATTATTAATTGACTACCTCATAGATGTCTGCTCGCCGCATGCTCCGTGATGCCAGCCAACGCCCTATTCGTGCTTCTGGACGACGTTCTGATCGTCGCCTCGCATCTTTAGTCGCCGAGCAAATTGCTGCAGTGATCCCAAACCTTGTCAGTGAGATAAATCAGAATAGTAACAGTGCCAACACAGGGAGTACGACTCAATTTCGGTGCACTTTCAAACACTTTAACTCCTGCAACCCCACAAAATTCACTGGTGAGGAGGGTGCTACTGGCCTCCTCCAATGGTTTGAAAGCATGGAGAGTACTTTTGTAAACAGTGAATGTCCTGATGAACTCCGCGTTCGCTATGCTACTAGTGTTCTTCAAAAGGGGGCGCTAACCTGGTGGAATGGTGAAAAGCGCAATCGAGGAGCTGATGTTGCTTTATCATTATCTTGGGCAGATGTTAAGGAACTCATGATCGCCAAATTCTGCCCTAGGAACGAAATCAGGAAACTGGAGGAAGAGTTCCATGGACTGAAACAAGACAGTGGTGAGAATATTGCGTATAATACCCGATATCACGAACTTAGCATACTGGTTCCACACATGGTCACCCCAGTCTCTCGAGCAATCGAAAAATATATCGAGGGATTACCTGACCTGATTCAAGACGTTGTCACTGGAGGCAAAGCCACTACGGTAGAAGAAGCCATCCAACTTGCAGCCACATTAACAGACAAACACGTAAGGAAAGGAAACTTGGTTAGGAAGGGCACCAAGACACCTACTGAGAAAACCACCAATATTGTTGAACAACCTAAGATTGTTTTAGCAAAGACCGCCACTACTGCTTCAAACTCTAAGAAACGGATGGCGATAATCAGAACCATGCTGTTGTTGATCCGGTGGCTCAGCCTCCTATCAAGAAAGCCTACACGGGAATCCATCCTCAATGCAACACCTGCAAATATCATCACCCTGCAAATCTTCCATGCCGTCAATGCACTAGATGTGGAAGGTTTGGACACCTTGTTACCACTTGTCGAGTAATGGTTGGGACACAGAGTAATCATCAAACAGCTGCCCAGGGACCACTACAGATTACTAACGGTCGGGCATGTTATCATTGTAGAGACCCTAACCACATGCTACCTCAATGTCCCAAATTGAACAATGTAAACCTGGTGGCACATGGACGAGCTTTCAATATCAATACCAACGAAACAACTGATCAGGATGACGTTAATCCCACTAGTTAAGCCATGGATGAAATCTTCCCAAGACTCGAGAAATCCAATACCCGTGTTTTCATTTTCTTGATCCTATTATCATTTTGTACCCAATTTTGTCGCACTCATTAGCATACAACATCTAGAAATTTCCTTGCGTATTATTGTGTATTAACACAGATTGGAAATTTATTATATTGATTACGTTTATTTTTAATCATACAAGACTCTACCTTACATTTATTTGAAACGTTTGGACTTGATACTTGATCTTACAGATGCTTTTCTAAGAAAACATCATTGGTTATTACATGAAACTAGATTTTTCCCTTAATTTGACTACGCATTGAACATCTAATTATTCATGATACTCGTAAACATTTAATTATTCATGATAACACTTACACTTAATGGTTGTAGTACTTACAAACTTGCTTGCATAAACATGCTATCAATTTGCAATCTATATGAATAATAATTGATGCACTTAATAGAAGTCATCATGCCTTTTTCAACAGTCGGGAGAGGCCCTACAACCTGCTCCACGACTGGTGGAGGCTATCGAACATACTCAACGATTGGTAGAGGTCACTATGCCTTTTCAAACAGTCGGGAGAGGCCCTACAACCTACTCCACGGCTGGTGGAGGCTATCAAACCTGCTCAACAATCGGTGGGGTCATAGAAGGACGCAAAACTTTAATGTAAGGTAAATTGATGATTCCGGTCCGGAACGTAATCATGAATTTACAGGTACATTAGGGTAGTGTGAAATTCTATTAGAGTTTTTGGAAAGGCGTCCAGTACGTTTTCAAGGTATCAAAGGTGTGGTGGGTTAGCTGCGGTACACCCTGTATACAAGCACTAATGATGCATTGAAAGTGAGATTGGAAGTTGGACCAGGAACAAACTCTGGTTATTTGGTAGTCTATTTAGTCTTTCTGTAGTCAATCAACTCGTACATTTATCATAGGATTCCTAAAACTTGAAACTTAGTGATTTACTAGATTCTTACTCTCTTTACCCTTTTGAGACGAACCCAATCCAAGCCTTAACTCACACTTATCAAACCCCTTATCCAGGTCATCTGAATTTTTTTTCAAACCACAGTTAACTTAAATTTTACCCTAGCATCCAAAACCCTATGTTTCTAATAACTTCGGGACGAAGTTTCTAAAACTAGGGGATGCTGTGACATCCGTCACTTTTTCCTTTATTTATATATAATAATAATAATAATAATAATAATAATAATAATAATAATAATAATAATAATAATAATAATAATAATCACTAAATCTCTAAACCTTACAAACCATCCATCATAAACCATCTTACCTAGCCCCTTGTCCAAACATTTAGCCCAAGACTAATCCACAAACTCGCCCAAGAACCGGCCCAGCAGCCACCTAAGCCCAAGCCTGCTCCCTCCCTTCCTTCCCCTTCGAACTGTAAAAAAAAAATAAATACATTGCTGCCGCCCGGCCTCGAACCCGGGTCAGCAGCATAGCTACACACGCGTTTGACCAACTGAGCCAAGGCTCGTTCTTGGCTTTAAACCTGACTCAAATTGTATTAATACCTTTCTATAAACAGATCTGTGTCCTTCCCTTCATGTCTGCTTCTTCTTCGCTGTGCATGTAAACCCAATTCAGTCAAGATTCTTTGACTTTTAATTGGGGCGATCATCTCGTGATTGGTTACTAATCTATTTTACCGGCTTATTAAACGCATTAATCAACCATGAATCTCGCTCAATTCACGCGTTAGGCATAAAGATGGGTCAAAACCTTCCTAATCAACGAACCAGACCTTTCCCTATAAATTGAACGCGTCCAGGCCATCTACACTCGCCGATTAACACTTCCTCACATCCAATTTCTGTTTTAAATCGAGTATTGAAGCCTTTCAAATCATTTTTTTTGGGCGTTTCTTCGTCAACTCGCAGACCCGAGCACGAGGCTTGTAAGTTCCTTTTTTTTGTGGGTTCTCTTAGTCGGAACCTTGTGATCATTAGCCCTAAGGTTTCAGAGGCTAATGATCGCTAATTGTATTGATTTGATAATTAGGGTTCGTAATATTTAGAATTGGGGAAGAACACTTAATTTTGTAATAGTATATAATTATTTTCAGTTCATGGATAAACAACCAGCTGGTATAGACCAGCTGGTATGCACGCGAATGGTAAGGGATGAACCGGCCAGCGGCCAGGGTTCGAATCCCACAAACTCTTTTTATTTTCATTTCATTTAAATCAATTATCTTATATAACCTATATAAATAATTAATTCCAATCCAATATAATTCGTTCTCAGGGTGTGGCTCAGTTGGTGGCCACGCTTGTGATAAAACCCGAACCGGCCAGAAGCCCGGGTTCAATTCCCATAACCAACAAGTATTTTTTTTGCCACTTTTATATACATATTTTATACATTAAATCTTTTAAAATCAATTTTAAATACTAAAAGTGCTTTATAAATTCCACAAAAATTATCATATGATCTCCTAATAATAAAGTTCATTACCCAATTTTTAGTTTTTCAAAAATAATTTATTTAATATATATTATTAATAATACAAGTTTATTCATTTATATTTATTAAATTCTATAAAAATATATAAACGATTTTATTAAATCTCACAAAAATTATCCTAAACTTGTATATTCATAAACATTTCAGAAATAATTTTTAATTCTGAAAAACCGGCCTTTTTATATTTTTAATTAAATTTTATTAGTTTTAATCATAAATAAATCATAATAAATTTATTTTTCAATATTTTTGCACCAAAATTTTATATAAATTATTTCTAACTATCTAGAACTGAAATACAATTTTTAACTCAGAAATTCTTTAATTTTAATATTTTTAGATATTAAAGTCATATTTTGACAATTTGAAATAATTAAAGTAAATATTCTATTTTCAAGAAAATAATTTTATAAAAATTATTTTCATAACCAAAATCTTATGTTGTGACAATGTTTAACCTAAAATTTTACAAAAAGACTTTTATTTATTTATTTATTTAATTTCTTATATTTTAATAAACAATTTATTTATTAATCAAATAAACGTTTATCCCCAATTCGAAACCCTAGAATTCCATGTATCCTAGAGTTATTCCTTACACATTATTAAATTCTTTAGGTTGATTCTTTGGAATATTTCCAACGCATATTTCGTTGTCCAGTTCCATTACAAGCTATTACGTAAACAGTGAGTATTCCTACCTCTTTTTGCTTTTATACATTTTTGGGGTGTTACATGTACACTATTACAATTTCAAATACAAGTTTACATTTTTACAATACAATTCTAGTACTATGTGCATTGCTTACAACGTGCTTTATGCTTAGACATTACATGTGGATTACATTTGTACTTAGTGAAATCATTAACATGGTACAAGCCGACCTTAACATTGGATAGCGCTATTTGGATTGACAACCCGCCTAGATTGATTCTCCCCCTTTTTCATCGGAGAATCCGTGGCCAGTGTTAAGTTATCATCCATTTATTGGTTGAGTACACTACAGTTCATACAGTACATTATACAGTCACAGGGTTGATTTCGCTCATTTGTATGATACATAGTTTACATAATTGCACTGTAGCTTGCACTTGAATTGTATAACTTTTTAACCTACTATATATATATATCAAAACTAGGAATGCTCACCAACATTTCATATGTTGACCAAATCTATTTTGTACATGTTTCAGGTGCAGTTTGATCTAGTGCTTTAGCAAGGAACATTTAGTGCTTTATTTTATTTCAGTTATTTAAATATTTACATTTCATTTAGACAATGTATTTTCCATTTTCATGTAAGACAATTTTGGATTATTCATTAATATTTACATTTTAGTACCATGTGCTTTTGAACAATCGTCACTACGTGGCACCTCGATGATTCCGCCATCGGTTGGGGTGTTACAAACAATACTTGGAAGCTGGTAGATCCGCCGCCGAAGATCAAACCCATCGAGGTAAAGTGGGTGTTCAAGTTAAAAAAGGACGCACTAGGAAAGATTTCGAAATACAAGGCCTGCCTCGTAGCAAAAGGATACTGTGACAACCTGCACCCTCCACTTTTGTAAATGTACACAATTGGCCCCTCATCAAAACCATGATTGCCATTTAATCTAATTTTCTATCGTTTCGCATGTATTCAACAAAATATATGAAATTCCTATTACTTATTATTTCTATTATTTGGATTGAAATTCTACATTTCTCGGTTACAAAATTTCTTTTATTCAAATGATAATATAAAAATTTGTAGTTCAATTCATTAGAATTTAGTGGAGTTTTAATTATTTTCAATTAGCTATTTATGATTAGAACTTTACGTTTAAACTAAATAAGAAGTTTTATATATGTGTGTATATGTATATCCTATAATACATACTAACCATTTATTATATAGTTATATTAATTTTTTTAGTCATATTAGATATATACCACACCCAATTATTTGATAACCAAATATGATCCACACCCGTTTATATATACTTGACCCAAATCTAAACCCGGTTGCAAAGCATGCAATTAACTCTCATTTATCAACTTTAATTAGAATTATGAAGGTTTTAATAGTGTTTAAATCAAGCTTTTAATCAAGTTTTATTATGAAACCGTCGACCATTAAATCAGAAATTAAATGATCGAATTGCTCACATAACACTATAAATAAACTGTTCACAATCCTGGACAACGAACCCCCCTCTCCCATCACTTTTATGACTACTAAGTTGCTTATGATTTTCAACCGCTTCTTTGGTGAACTTTAAAAAAAAAAAACCATCAAGGTCATCCTGTTATGTATCTTTGGCTTGAACGAAACACCGAGCGAAGGGTGAAGCTTTGCTAAACTCCGGGCCGTTATATCCGCAGTCCGTTGTCGTAGTTATGTTAACGGCATTACCATATGTTTAAGGTACCGTTTTGTTTCTAGTAATTAGTGAGTAACTACAATACACCTTTACATTTGTTACTACAAAATTTTCTGGTCAACTTACTATTGCGACCACTGTAAATGGAACTAAGAGGATGAGCTCTACTTATTCCTTTTTGTTCTTCATGGCAGCACATGTTGGTTTTGCAAAACCATAAAACCAATATGTGTTATGCCAAATAATATATTAGTTGAAAAGATTAAACTAATGTAAATTAGGTTTTTTTATCCATCATACGTAATATGATTTGCTAAATTATTTATACATTTTTGCTAAAAAACTAGTCTTTTATGTTTATAAATACTAGATATGATATTTATGAAGATAGAAAATTTCATTGGTCATGCAAACATATTTCTACATATTTATCTTCCAGTAAACAAAACCATTATTTTTAAAACATAGTTTAATCCACACTAAATGTTTATATAATCTATTCACAAATATACCTTTAGAAGCTCTTCATATTGAATATATTTTTTCAACATTATGACATGTTTGTAATATACAAAAATTAAATAGTATTGCAATTATGTAATAGGTAACCATGATATCTTACGCCGCCGACATTAGTTCATTTGGCTATGGTCAACTTTAGTTTGTTTGGTTATGATCGGAGTCCACGCACGTAATGTTGAAGCTTAATTTATTGATTCCCATTGATATTTTGCAATTCATCATCATGATTAAGTGAGTATATCTTTCCCCTTTTTACTGTTTTACTACTTTGGGGTGACTCATGTACCTATATATTAATCAAGTTTCTATTTCTTTTACTAAATGCAATTCTCATGTGTGTTTGCTTTATGTTAATTTGTGTGTCTATGACTTGTCAAAATCATTAACCTTTGAGGGCCTGGCATTTCAATGAATAGTACTATGGTATATACCCTTGTGACTCTGTTGAGAGTCCTCGTCATTGCTATGTATTACATTACTACTAGCGCATACTATATATATCTGCTTTTCTTTACATAGGGTTGATTTTGAACGGATATTACTTATTACATAATTGCAAATGGTACCGCACATGAATTGCTAAACACTTTTCCTACTACTTTTATTCAAACAGGGTATGCTCACCAATACATTTTGTATTGACCAAATCGTTTTCGTACATGTTTCAGGTTGTTTTGAGATGCATCCTTTAAGCTTTCGGATTTATATTTAGATTTTGATTCATTGTATTACAATTTAGTTGGCAGTTAGAATCGTTGTATTTCATTTCAATGTAATAAATTATTTAATCAATGTATTCAAATTTACATTTTAGTCCATGAGCTATTGAACAATCGTCACTACGTGACACCTCGATGTTTCCGCCATCGGTTGGGGTGTTACAGATACGTACAAAGGTATGGGATTGATTACGAAGAAGTGTTTGCGCCGGTTGCTAGGATTGAAACCATCAGGTTTGTACTAGCCTTGGCCGCGAACTCGGGATAGCAGGTGCATCATCTTGACGTTAAATTGGCATTCTTACACGGTGAGTTGAAGGAGGAAGTTTACATAACGCAACCAGAAGGATTTGTGAAGAAGGGTCGAGAGAATCACGTTTACAAGCTTATTAAAGCGTTGTATGGTTTGCGTCAAGTGCCAAGAGCATGGAACATCAAACTTGATTTAGCTTTGAAAGAACTTGGATTCGCGCGGTGTAAAAGGGAACAAGCGGTGTACCGAAGGAATGTGAACGAGCGCTTGTTGATTGTCGGCACGTATGTTGATGATTTAATTATTACCGGATCATCCAATTAAGAGATTAGTTCGTTCAAAAAGCAAATGGAAGCAAAGTTCGAGATGAGTGATCTTGGAAGGTGGCACTATTATCTCGGAATCGAAGTTGAGTAAAGTGACAAAGGAATCTCACTCAAACAAACTGGATATGCTACAAAGATTCTAAAACAGTTTGGAATGTGAGAGAGCAATGCGAGTCAATTTCCGCTTGATCCAGGTCTGAAGTTATCGAAGGATGATGAAGGCGCGGAGATCAACCCTACTAAGTATAGACGATTGGTGGGGAGTCTAAGATACTTGACTCACACACGACCGGATCTCAGTTTCTCGGTCGGGTATGTGAGCCGCTTTATGCAAAGGCCTACTAAAACTTATGCGCAAGCTGTAAAACAAGTGTTGAGGTACGTGAAAGGAATCATTGATCTTGGCATTATGTATCGGAAGGGTGGAAGACGAGTGTTGCTTGGTTTCAGTGATAGCATCTATGCGATGGATATGGACGATGGTAAAAGCACAACGGGAGTAGTGTTTTACTATAACGATGCGCCGATAACTTGAGTTTCTCAGAAACAAGGGACGGTTGCATTATCGTCTTGTGAGGCAGAGTTCATGGCAGCAACGGAAGCGACTTGTCAAGCATTATGTCTTAGAGGTTTAATATCAGAAGTGATGGGTGAAAAGGAGAAAAAGGTGACTCTGAAAGTTGATAATTCATCCGCGATAGAATTGATGAAGATTCCAGTATTCTTTGGTAAGAGCCGACATATTCATACCCGGTACCAGTCCATAAGAAAATGTATTGGGTGAGAACAAATTCAAGTCGAGCATATAAGTGGGAATTTACAAAGGGCCGATATTCTTACTAAAGCATTGCCAAGATTGAAGTTCAATGAGATGAAAGGACTCGTTGGTGTTACAAGATTAAAGGGGTGAATGATAAATTAATCTTGTAATGCAAGGTTTGGTAACTAGAAGGACTTAGCAGTCAATCTTATAAACTAGGTAAAGGGATAGGGAGCCTAGTCCAGGGGGAAAAGGCATCCCTATGTAACACCCCAACCGATGGCGGAAACATCGGGGTGCCACGTATTGATGATTGTTTTCAGTAGCACATGGTATAACATAAATTTTAAATAATTTATTCAAACATAATATCCAAAATGTGAAATGATGTCTAAGAATTCAAATACATAAAATCAAATAACAACTTCAATGACTTCAAATAAACTTCAAGTAAAATCCTCATGCTAACTCAAGCCTCAGCTTCATTGTTACCTGAAACATGTTAATTTTGAAAGTATTTTGGGTCAACATAAGTTGGTGAGAATTACATAGGTTTTTTATAATAAAATGAATAAAATGTTGTGCAATTCATGTGTCATGTTAATCTAGCCCATATGTGAGAACATACTAGAAGTAAATCGAGTGCATAATCAACCCTGTTGACTGTTATAAAATGATACATACCATACACTTATGGTCCAATTGAATATGTTATGCGATAACAAACACCCATGTAACCTTTGTAGGAGGCACGTATTCGGGTGGGATTGTCAGTCCAATAGATCTATCAATGTATACCGTCGGCTGATCAATGTTAATGATTATGCTAGAATGATGCTTACTCTAATCATGCTCAAGACATAATGCAACATAGAAAACACCTAGACACATTGATGATTGAATTGCAATGATAATGTTATAACATGTTTCACCCCAAAAATGGTGATAAATAAAAGGGGCTATGTAAAACTCACCTTAGCAAATGTTAAACTTGTTGAAAAGATGAAATAATTGTGTTGCCCAAAATGATTCCAAATATCACCCTATAATAAGGTAATATATAATAAGTCTAAGTCTAAGTCTAATTAACTTACAAGTGTATCCTAGGGTTTCGATTTGGGGATAATCAATTGTTGAAATTTAAATTAAAATGTTTAATTAATAAAGGAAAATTTGATAATTAATGAAAGAAAGTCTTTTTATGAAATTTGGATTTTGAATGTGCACATCAAAGTGTTTGAAGCATAAAAATAATTTTTATAAAATTATTTTATTTAAAATAGATTTTTAAATCTATTTATTTATAAATAGCCAATATTTAACTTTAATATTCAAAAATACTAAAATTGAAGAATTTCTATTTTAAAAATCATATTTCTGTTCTAAATAATTAAAAATAATTTGTATAAAATTTTGGTGCAAAAATGATGAAAATTGGATTTATTATGATTTATTTAGGATTAAATCTAACAAAAATTGATTAAAAATATAAAATAATGATTTTACTGAATTAAAAATTATTTCAGTAAAGTTTAACTTTATAAAAAGTCAGGATAAATTTTGGAGAATTTAATAAAATTGTTTTGATATATAAATGAATTTTTATAAATATAATAGTATAAAAATGATTTAATTATTATAAATATTAAATAAATGAATTTCTGAAAAATAAAAATTATAAATAAAACTTTTATCTCAGATTAATCAAATATAATTTTTTTAGAATTTATAAAATAGTTTTGATATTTTAAAAAGAATTTAAAAGATTAAAAGGTTTTAATATATATATATTTATAATTGTTTGTTACAATAAAAAAGAAAAGAAAAGAACAAAAAGGAAAGGTCAGAGCCGGGACTCGAACCCGGGTGACCACTGTGGTGGACCATGGTCACAACCACTTGGCCTAGGCCGGTGGTTGTGATATCTTCTGTTTAAAATTAATTATATACAATACGCGAAATCAGATTTATCCCCAATTCTATATGACGAACCCTAGAATTTTCAATTGGACAAATCACACATCAATAGCCTGATTAACCATAGGGCTATTGATGTGTGATGGCCGATGAATAAAACCCACACAAATAATCGAACTCACAGTGACGAATTGATTGTAAACGTCGGGTCAAAGCAAAAGTCAACGACGAGCTTGATAATAATAATCAGTGTGAATTAGAGAGAATTGAAGGTTGAGAGAGAGTTGTGAGCGAGTGATCAAGGTTCGCAGACCATCTATTTATACTGATGTTCAATGATTAAGGTTAATTGGAAGGTTTGACCCCGTTTAATAACATACGCGTATGATTTGAACAATTGGTCAACGATTGCCGTGTAATTGACGTGGAATCAAGTTGTAATAGGCCGGCAATCACAAACATTTACCAATTTTAGATCAATTACGAGTTAATACCATGGATTGATCATCAAGTTAACCCACAGTTGACTTTCCTTGTCAACTGTGAAGGTTTCTAATGTGTGTATTTAATTATAACGCGTCCGGGTTTAAAACAAGATGATGGTCCAGCCCAGATGGTTAAGTTGGTGTGTGTGTGTGGCTTTGGCGCGGGTTCGAACCCCGGCCAAAGCATTTTTATTATTTTTGACATTTTATCATTCCACACACATATATTATATTATATATATAGAATTAGGGTTCCACAATCGCGACAAAAATAATAAATGCGATGAATAAGATGAAACTTGACGTTTTTATTAAATGCGAACGTGTAACGTACAAGTATTAAATGCGTAATGTTACAGTCTCCCCTACTTTTAGGAACTTCGTCCCGAAGTTGGAGTTGGAGAGTCTGGTGGAAAAAGATGCGGATACTTCGACTTCATCTGGTCTTTACGTTCCCAAGTGAACTCTGGGCCTCGTTTAGATTCCCAACGAACCTTAACGATCGGAATACGACTGCGCTTGAGTTTCTTGACTCCGGTGTCAACAATCTCGACGGGTTTCTCGATAATGTGCATGCTTTCATCGATTTGCACATCCTCAAGAGGAACATGGAGGTTCTCATCTGCTAAGCATTTCTTGAGATTCGAAACATGGAAGGTCGGATGAACATTGCTTAGCTCAGGTGGAAGCTCAAGTTTGTAAGCCACTTTTCCAACTCTGTCAAGAATTTTGAAGGGGCCTACATATCGAGGAGCTAGTTTTCCCTTTCTACCGAAACGAATAACTCCTTTCCAAGGGGATACCTTAAGTAGCACAAGGTCCCCAACTTGAAATTCCAAGGGTTTACGACGTTTATCAGCATAACTCTTTTGGCGACTTCTAGCCTTGAGAAGATTATCCTGAATAAGCTGGATTTTGTCTGTGGTTTCCTGGATTAGTTCGGGTCCAGTAATACGAGCTTCACCAACCTCAGTCCAACAGACAGGTGAACGACATTTCCGACCATAGAGTGCCTCAAAAGGAGCCATGTTAATGCTGGCGTGATAACTGTTGTTGTATGAAAACTCAACTAAAGGAAGATGAGAATCCCATGCGCCACCAAAATCGATGACACATGCCCTGAGCATGTCCTCAAGTGTCTGGATGGTTCGTTCAGTCTGACCATCCGTTTGAGGGTGATAAGCAGTGCTCAGGTTCAACTTGGTACCCAAAGCATCTTGTAGAGATCCCCAAAAGTGAGAGGTGAAACGACCATCGCGATCAGAAATAATGTCCAAAGGTATACCGTGACGACATACGATTTCACTTACGTACATCTTTGCCAACCTTTCCACAGAATACTTCTCGCGAATAGGTAGAAAGTGAGCTGACTTGGTCAAACGATCGACGATTACCCAAATACTGTCAAAACCTTTGGGGGTGCGAGGAAGTTTGGTGATGAAATCCATAGCTATGCTCTCCCATTTCCAGACAGGAATCTCTGGTTGTTCAAGCATACCAGATGGTCGTTGATGTTCAGCTTTTACTTTGGAACAAGTGAGGCATTTTGCAACGAAAAGAGCAATGTCTTTCTTCATACCAGGCCACCAATAAGAATAACGAAGATCTTGGTACATCTTGTCAGCTCCAGGATGAATAGAGTAACGAGACTTATGAGCCTCGTTCATGAGAAAAGTACGAAGATCATCACGGTCGGGAATCCACAGTCGGTTAAGGAAATAAAGGAGACCATCGGGTTTGGTTTCAAGTTGAGTCTCAGCACCACAAGACATTTCATCGTACATGTTACCTTGGGTGACTGAGGTGTGTTGAGCCTGGAGAATGCGATCTTGAAGATCAGTACGAACTCTCGCACATTGGAGTTTGACACGCTCTTTACGACTAAGTGCGTCAGCCACAACATTCGCCTTGCCAGGATGGTAGCGAATTTCGCAATCATAGTCGTTAAGTAATTCAACCCAACGTCGTTGGCTCATGTTAAGATTCTTTTGATCGAAGACATGTTGGAGACTTTTGTGATCCGTGAACACCACACATTTGGTCCCATACAGATAATGTCTCCAAATCTTGAGTGCAAAGACAACAGCGCCCAATTCAAGATCATGTGTGGTATAATTTTTCTCGTGAGTCTTGAGTTGTCGAGACGCATAAGCAATAACCTTTCCTCGTTGCATGAGAACACAACCAAGACCTTGGTTTGATGCATCACAGTAGACCACGAAATCATCATTACCATCAGGTAGAGACAAGATGGGAGCTTCAAAAAGTTTCAGCTTAAGAGTTTCAAATGCTTCCTCTTGCTTAGGTCCCCACTCATAGGGTTTACCCTTGTGAGTTAAGGTAGTGAGAGGAACAGCGATCTTGGAGAAATTGGCGATGAATCGACGATAATAACCAGCCAACCCAAGAAAAGAACGGACTTCTGTTGGAGTAGTAGGAACACTCCAATTCTTCACAGCTTCGATCTTTGCAGGATCAACATGAATTCCGTTCATATCAATGACATGTCCCAAAAATTGAACTTCCTTAAGCCAAAATTCACATTTTGAGAACTTGGCGTACAGTTGTTCTTTCTTTAGGAGACTCAAGATAGAGTGAAGATGTTGCTCGTGATCGGATTTTGATTTAGAGTAAATCAAAATATCATCGATGAAAACGATCACGAATTTGTCGAGATAGGGTCTACAAACCCGATTCATCAAATCCATAAATACTGCGGGAGCATTGGTCAACCCAAAAGGCATAACCATGAATTCGTAGTGACCGTAGCGAGTACGAAAAGCTGTTTTGGGAATATCTTCATCGTGGACTCTAAGCTGATGATAACCAGAACGGAGATCAATCTTCGAGAAGTGGGTTGCTCCTTGAAGTTGATCGAAGAGATCGTCAATCCTAGGAAGCGGATAACGATTCTTGATGGTGAGTTTGTTGAGTTCACGGTAGTCAATACACATCCGAAGAGAACCATCCTTCTTTTTAACGAATAAGACAGGGGCTCCCCATGGAGAAGAACTAGGGCGAATGAACCCTTTATCAGAAAGTTCCTGTAATTGACTAGCAAGTTCTTGCATCTCAGAGGGTGCAAGACGATAAGGAGCTTTAGCGATAGGATTAGCACCAGGAACAAGATCAATACGAAACTCCACTTGTCGAGCAGGAGGCAAACCAGGTAAATCCTCTGGAAAGACTTCAGGATAGTCTCGAATAATAGGAATGTCTTGGATACTTTTGCCTTTGTCCTTCTTCTCTATCACGTTAGCTAAGAAGGATGTATACCCCTTTCGTAAGTACTTTTGGGCAGTAGTACAAGACATAAGCTTAAGCTCACCACAGGGTTTCTCACCATAAATCTTCAAAATCTCACCAGATTCGAGGGGAATGCGTATGACTTTCTCGAAGCACAGAATTTCGGCACGATGAGTTGACAACCAGTCCATGCCTACTATAACATCAAAACTACCAAGATGCATGGGAATAAGATCGATAGGGAAGGTATGATCATCGAGATTCAACAAGCAGTTACGAATAATAGAGCCGATCGAAATAGACTTCCCGTTAGCTACCTCTACCACGAAAGGGTCTTCTAGATTAGTGTGGGGTAAGTTAAGTAAAGGTTCAAATTTCAGTGACACGAATGACTTATCAGCTCCTGAATCAAATAATATGGATGCATAGTGGTTATTAATGAGAAACGTACCATTCACCACTTCGTTGTTGTCACGAGCCTGGTTAGCGTTGAGATTGTAGGCGCGACCTCGAGCACCTTGGTTCTGATTGCGGTTCTGGTTTTGGTTTTGGTTCTGATTTTGGTTTTGGTTACGGTTACGATTAGGGCAGTTGTTGATGTAGTGATTAGGGTTACCACACTCGTAGCATTGACCACGAGTAGGCCTGTTGTTTTGTTGGTTGGGAGCTGGGTTGTTGTTGTCTTGGGTAGCAGGAGATCGACAGACGTTTACCAGGTGACCATATCTTTGATACTTAGTACAAAATCGACATGGCACCTGTGTGGGATGATGGTACTTGCAAGTGTTGCACAAAGGGTGAGGTCCGGTGTATGGTTTCTTGGCTGGGTTTTGGGCAGCAGGTGGAGTAGCAGCAACCATATAGTTTCTAGCCTTACGCTTTTTGTTGCTTGAGGTCTCAGGCTTGACTTCAATCGCAGGCTGTGGAGTGTCTTTGGCAACAGTCTTCTTAGTGCCCTTGCGAACGAGAGTACCGTTCTTCACATGATTATCAGTAAGAGTGGCCGCTAGACGTTTGGCCTCTTCCAGAGTTGCAGGATTTCTACCCCAAACGGTGTCCTGGATTTGCATGGGCAGACCACCGATGTACTTCTCGATGGCTACCGACAGAGGAGTAACCTTGTGTGGCAACAATAAGCTAAGCTCATGAAAGCGGGTGTTGTAGGCAAGGTTTTCCCCACTATCTTGAGCTAAGGTGTGGAACTCATCCTCAAGCTTTTTAACTTCATTGCGAGGACAGAACTCCTCTTTCATGATCTCTTTGACTTGGTCCCATGTCATAGCAAGAGCAACCTCGGCCCCACGAGTACGCTTTTCTTCATTCCACCAAGTGAGTGCTCGTTTATGGAGAACACTCATGGCGTAACGAACCTTGAAATTGTTGGGGCACTCACTGTTGATGAAGGTATTCTCAATACCCTCAAACCATTGGAGAAGTCCAGTAGCTCCTTCTTCACCGCTGAACTTTGGAGGGTTACAAGAGTTGAAATGCTTAAGGGTGCAGGCTTGGGGTCCATTACCATTGCCATTGCCATTCCCGTTCCCATTGTTGTGACCATTCCCGTTGCCGTTCAATTGGATGACCTGAGCAAGTAAATTGGGAACCAGAGTTGCGATTTGCTGCGCCATTTGTTGAGAAATGATCGCAGCCAGTTGAGCATCGACCCCATTGTTGTTGTGGTTAGGAGCTTGGTCATGGTTGTGGTTATGGTTATCACCACCTTCTTCGTGGTTCTCACCATTGTTGTTGCGAGTGCTGCGACGAGGAGGCATGATCTGTAATAGACACAATGAAACGAATGAGAGTTTATATAAGGAATGTAATCATTTATTCATTAATTAAAACGAATAAACGAAAACGTTGACTTATCAAAGATTCTAAATTCTAATAACATATGAAGACATGCTTTAGCCTATAAGTGAACACTCATCCCGAGAATTCCCAGGTAGGCATCCGGGTCCCTCGTCTGATTGGGATATATGCGCAATGCCAGCCTAGACAGAAGACTCAGAATACAGGCGTTCACCCTTCCAGATTGCACGTGTTCGTTATTAAAATCTAGAACTTCGACGAGATCTCAAGGGGGTTCAGGTTAAACCTGAGGATTTTGTCCTATAAATCTAATGGTGGATCAGGATGGCAGCAGACAATTAAGAGTAGTCACATGTAGGTTTAGGGTTATAAGGCATAGGATAAGGATAGGATTAGGGAAGCAATTAGGGTTACAAGTAGGAGAAGCAAGTACTGTTTTAGTCCCTAAGGTTATAGTCTAGATTATTTCTAATAACCTAATTCCCTATAACCTGGCTCTGATACCAATCTGTAACACCCCAACCGATGGCGGAAACATCGGGGTGCCACGTATTGATGATTGTTTTCAGTAGCACATGGTATAACATAAATTTTAAATAATTTATTCAAACATAATATCCAAAATGTGAAATGATGTCTAAGAATTCAAATACATAAAATCAAATAACAACTTCAATGACTTCAAATAAACTTCAAGTAAAATCCTCATGCTAACTCAAGCCTCAGCTTCATTGTTACCTGAAACATGTTAATTTTGAAAGTATTTTGGGTCAACATAAGTTGGTGAGAATTACATAGGTTTTTGATAATAAAATGAATAAAATGTTGTGCAATTCATGTGTCATGTTAATCTAGCCCATATGTGAGAACATACTAGAAGTAAATCGAGTGCATAATCAACCCTGTTGACTGTTATAAAATGATACATACCATACACTTATGGTCCAATTGAATATGTTATGCGATAACAAACACCCACGTAACCTTTGTAGGAGGCACGTATCCGGGTGGGATTGTCAGTCCAATAGATCTATCAATGTATACCGTCGGCTGATCAATGTTAATGATTATGCTAGAATGATGCTTACTCTAATCATGCTCAAGACATAATGCAACATAGAAAACACCTAGACACATTGATGATTGAATTGCAATGATAATGTTATAACATGTTTCACCCCAAAAATGGTGATAAATAAAAGGGGCTATGTAAAACTCACCTTAGCAAATGTTAAACTTGTTGAAAAGATGAAACAATTGTGTTGCCCAAAATGATTCCAAATATCACCCTATAATAAGGTAATATATAATAAGTCTAAGTCTAATTAACTTACAAGTGTATCCTAGGGTTTCGATTTGGGGATAATCAATTGTTGAAATTTAAATTAAAATGTTTAATTAATAAAGGAAAATTTGATAATTAATGAAAGAAAGTCTTTTTATGAAATTTGGATTTTGAATGTGCACATCAAAGTGTTTGAAGCATAAAAATAATTTTTATAAAATTATTTAATTTAAAATAGATTTTTAAATCTATTTATTTATAAATAGCCAATATTTAACTTTAATATTCAAAAATACTAAAATTGAAGAATTTCTATTTTAAAAATCATATTTCTGTTCTAAATAATTAAAAATAATTTATATAAAATTTTGGTGCAAAAATGATGAAAATTGGATTTATTATGATTTATTTAGGATTAAATCTAACAAAAATTGATTAAAAATATAAAATAAATGATTTTACTGAATTAAAAATTATTTCAGTAAAGTTTAACTTTATAAAAAGTCAGGATAAATTTTGGAGAATTTAATAAAATTGTTTTGATATATAAATGGATTTTTATAAATATAATAGTATAAAAATGATTTAATTATTATAAATATTAAATAAATGAATTTCTGAAAAATAAAAATTATAAATAAAACTTTTATCTCAGATTAATCAAATATAATTTTTTTAGAATTTATAAAATAGTTTTGATATTTTAAAAAGAATTTAAAAGATTAAAAGGTTTTAATATATATATATATATATTTATAATTGTTTGTTACAATAAAAAAGAAAAGAAAAGAACAAAAAGGAAAGGTCAGAGCCGGGACTCGAACCCGGGTGACCACTGTGGTGGACCATGGTCACAACCACTTGGCCTAGGCCGGTGGTTGTGATATCTTCTGTTTAAAATTAATTATATACAATACGCGAAATCAGATTTATCCCCAATTCTATATGACGAACCCTAGAATTTTCAATTGGACAAATTACACATCAATAGCCTGATTAACCATAGGGCTATTGATGTGTGATGGCCGATTAATAAAACCCACACAAATAATCGAACTCACAGTGACGAATTGATTGTAAACGTCGGGTCAAAGCAAAAGTCAACGACGAGCTTGATAATAATAATCAGTGTGAATTAGAGAGAATTGAAGGTTGGGAGAGAGTTGTGAGCGAGTGATCAAGGTTCGCAGACCATCTATTTATACTGATGTTCAATGATTAAGGTTAATTGGAAGGTTTGACCCCGTTTAATAACATACGCGTATGATTTGAACAATTGGTCAACGATTGCCGTGTAATTGACGTGGAATCAAGTTGTAATAGGCCGGCAATCACAAACATTTACCAATTTTAGATCAATTACGAGTTAATACCCTGGATTGATCATCAAGTTAACCCACAGTTGACTTTCCTTGTCAACTGTGAAGGTTTCTAATGTGTGTATTTAATTATAACGCGTGCGGGTTTAAAACAAGATGATGGTCCAGCCCAGATGGTTAAGTTGGTGTGTGTGTGTGGCTTTGGCGCGGGTTCGAACCCCGGCCAAAGCATTTTTATTATTTTTGACATTTTATCATTCCACACACATATATTATATTATATATATAGAATTAGGGTTCCACAATCGCGACAAAAATAATAAATGCGATGAATAAGATGAAACTTGACGTTTTTATTAAATGCGAACGTGTAACGTACAAGTATTAAATGCGTAATGTTACACCCTATCCCCATAAGCACAACTGCTAGCGCCAGACTCTGGCATCGGCGCGCGACCAACATAAAGTGTGGTACAGTGCGCGACCTCACATACTAATAAGCAGAGGTCACCACCTGATAAGCGCGTGCGACCACGCGCGGCATCTTTGCTTACCACCTTTGGTACGAGGTACGGAAGATAAGGAAGGGAAGATTCACAAGGATCTCTGACAGAGTACGCACCAAGGAAAAGACGACAGGCGGCAAGAGTGGTCCAACTACCACAAAAGAGGATGGCGACGTGACTGTTCCCATGCTTCCACTGTCATCAACAGTGACAGCAGACATCCCCTTCCGACGTCAGGAGCATGGTCAACGACTGTAGCAAGGACAGAGGCGCCGCCTGCCAACCAGGCTCGCCACGTGTCCCCATCGACCAACAACCATGCTGCGATATGACGTCATCCACAGTGATCTGCTTTTCCCGCCATTTCCATGGAAGGGCTGGAGCCGGATCTGGGCCGGACCCAAAATAAGGATAACTTATCATGGGCCCCTCGGAAAGGCCCATGATTTCCCCTATAAATAAGGAGAGACATCTCCTTGCAAAAGGATCCGAAATTACTCATCGCAACTAAGCACTACTCTTGTAACTCTCTCTGTTTGTTCATTAATAATACTCTGGCTAGTTATAGTGGACGTAGGTCATTCCTCGACCGTACCACTTACATCTTGTGTTCTTATTCACGTAACTCACACACACATCCATACTCTTTACTATCACCCGGGTTTAACCAAGAGGTTTGGGTAAAGGATTAATCCTGACGAACATAAGTATTAACCCTCACGGTGTCCAGTGATAATCACCGTGATACTTATTGTTTCTTCACTAGGTTTTAGAAATAGATTTCCTAGTTTAAGTCAAAGAAGTTTCTAGATAAACAAAATAGTTCTTTGGTGGACAAGGAATAGAGGCTTATAAATAGATGGAAGTTTTGTAAGTCATTCAATCATATTCAATAATAAGAAACAAGTTTGGCTTAATTTAGTTGTGTCTTTGGTATAAATTTCTAACATACGAAACGTACTACCAATCATTCACCACATACGAAATGTTATTATATGACTTGTTGATAATCTATACACTTGTACTTACGGGTAGCAAATAATGTTGTTAGTTGTTTAAATGAAACTTTATGTTTTAATGTATTTTTAGTATGTATAATCTGAACATATATGACTCCAGTAGTATGTATGTATGTATTAGTATGTGTATTATTATATGTAAGTATTAGTGTTAATGAGTAATTCCTTGATTGTTTCATTCCACATAATGTATATTTATAATACAATGATGAGAGACTAATTCTCAATTTACTAAATATACAAGGTTGACTAAGATATAAGTTGCCTAATATATATACGTCTATTACACCCCCGCAGTCGAAGCGAAGGGGGGACCGATGCTTAGACTGGATCGAAAGTCATCGAAGAGGACTCGTGGCAAGCCTTTGGTGAAGATGTCAGCAACTTGATGGCGAGATGACACATGTACTACTCGAACGTTGCCTTTTTAAACCTTTTCCCGAACAAAATGAATGTCAAGTTCGATATGTTTAGTGCGTTGGTGTTGAACTGGGTTACCCGACAGATAGATAGCACTAACATTATCACAATAAACTATAGTTGCACGGGTAAGTGGGTGATGTAGCTCTAAAAGGAGGTTACGCAGCCAGCAGATTTCAGCGACAACATTAGAAACTCCATGGTATTCAGCCTCTACACTGGAGCAGCTAATGGTAGACTGTCGTTTAGATGACCAGGAAATGAGATTGTCACCAAGATAGACACAGTAACCTGAAGTAGAGCGTCTCGTGTTTGGGCATCCAGCCCAATCCGCATCAGTATAAGCACGTAAAGAACCGGTGTTAGAGGGACCCAGGTGAAGACCAAGATCAGGGGTTCCCTGGATGTACCGGATATTCATTTCAAGGCATTCCAGTGAGCAACCCGAGGAGCGTGCATGTGCATGCAAATTTGTTGCACTGCATAGGAGATGTCGGGGCGTGTAAACGTGAGATACTGTAGGGCACCTGCAAGTGAACGAAAAGTTGACAGATCATCATGAAGGGAACCTGTGTCTGCACTGAGCTTGGGTTGCGTGTCGACTGGCGTGACAACTGGCTTACATGAATCCATAGTCGCACGATGGATGATGTCTTTAACGTAGGCCGATTGCGATAGAAAAGATTATTGCATGTACGAGTAACCTGTATACCTAGAAAATAGGACAAAGGCCCCAAGTCTTTCATTGAGAATTCACCTGCAAGAGTGGACATTAGCCGACATCGAAGAGCTTCATTCGAAGTGGTAAGAATGATGTCATCTACGTATATCAGGAGATATGCAATATCACGGCCCTGGTTATATATAAACAATGAGTAATCACATTTACTTTGGCGAAAACCCTGCAAAAGGACAAAGTCAGTGAACCGTTGATACCACACCCGAGGTGCCTGTTTCAGACCATATAGTGATTTATTCAGGCGACAAACATGATCTGGATAGTCATGATCATGAAACCCCATGGGTTGATGCATGTAGACTATCTTATGGAGTGTGCCGTGTAAGAAAGCATTAGTGACGTCTAGTTGGTTGATTTTCCAGGATTGAGCCAGAGCAAGAAACAAGATAACTCGAATAGTGGCCAGTTTGACAACCGGGCTAAATGTTTCCCCACAATCTATACTTGCCTGCTGACCGCGGCCATCACAAACGAGTCGAGCCTTGTACCGTTCCAATGTGCCATCAGACCTGAACTTATGTTTAAATAGCCACATACTACGAATAATATTCATGACGGGAGTGCGAGGTACAAGCTCCCAGGTCTTATTTTTAATAAGGGCACTAAATTCGTTGGTCATGGCACTATACCATTCCGGAGTGGACAAAGCAATCTTAGGATTTTTCGGAATTGGTTGAAGGGTAGTGGTGTGGAGATTGAAAAGGTGCTTGGGTTTGACAATGCCACTCATGGAGCGGGTGCACATAGTACAGGTGTTGGTTGCGGGTGGGGGTGGGTTTGGAGCTGGTACGGGTTCGGATGGTGTAGGTGCTGGGTCGTTGGATGGGCCGGGTGTAGGAGGATTGGTTGAGGTGTCTGGGGTATGAGAGTGTGGAGTTGTTGGGCTAAGGGAATGGGCCGAGTGGTTGGTTGAGGACTGGGCCGTAGAAGTGGGTGATGGTGGGCCATGGGCAGGAGGGGATTGGTCAGTGGATTGGGCGGGTGAGTTGTGGGCTGAGGTAGAAGGAGCAGGAGGTTGGGTAGTTGATATTAGCCGACTATGTTTATTATTATTATTGTATTCATTTATTGTGTATTATGTGTATTATTTAGGTATATCTCTTGTATAGCTGGAGATATACTTTCCATATTATAGATAGGGTTTTCATATGTATTGTTCCCTATATAAAGGGTGTCACATTATGATAATAATACACAGAGAATTATTCTTCCATTCAATCTCCTTTATGGTATCAGAGCTATGGTTCTGTTTACCCCAGCTCTTTCTTCTTTGACACCCTTTTCTTCTTCACAGCCACCTGCATTGTTCTTTTCTTTAATCGCAGATCCCTACACCTTTCTGCCACCATGAAAAAAACTGATCAAGGTGTTGCAGATTCATCTTCTGCACCCAAACCTCTCGCTCTACATCCCGCATACTCCGTAACAAATATTCACTCCAAAATCAAAACCCTAGATGGAACCGCTGTTACTTATTCATCATGGGTAAAACTCTTCAATCTACATGTCACAGCCTATAAGGTCGCCAATCATATAGATAGTTCTCCTCCCCCCGATATAACCGCTCCTGATTACGAGTTATGGAAGGAACTCGATGCTCTCGTGCTGCAATGGATCGTTAACACTGCTTTAGAAAAATACTTAGATCGGGTTCTTGATAACTGTCCCTCCGCCCGTGATGCCTGGGTAAGACTCAAAAAGATTTTTTTAAGTAATAGAAGGCACGGGCTACCACACTTGAAACCCGATTTTGCAACTTGACCCAGGCCTCATGCTCATCCCTTGATGATTATTGCATGCAACTCAAAAGCCTGGCAAATCAACTTGCCGATGTTGACCACCCGGTTAGTGATTCCCGTCTTGTCCTACAACGCGTTCGTGGACTGCCACAAGAATATAATACCACTGCATCCTTCATAAACAACCACGACGCGGACTGGGATTTGGCTCTTTCTCTCCTTCATGACGAAGAAATTCGGATTGAGGCACAGAAAGGATCCTCTTCTTCGGTCCTCGTCGCATCCACTACACCCGCCATACAACCTTCGCCAAACACAAACCACACCAACCCTTCTGATCACCATCAGCCTGACAACACAAACACTTACACTCGCAACCGGGGAAGGGGGCGCGGAAACGGCCGCAATAGCAGAGGTCGTGGCCGAGGAGCTTCTGGCCGTGGGTATTTCTCTAGAAACAACTACTATAACCAGCAGCAATAGTCACCTTAGTATCCTGCTTGGTCCTGGTGGGCTCCACCTCCATGCCCATACCCAACTCAGCCCAACTGGAGGCCCAATAACCCACCTGTGCAGCCTAATAATTCTGCACCACAGACCCACTTTGCTGGTTATTCTTCCCTACCAGGCTACGGCCAATATGGAGCCCCTCAATACGGGCCACCTCACACTAGGTATGATGCTCTCTGTCCCTCTGATTTAAGTGCAGCGTTTGCTAATATGCAGGTCACCCAGCAAAACGCCTCTTGGCAACAGGACATTATGGACACCGGAGCAGAGGCACATGTCACATGAGACCAAGGTAAAATTCTTACCCCTGACTCATATCCTATTTACAGATCTATTCTTGTCAGTAATGGTCATTGTGTCCCAACTAAAGGATCTGGCACGGGTTTTCACACCCTACCTAATCGCACCTACATACTACCAAACATCCTTTACAACCCTCATGTCAATAAAAACATTGTTTCTGTACGACGTTTTACTCGTGATAATGGTGTTTCTGTGGAATTTGACCCCTTTGGTTTTTCTTTGAAGGATTTCGTCACTAAGAAGACCCTCTCACGCCATAATAGCACCGGGTAGGGCTATTCAAATCGCTCGCCGCTCGTGGATCGCTCGTCGCTCGTTCGGAAAATGCTCAAAAAATGCTCGCTCGATCTTTCGCTCGGTTGTATATGAGCCGGTCGGCTCTGTTCGGTTTGTAAATGAGCCAAGCACGAGCAAAGGTATGCTCGGCTCGGTTCGGCTCGAATAAATTTTTATTTATTTAATAATAAATATACACATAATTTACAGATAAATTTATGGCTTTATATAAGATTATATTGGATTTGACTCAGTATATGCAAACAAAATATAACCAGCCCACTTAACTCAATAAAAAAAATAACACTAGATTTAATAGTAAAACAATAAGTCATGAGGTGACAATAAACAATAAGTCATGAGGTGACAATCTTGACTTCTTTATGTTATTAGTCGTCCACCGCTAATTGTCGTTTGATATCACACCTACGTCACAATGCAACAACTGTTCTCTGATGTATGCTCATCACCTCACCAGCCTTAATCTAAGCCTCATCCTTGGACACTGGGATCTCAATATTAGTGTTATCATCGGACATTTCGACCTTAGTTGTCACCAGACAATGAAAACATCGAAAGAAACATCCCAATTTTATGATCGTCCACATTATTCTCCGCTCGATTCTCGCTCGGCGCTCGCTCAGAAAATTTGCGCTCGAAGAATGCTCGTTCGATTTTTGGCTCGATTGTAAACGAGCCGCTCCACTCGGTTCGGTTTGTAAACGAGCCAAGCACGAGCAAAGCTCCGCTCAGATCGGCTCGGCTCATGAACAGCCCTAGCACCGGGGATCTCAACCCTTTTACACCACCACAACTTCCACCTCAAGCTTGCTTCATCACCTCTACTTCTTTACCATGGCATGATCGCCTAGGTCACCCGGGAGCTCAAGTTTTAGATGTTTTACGTTGTAATTTTCAATTTTCTTGTAATAAAGACCACGTGTCTAAACTTTGCAATTCATGTCAACTTTCTAATAGTAAAAGACTACTTTTTTATGATTCCACTTCTTTTACATTTGCACCATTTGACATAATTCATTGTGACCTTTGGACGTCACCAGTTACGAGTAAAACGGGTTACAAATACTATATGGTCTTAATTGATAACTTTTCCCATTTCGTATAGGTCTACCCTCTTAAATATAAATTTGAAACCTTTCCCACCTTCACCAAATTTCACCAACTAATTTTAACCCAATTCAACCGCAAAATTAAAACTTTCCATTGCGACCTTGGGGGTGAATTTGATAACCATGCCTTCAAGAGTTTTGCATCTCACCATAGGCTTTTATTCTGTTTTTCTTGCCCACGAACCTCCTCACAGAATGGCCGTGCCGAACGCATGATTCACCGGCTTAATGATGTCATACGGGCCCTCCTGATTCATGCTAACCTGCCACCATCCTTTTGGGTAGAAGCCTTGCATACGGCTGCCTATTTACATAACATTCTTCCAACCAAAAGGTTGAATTTTTATGCCCCTACTTTTGCCCTATACTTGCGCCACTCGGATTACGATCATTTATGAGTCTTCGGGTGCGCATGCTACCCCAACACCTTAGCCACATCACCCCACAAACTACACCCACGAGCCATTAGATGCATCTTTCTTGGGTATCCCCCGGATTTTCGAGGCTACCGGTGCTTCGATCCCACCACGGGTAAGGTGTAGGCTCAGAGTATAGTAACAGATAAAGCTTAACGGATATGAAGCCCTTGATAGTACGAGAACCAAAATAAAAGCGAAGCATAGTGACAAATAGAAGACGTACCGGTAGCAGTATCAGGTTCCCCTTTGTTTCCATTATCGTCCTGCTTCATCATAGGACAATCGCGCTTGAAATGTCCCGTTTCCCCGCAGTTGTAGCAGCCTTATTTCCCCCAAGGAGTGGGAGTAGCACCTGTGGCCTGAGCTGACCTAGATGGAATACTGGCTTGACAATCTTTTGCAAGATGGCCCGTCTTATCACAACGCTCACAATGAAACCTATCACAACTCCCATAGTGATGAAACCCACACTGACCACACTTAGGCTTATTCCCGGTATACCCACCTTGCTTCTGGTCGGATGACGATCCCAAAGCTTCAACCTTCTTCACTTGCTATTGCGGTTGACCCGAACCCGAACTCCTACCAGAACTATCCCACTTTCTCTTGTTATCCACTGGTGCTTTCACAGCAGCACCCCTGGGAGGTAGGACACCCTCAGCAACCTTCATATTTGTCTGCCTGTGAGCCGACCGGACAACTTCAGAATACACAGTAAGATTATCCGTAGCCACTAACCCTCTAACCTCCGGTACCAATCCAGAAATGTAATGCTCGATCCTTCTGTACTCCGGCGTGTGCAAGTCCGGGCACAACACCGCCAGCTCATTATGCCTAGCCGTGTACACCTCAATCTCAAACCCCACCATTTTGTGATTCCAAACCTCGTGCTTGAGCTTCTAAACCTCGTCCCTCGGACAGTACTCGCTTTTCAGGAGTTGGACAAATTCTGCCCAAGGCATAGTGTGGGCTTCCCCAATACCCAAGGTCTGGGTGGTGGAGTTCCACCAAGTCAGAGCTTGACCCTCAAGGGTCGCCGAAGCATATTTTATGCGGTCGCCCGTCGGGCAACTGCACATGGAGAACACAGATTCAACTTTTTCCAGCCACCGGAGCAGTCCCACTACCCCTTCAGTCCCATTAAAGTTGTGGGGCTTGCAATCCATGAACTTTTTGTATGAGCACTGAGGTGGGGGTGGATTAACAGCACCACCTGGGACGGAACGCACAGATAAACAACAAGGAAGGAGATACAGTACCCAGAAACAAGGTAGAGTAGGTAGCAATCAACTTACCACCCATAGCGTTGTGCGTAGCTTGGAATGCAGCCAAGGCCACATTCACCTGCTGTTGCAACAGGTTGTTCAACTCCTCTTGGGTCATGTTAATGTTGCCACGACCGCCACCACCACGGCCGCTAGCACGACCACCCCTACGACCGCCACGAGCTCCCAACATCTTCTGCCAGAACAAGAACAAAACACTCAGTCCATCACCAACGCAAAACCAACAGAAATCAGAAGGAGCAAAGAATTGGGTCCAAACGTGATCATTGATCCCAACACAAGGTCCACCAGGTCTTCCATGCATTTCAACTTATGATTTTGTGTGCACCCGAAATGATAAATTGCTCTACATGGTCCTCTAGGCATGCCCCGAGCTTGAACCTCAAGCCACCCGATACCCACAACTTAGAAGAAACGACCAACTCAAGGAATTTCCAAGTGACTAATCACTTAGAGATAGATTTCAACAAGTATATGTGCAAGATAGTGTGTGTAAGCAGATGGGTCCATTGGAGCATAGAAGGGAGATGTCCGAATCCTGGACAGATCTCAAGGATAAGCCGAGGCTACTCCAATGTACACCACCGCTGTACAAGGTTCAACGAACAAGTCCCTCTGACTTTAACCCGAAAGGAAAGATAGAGTAGAGATAGAAATAATAAGGATAAGGTAGATAATATAATACTGTGTGATAAGGATATCGACACCCCGACAAGGATAGTATGTTTACCAAAAGACACGACTCGTATGTATGTGACCGTCTAGTGTGTGTGAGACTCGGCTATAGACTAGACTCTACATGCAGTCCTAGTTCACTATAACAACTGGTTCTGATACCAATCTGTCACACCCTCAAATTTCCACATGCGAGGTTTTACCGCGAGGCGCGTGACACACCAGGATCCAAGTCAACGGTCACAATAAACGACAACTAAATGTAAGAAAATACGTAAGACATTCCATGCAACAACCAAAACATTATGCTTTGAGCCATAAACCGGCAGCGGAAACATTTCTTGTTTACAATCAAAAGACATATTACAGTTTACAAAACATTGTTTAATATGCGACAAGACTCTAGACGCTGTGCGAGACTCCGTGTGCCTAGTCCATTTACTACTACCTTAGCGACCTGAGAAAACATGCCAAAAACGTCAACATATAATGCTGGTGAGTTCACAGGTTTTTCTTTTTAATAAGCGTTTCATTAATCCTTTAAAAACTATTACCGTTACTGTTATTGTTATTGTTATTGTTGCTGTTCATACTATGCTTGTATGTACGCTAACTAGGCGTCAAGTGTGTTACTCATACGGGCGAAACCATTGCTGACTGTGTGATACCCATGTTTACAGACTACCTCATCTTCGGTAAGCCTAGTGTGATTGAGACAATATGAACCCGCCTGGCCTCCAATCGTCGAATGGGGTTTGTCAGGCCTAATAGCGCTATCCACATTTCCCCGCTACATCCCCGTATTAGTGGTTTCTAATGGACTTAGATGAACCATATAGTAATAAAGTGTGAGCCATAGTATAGCATGAAAACGTGTGTTTATAATGTATAACATGTAAATGTGTGATCAAAATGTATAAGCATGTTTCTCCCCCGAAAACAAAACTAGTAAAGTGTGGGGCCGTGAACTCACCTTAGATCGCGTTACTCGAAAATAGTTAAATCAGTAAGCTATGATAGCCCCAAATAGCGGCGACCTATCATACGACGTATATAAGTATCCAGACTAATAACCCGTAGGTTAACTAGTCCCCGAATGTCCAGACCATAACCATATACGTTTGAAAACACCTTTGACTATTAAACCGACCGTACCAGACAAGACCCGACATCCCATTGGTGACTCGACATTCCACGTGTTAGCCAAATACAAGATATCATGCAACATATGTAGTTAAACACTTAGCATGCGCAAAAGTTCACTAAGTCTAGCATAACGCTCAATTAATGCATAAACGAGTCCGAACACGTGCTACCAAGTTATTAGACATGTCACGGGGTTCCTAGCATGCTCCTAGGTTTCAAACCATGTTCCGGGATGCTAAAATATACATATAACAACAGTACACGCGATTAGGAATCAAACATGCAATTAGGAAAGTCAACTGGTGATTAGGATGGTTAAACTAGTGATTAGGATTGTAATCACATGTATTGCATGCGATTAGGCTATCACACATGCATTTAGGAAAGTCAACTAGTGATTAGGATGGTCAAACTAGTGATTAGGCTTGTAATCACATGTATTGCATGTGATTAGGCTATCACACATGCATTTAGGAAAGTCAACTAGTGATTAGGATGGTCAAACTAGTGATTAGGATTGTAAGCACATGTATTGCATGCGATTAGGCTATCACACATGCATTTAGGAAAGTCAACTAGTGATTAGGATGGTCAAACTAGTGATTAGGATTGTAATCACGTGTATTGCATGCGATTAGGCTCCTAATCGCCTATAAAAACATTCGATTAGGCTAATCACATGACACTCAGGCGATTAAGATTCCCTTAATCGCCCACTGCAGGTCTGTTCCACTTTTTTCACGCATTTAACCCTCCAAATCAGATCCGAAACATGTGGAAACACCCAATATCAAACCTAAACTATTAACCAACCCATTCCAAGCAAAAACCCCCTAATTTATCACTGCTCTAACACCCTTGGTGAAATTATTTCCAAAAATGGCAAAGTACTAGGTTTCATTAATTATGCATATCTTTCCTTAAACGGCAAATAATCAGATTTCACCACCTACAACCTTGCAAATCATCATCCCTCTATTATAATACCCTTCTAATGTGAATCCTAACAACAAACAATCATCAAATCGTATCATAACATCATAAATCTTCAAGAATCATCCAAATGGGTCAAAATGCATATTTTTATCAAAACACAATAATAATGACTCAAATCCTTAGGAAAACATCCTAATAACTCCTACACATCAGAAGTACATCAATTACATGGAAACATTCACGTTTTAAACATCAAAAATCATTTCTTGCATGAATACTTCACATATATAGCAAGTATAAAGGTTTAGACTTGTTTTAGAAACTCATTTCAAAGGTTTTTAATGACACAAACTTGGTAATACAAGGTCTGGACCTTTAGGGAGCAAAACAATGACATTACAAAGGTTTGGGATGAAGAACACACCTTGGATTTGTAAGATAGTGAGGTGTAAAGCTTGGGAAGGTGGATTCTTAGGCAAAAACGAGTTCCAGAGGGTGTTTATGGTGTGAGGGAGGCTTGGGGTCAGTTAGGGTTGCACAAATGGTGTTTTACAAGTCAAGGGTTGTATTTATAGGTGTTTCTAGTCGTCAAGAACAGATCAAGCGATTACAGACAGCTACATGCGATTAGAGCTCCTAATCGCCTATAGTTACATGCGATTAGGGCCTAATCGCCTATAACCACACACGATTAGGGCCGAATCGCCCTTAGTTACATGAAATTAGGCTACTCACCCCTGTTTACATGCAATTAGGCTACTCACCCCCTATTTACATGCAATTACACGTAATCACCTATAATGTCATGCAATTACACGTAATCACCTATAATGTCATGCGATTACACGTAATCACCCTCAGCATGTTTATTCGGGTTTTTGGCGCGTTAAACACTATTCTAACACATATAAACACGTATTCACATACCGACAAGTCACGTAATGATTACAAACACATAATGCGTGATAACTAACACATTCACATCCGTTCACCAATTCCCGGGACTCGAGAGTTGCGTGTGTGCGTTTAACCCGGTGATTCCACGAATCACCAATCCTTATACACGCGGTTATGGACCGACTTCCAATGATCCCGTGGATCATCCTAATGACTCCCGATGTTTCCCTGAACCATCGTAGCGACTCAACTGACCCAGTTAAGTATGTAACATGCATGACTCGCTAAGGTAGACTTATTAGTTTAACAAAAGTTATTAACCGGAGTTTGCCAGGTGTCACATGGGAACTCGTTCCAAGACCTACCGACCACCCTGTTATCCATTGTATGTGGCTATTTCGTCACAAATTTCATTCAGATGGGTCTTTGGAACGATATAAAGCACGTTTGGTGGTTAATAGTAATTCACAAATAGTAGGCATCGATTGTGATGAGACATTCAGTCCGGTTGTCAAACCAGCTACCATTAGGACCGTCCTATCACTTGCTGTTTCCATGTCATGGCCTATTCACCAATTAGATGTTAAAAATGCTTTCCTACACGGGGACCTCTAATGATACCTTTTTACGTGAGATTATTGGTAAGCTCTCACGAGAGTTTGCCATGACCGACCTTGGGCGACTACATCATTTTCTGGGGATTCAAGTTAATCATCTGAAAAATGGCATTTTTCTTTCCCAACAACAATACGCAAAGGAAATAATTTCTCGGGCGTCTATGACAATGTGCAAACCTTGCACAACCCCAGTTAATCCCTCATCTAAACTAAGTGCTTCAGATGGCCTGCCATTTTCAGATCCCACTTTATATCGTAGTCTAGCTGGGGCTTTACAATACTTAACAATTACACGGCCCGACATCACTTATGCCGTACAACAGGTCTGTTTATTTATGCATGACCCACGGGACACTCATTTTGCTTTTATGAAAAGGATAATTCGGTATCTTCAAGGTACAACCGATTATGGCATAAAGATGGTTCGGTCAAGTACAAACTCATTGGTGGCTTATTCAGATGCGGATTGGGGCGGTTGTCCTGACTCACGACGTTCAACTAGTGGGTACTGTGTATTCTTGGGGGATAATCTATTATCTTGGTCATCCAAACATCAACCAACTTTTTCTAGATCAAGTGCCGAAGCTGAGTATAGGGGTGTGGCTAACGTGGTCGCTGAAACCACATGGATCCGAAATCTGTTGCTCGAGCTACATGAACCTTTATGGCAAGCCTCTATTGTCTATTGTGACAACATGTATGTGGTTTATTTGTCTGAGAATCCGATGCAACATCAACGAACTAAGCACATTAAAATCGACATTCATTTTGTCTGGGAAAAAGTTCGTGTTGGTGATATTCGAGTTCTTCACGTCCCTTCGGCTTATCAGTATGCGGATATCTTCACTAAAGGACTATCCAAACAATTGTTTCAGACGTTTCGTTCCAGTTTGAGCGTTTGTTCTACTCCCGTTCAAACTGCCGAGGAGTATTAGCCGACTATGTTTATTATTATTATTTTATTCATTTATTGTGTATTATGTGTATTATTTAGGTATATCTCTTGTATAGCTAGAGATATACTTTCCATATTATAGATAGGGTTTTCATATGTATTGTTCCATATATAAAGGGTGTCACATTATGATAATAATACACAGAGAATTATTCTTCCATTCAATCTCCTTTAGTTGAGTTTTGGGTTGAGTTATGTTGGTGCGGCAGTGGGCCGGTTGGGCCAGTTGAAACATGAGACCAGATAAGAGGATTTAGGTTGGGGTTTAAGAAGTTGTATGTGTTGGGAGTAGTTGGGGATTGAATAGCAAATGGGAAAATGGTTTCCTCAAATTGAACATGTCGGGAGATAAGGATTTGATTGGTGGAGAGGTTTAGGCATTTGTATCCACGGTGATTTGGGGGATAACCGAGAAATACACAAGGGTGTGAGCGATGGATTAATTTGTTGATGGTGGTGGAGGGTGTTATGGGATAACATAGGCAACCGAAACACGTAGATGGTCGTATTCCGGTTGACAGTGGTATAAGAGGGAGGTGGGGGATTTAAAGTTGAGTGTTTTGGTGGGTAGGATGTTTAGTAAGTATGTTACGGTGGCAAGTGCATGGTGCCAAAGGTTGGGAGGTAACGATGCTTGCGCAAGGAGGGTGCGAAGCATGTTATTGATGGTGCGGATTTTGCGTTCCGCTTTTCCATTTTGTGAGGAGGTGTGCGGACAAGAAAACCGAAAATGCATGCCATTTGAGTTGCAAAAATTGTAAAAATTATTGTTTGCATATTCGGTTCCATTGTCGCATTGGAATTGTTTGATTTTTCTTTCAAATTTGGTGTTGATGTGGTTGTAAATGGATTTAAAAGTTGCGAAAACTTGTGATTTATGGGAGAGGGGAAATGCCCATAAAAAATTTGTGTAATCATCAAGAAACAACACATAATACCGGTGACCTCCCTTGCTAAGAACAGGGGAGGTCCAGAGATCACTATGAATAATATCAAAAGGCATGGAAGTAGAATTCATAGAATCATAAAAAGGGAGTTTAGTACTCTTTCCAAAAACACATGGTTCACACAAAGTGTTATTTATTTTGGAATAATTAATGAAAGACGACAATTTTAAAGATTGTAAAAGACTATTTCTTGGGTGTCCTAGACGTTGATGCCAGCGATCTTGTGTGATGGTGGTGAAGGCGGATGGTTGGTTGGAAGTCGTGTAGAGAGGAGCGGTGAGCGGATAAAGATCGCCGGTGCTGTTGCATCTAAGGATGGGCGCCCGAGTTTTGAGATCCTTCATAACAAAACCAAAGGGGTCAAATTCAATAGAAACAAGGTTATCACTGGTTAGTCATCTAACATAAATTAAGTTTTTAATGACGTGTGGGGCAAAAAGGGTGGTGGAAGGACTTGGTTGCCTTGTGCCACAACAGGAATAGATTGACCATTACCAACAATTATAAATTTATTAGTGCACATATTAAAGTTAGACGGGGAGTATATACCTTGCTGGTTGGCCGAGTGAGAGGAGACACCAGTGTCCATAACGCCATGATCGGGTGGGTTGAGAGCCATCGTATAGAGAGCTTGTTCAATGTCCGTAGGTGTGTAGGAGTAGTTTGCCTGATTCGGATGGGCTCCTAATATGCCTTGGCTGTTTTGTTGACTCGGCCTAGACGGATACGGACAGGGTGGACGACCCGAGGATGGATGCGACCACTGTTGAGAAGAGTTGTTCATTAATTGCGACCATTGATTGGCTGTCAAGGAGCTTGGGAATACAATGTAAGGGTGATTTGGAGAAGTAGGTGGCTGCCGGTTCTTGTTATTATTATAGCCACGCCAGCGACCCCTTCCACAACCCCGAGATCTATACCGATTTCCTGCGGATGCATCTGTGGGTGGCTGGGAGGCTGCAACAGCGGCCAATGCGGTGGCCGAATGTTGTGCAGCAGCCGCCAATTGCCTTTTTTTCTTGGCTTTTTCATTTGTGAGACGGGAACGGACCTCAGAAAAATCCGGAAGCGGATCACGGTTCTGCAAAACGGTGGATATACCATCAAATTGTTCGGTCAAGCCAGTTAAGAGTTAAGACTCGAAGGACGAGCATGCGGTTATCGATGGGAGATCCGAGGCCTTGTAGTTGGTCAGCCAAAAGTTTCGCATGTTGTAAATATGCGGACATAGAAGAAAAATTGGCAAGATTCAGATTAGCGAATTCTTGCCCAAGAAAGATGGCACGAGTGTTGCTGTTGTCGTTGAATTCTTTTTGAAGCACAATCTAGGCTTGATAAGCCGACTGACCAAGGACACAAATGATATTCAGGAGATCATTCGAGTTGGTCCCGTATATCCACTGGAGCACAAGGGCATCCAGCCGAGACCATAGAGCAGTCTTCGGGTCGGCGTCTGTTGTTTCAGAGGACGAAGAAGAGGCGGGTTCGGCAGGTTTTGGGGGGAGGTGTTGGATGACCTCGTAGGCTCGACAGTGTATCTGGAAAAGTTCCAGCCATGTGGTGAAGTGGGGCGATTCCTTCTCCAGAACCATGTGGATAAAATTACGAATATTAGTGATTGTCATGGCCAGATGAAGTTTAGGGTCCATAGCAACCAGAAAGAGGGACAGGGAGTGAAAAAGAATGTAAGAGGAAGTGAGGAAGATGACCGGCAGAAAAGTGGCAATGGTGAGAGGTAGGTTTTAGGCAAGGATCGTATGGAATGATACCATGTTAATGAGTAATTCCTTGATTGTTTCATTCCACATAATGTATATTTATAACTAGCTTATACCCCGGAAGCGTCCCGGGTTGAGAAATCTAAGTAAAGTGAATAAAATTAGAAGTATCTAAACTATAAAAATGGCATCTATGTATCAACTTACATTAGATACTTTTAAAAAAAAATATACCAAAAGATCTATTTCACCTTACAACATCAACACCTAAAACAGAATATTAAGATCCCAAGCACTTCAAGAGCACAAAGATTGTTTAGCACCAATACATTCAGTCAAAGGTCTTTAACTGCATACAATAAGATTTGAGCTATTTCAGAATATGGTAGAAAAAGAAAACATAGCAATTACCTGTTGGAGAGCGTTCCGGGTTGAAATATCTAATATGACATAATAAAATATCTAATATGACAACATAATTAATGACTTGCCAATATATGATTAATGATGATGATGATGATGATGATTATTATTATTATTATTATTATTATTATTATTATTATTATTATTATTATTATTATTATTATTATTTTAAGCAAATATCTGTCATAAGTTATCATATTCTAATATAAAAAAAAGGTAATTGGGTCAGGTATCACCTAATCCCAAGCCCGACCTAAACCCACATTTTTTTTAAACTAATATATCCCGGGAGCGTCCCGGGTTGAGAAATCTAATTTGAAATATCAATTTTACACCTGAAATTGACTGATGCGTTTTACAGTTACATGCAGGAAAGCTTCGGGTAGCACTTAACCTAAAACAATTAACAATGTATCTTCAATGTTAGTGCATAACCTTAAACACTGTATAACTCTAATGTTAAAACCTAACCTAAAACAATGTACAACTCCAATGCTAACACATGTTGTAAATAAAAATCATATTTACCGGTTTGAACATGACTAATGACTTGCCTATACATGATTAATGAATAACCTGAACACTTTGTGTTTTTTTTCCTGTATGAACAAAACCACACAAAAAAATAGTCGTTTTTTTTCTTCGTTTTTTATATAGCACTATGGTACCCGTTGGAAAGATAATAAAACGCTCGTTAATTTGGTGTAATTTTTTTCTTTAAAAAATCTCGTATATAAAAGATATTAACGTTTAAAAGTTATCAAAGAAAACATTAGAGATAAAAATCTAATTTTGTTTTTAAATTTTAAATTATTATTTTCCTAAAATAAAGCCCTTGCCACATTAGATGACACATGGCACACTTAATGAACAGAATACCCTCTTTGAGTGCCATGTCATTAAAATGACTTTGGTTTATTATATGTATAGATAGATAGATAGATAGATACAATGATGAGAGACTAATTCTCAATTTACTAAATATACAAGGTTGACTAACATATAAGTTGCCTAATATATATGTCTATTAATAAGTATAGATAGGATTTAAAGATATATGGGTCAATATGGACGAATACAAGACTGCATCAGAAGGAACAAAGCTGCATCAGAAGGAGTACTAGGCTGCAATCTTATAGAAGTCAAATGGGTCAGCAAAACTTGTATCAAAACAGCAGCATACACAAAGAAAATAAGCGGGACACATTCTGAAAAGACAACTATACCCCTGACAGTTGAAAAACGGTTAATTGGCGTCAAAATTCTGCAACCGTTGGCAGTTGAAAGACACAACAAACAGACACACTGATTCGAACATAACTGTCAAAGGAACATACCGTTTACTTAGTATATATAGGAGTAATATGTCTCACTTGTAATTTACCAAGATTGTTTAGTTTCTAACAATACAAAACAATCCATATTTCTGTCCAAATCAGTATCGTGCATATTGTTCTTGTTTCATTAATTCATTCATTGTTCATTATTCGATCATAATTCATTCAGAAAACAAAATCTTTGCGCTGTAAATCTGTATTATTCCAACAAATTTTTCGAATCTGTTTTAACTTTTAGAGTATACAATTTATTGTAATGCATTATATAATTAACATTATAATTTATTTCCATAAAATGTTACGGACATAAGGAAAACAGAACACATATAATATTAGAAGCAGCAAACACCAATGATAAGTTAGAAACATATTGGCTCTCAACTCTAGACAACAACTATCGAACATTGTTTGCTGTTGTCAAATATTGGTTCATCTGATTTATTGAAACCTTAAAAGCAGTTGCTTGTTTATGAGGAAGGAGGGAGTGTCCCATTTAGGAAGGATGAGAACAAGGCCAACGCGCGTTGTGGCTGGTAGCTTGGAACAGTATGGCCTGCGCCCCTAACCGTTATCAGAAGCAGTCCTTTATAAGCCTCCAAATACCCTCCAACCTGTTCAAATGATTCCATTTTAGTAGCCGCAGAAATATGTAATTTTGTTTATTTGTTAAAACCATAATTTGCTTTATAAATAAGTATGTATCCATATAAATTAATCATATTGTTACCTAAAGAAAAATCATTAATCGTGAAATACTAGTTAATTCGTTCAGTGATTTACGTTTACCTCTTTGTTGAGGTACCATGCCCGCCAAGCTGTCTCGATAGGAAGATTAAGGGTGTTGATTGCGTATTTTGAAGAGGTAATTGGAACCTGCGCGTCTACATCTCCGCTGCATAGTTAAGATACATACACTCAGTGATTTGTATTTATTTTTTTAATTTCCAAAAACCGAACACATCTACAATCATAATTTCTAGTGTCCATAACGCTTGCCTGAAAACCCAAAGGCGCTGCCCGTTTGCAATTAGATATTTGATTATTGGCAAGATGGTGACTGCACTGTCTTTCCAGTCCTTGATAACGAGGCTGAAAATAAAATTTTTAACTCACTCTGTATCAGTTATCACATACGTGATTCGTATCAGTTTATGAGACTAATCAACGTGTTATACCTGCATAAATCCCATGATGTCGGTTTGGCATGCAACGCCTTTTGCACCATGGAGTCATTGAAATAAAACTCAAGGAGATTTTGCCAGCATGGATCAAAAGAGTTTATCTGAAAGACCAAATATAAAACAATGATATATACATGTCGCCATGTCGAAATACATGTTTAACTTGAGGGTATTTTGAAAGGCCTTACAGAACCAGGAATTGCAGAGGTATTTCTTTGTGGAGGGGTCAAGCAAACTGGTGCATAGATGTTGTATACATCAATATTTCCAATCTCATTCCATGCTTTGTTTATAAAACTGTCGCACTTGTCCGATGAAGAATCGCTTGAAAAGTTGCAGTACTTGAAGATGGCGTCATGTGTTGCTTCCGAAAGTATAGCATGACTTAACCAATAATCAAACTTACCTTTACCATATGCTTCATCATCAATCACTGCATTTCCTATCTGCAAGTTTAAACCAAGATTATTTGCATATGTCCACATAATAAAGTAGAGAATTGTATAAATAATACACATGAAGTGAACGTACAGCGATCCCTTTGATATTAATGACGGTTTGGTTTGTTTTCTTGTTGTTGAGAAGGATGGTGTATGCAAGTTGTGGCACATAATGTCCGGCATAGCTTTCTCCCGTGATGTAAAAATCACGAGTTTTGTACTGAGGGAATCGTTCAAGCCAGTTAACAAGAAAAATGTAAGCATCGGCCGCAGTGTTCTTGTCGCCAGATTTATCATAATCCGAAGTTGTATTAGAATATGAGAATCCCACTCCAGCAGGAGACTCAAGAAATAGCATATTTGCAACTGCATATATATAGCATTTTATATCTTTATGATCAATGTGTAATAATAATAAGCAAGGGGATATAAAAAGGTGGAATAGAGTCTTAACCATTGCTCCATGCATAATCATTCACAAATAGAGTGCTTCCATCACTGTTGATTCTGAATGGACCTAGTTCCGCCATGGCTCCGATCAGTGAAGAACAACCTGGTCCTGTAAGGGTCAACACTTAAAAATTATGTTTTTTTTTTGTGTGTTGCAAAGCGACCACTGCCTAGAATTGAATCCCATAGCACCACACGGGTTTCTCCTTTCAAACCCAAGCGGTTATTTTTTCGGTGGAGCGTGAGATTCGAACTTGAGACCGGTTATTTTATGTGATATGTATGTATGTTATCATATTCCTACGCGTTAACATCCAAAGAAAAAAAAATAAAATTATATTGCTACTTAACTATGATACAATAAATAAATAAATATGTATATCTATGTATGTACAAAATCACCTCCATTTAGCCATAAGACCAACGGTTTAGTAGACGAATCAGTAGGCGATTCAACAAAATAATAAAAAAGAGCCCTGCCAGCATTCGGATCGATAGTAACATATCCTGAGTACTGACTTAAACTAACACCTTCAGGTTGGCCTGGCAATGCCGATATCTTATCAAGCGCTGCCAAACCGTCTTGAGGTGCAATGTAAACTGGCGAATACTCATCAGTATCCTCCTCAGAAACCATCCACTTATTAGTATCCAATGAGTTTCTAGAATGTTTTGATTTTAGCAACTCGAAAAGCCTGTTTGCTTGAATATCAGCATTACTTAACCCAAACAAGACTAAAAGGCAAACTGTTGCTATAAGTTTAATCATCTTGTGTGGTACTTGCTAGTTTCATTCAACTGGTTCTATTTATAGTATACCGACGTTAAGTCCTATGGCGTCTTTTAGCTTTATGTGATCAATGATCAGGATACCAGTGTTTCAGTAAATGTTAGAATTTCAGGTATTAAATAAGATTCAAGCCGGCTACTTTAGCATGTATCCTTTTGGAGTTGACTCGTTCGATTATATTCTTTAAAATGATGCTTTGGGCCCTCTAATTATTGTCAAATTTTAAGCATTGGTCTTCTTCCGGTTTAAAAAAAAATGGCAGATTGCGTCTTTACTTATGTCTCATTCTCTTAAAATTTGTCTCTAAGTTCCTGACTTTAAGTTCCTAACTGTAAGATATTTTAATATTGGCATCAAAAAATTGCCCTTTCCTTTAGAAGCTGTAAAAGCGCGCGATGCGCTCAGTTTACTTACAACTGTTGAATTATGAAATTTAGATCTGATTATTATTATTATTTGCTATAATTTCTATATGTTGTGTATAATCATTAATATTTGATATATGTCTATCCTTGTGATTATCAATGGTTTGGAAGTGGGTATAAAACAAAGAATGCAGATTTGAATACACACAATTGAATAAATACAGATTGGGAATTGATTATATTGAAAGATTAGTTCTCAATTTAACTTTTATGAATTGTTGTCATTACAATGTTCACCACACTTGACCAATTTATTTATATACAGACTAACAGTTGGTTAAAGGTAACGGTCACTAACCGTCACCACTGTAACACCGTTATAAAACCGACAATAACTGTTAACATCCATTTAACTGTTAACGACCAACACATTAACCTAGGATACTATCACACCCTCAAATTCCATATGCGGGGTTTTACCGCGAGGCGCATGACAAACCAGGATCAAAGTTAACGGTCACAATAAACGACAACTGTATGATATGGAAAACAACGCAAACTGCCCATTAAGTTTTCAAAATCTATCCATCGCAACGGAAGCGTAAAACTTTATTACAACCCAAAAGAAAAACATGAAAGTCTGACAATACTCGATAAATATGCAAATGAATCCTAGACGCCGTGAGACTCCGTGCGCCTATCGACTGCTGCTACCTCAGCGACCTGAGACAAACATGCTAAAAACGTCAGCAAATAATGTCAGTGAGTTCACAGTTTTTTTAAGTAAAATGACTCCACAAGTTTCAAGAATACTCCCGGCCAACCCGGCCACATGTGTGCTAACCAAATGAATACATGCCACTACTACGATTGGAAAACCATTAAATCGACACGAATGCAAGAATTCATGAATACACCTGCCCGAACATACGAATGCAAGAATACAAGAATACAAGAATACCTGAAGAGACAACATGCACCCGTCCGACCTCCAGTCGACGAGTGGGGCCGGTCACGCCCAAATAGATCTATCCATATTTCCCCCGTTGTGCAACCACCGCACATTCATCGTTTTCCCCGGGACTTTAACAAATCGTATAGCAACCCAAAAGAATACCCCAATACATAAAGAATTCAAGAATACCAGTACGTAATACAATATAGTAACCAACGACTACCTTATAAGTTTTACAAATACGAATACTTAGCACAACATAGGTTTTATGAATACCAAAACGTGATATGACACATGTTTTATGAATACGAATACGTAAGATGACACACATTTTATGAATACGAAAATGTAAGTTGACACACCTTTTATGAATACGAAAATGTAAGTTGACACACGTTTAATGAATACAAGTACCCAGCATGTTTTCTCCCCCGAAAGCAAAACCAGTAAAAAGTGGGACCGTGAACTCACCTTAGCTTGCGTTCCTCTAGAAAAATCACAGATAATGCAAATGATAGTCCCTAGTGTCGGCAACCTATCATTGAATGCATATGAGTACCCGAACTATTGACCCGCATGTCAACTAGTCCCCAAGTGTCCAGACCATAACCATTATACGTTTGAAAAGATGTTTAAACATTTAACCGACCACACCGGACAAGACACGACATCCCATTGGTGACCCGACATCCCACGTGTTAGCCAAATACAAGATATCATGCAACAAATGCAATTAAACACTTAACATGCGCACAAGTTCACTAAGCCTAGCATATAGTTCAAATAACGCATAAACGAGTCCGAACACGTGTTACCAAGTAATTAGACATGTCACGGGGTTCCTAACATGTTCCTAGGTGTCAAACCATGTTCCGGAATGTCAAAATGCACTTACAACAGCAAAACACGCGATTAGGAATCAAACATGCAATTAGGAAAGTCAACTAGCAATTAGGAAAGTCAAACAGGCTATTAGGATTGTAATCACGTGTATTACACGCGAGTAGGGGGCTACTCGCCTATAACTACATGCGAGTAGAGCCTACTCGCCTGTAGTTACATGCAAGTAGAATCCTACTCGCCCCCTGCAGCATTAGGGTGTATTTTCGCGCGTTTAACCCTCCAAATCAGATCCGAAACATGTAAAAACACTCAATATTAAACCCAAATCATTAAGAAACTCATTCCAAGTAAAAAACCCCCCAAATTATCATCATTCTAGCAGCCCCGAATGCAAGCGTTTCCCAAAATAACACATTTAACATGTAAACATCACATCAACATGCAAAACTTACCCTTAATAGCAAATATCCAGATTTCATCACATGAAAACGTTATACAACAACATCCCACTGTTCCTACACGTTCCTAGAACAAACCCTAACCTCATGCAATCATCAAAACACATCATATCATCCTTAACCCTTCAAAATCATTCAAACGGGTCAAAACGCCTATTATCAACAATACACAACTATGAACTTTCAAAATCACCAATAATCATGCTAACAACCTATTTATCTCAGAAACATATCAAATACATAAGAATCATCATGTTTTATCAATAAAAATCCTACCTTTGCATGATTACATCACATAGAACAAGTATGAAGGTTTGGGTTTGTTTAGAAACTGATTTTAATAGGTTTTCAAAGACACAAACATTTAGAAATCAGGTCTGGACCTTTAGGGAGCAAAACAATAACTTTACAAAGGTTTGGGATGAAGAACACACCTTGAATTTTGCTAAAGAATGATGTATGATCTTGTAAAGGTGATTTCTAGGTCAAAAACGTGTTACAGAGGTTGGATATTGTGTGGAATAGCTTTGGGGTGTGTTAGGGTTTCAAAAATGATGTTTTGCAACACAAGGGTGGTATTTATAGGCGTTTCTAGTCGTCACATAAGCTATAGGCGAGTAGGCTTCTGCAACACGCGAGTAGGGATTTCTACTGTCACACCACGACAAAGGCGGAAACACGTGGCGCGACGGTTCAAAAGCATAAAGTCAAGGTTATTGCTAAACACAAGTAATTTACGAAAATGGGTCATTTATTATGACGTCAAATCAGTTTCAAACATTACACAAGAGTTAATTGTTTTTGACATAAACATAGAGGTTTCTCATATATATCCCAAATGCCTTGGGAAATAAAGGTGAAACCCCACAAAAGTTCGACGTCGCATTGGAGATTCCCCGACCCTGCTTGCCTGATCTTTCATCTTCTAGTTACCTGAAAGATATGTTTAAAAAGTTTCGTCAATATAAAATATATTGGTGAGTTCACAGGTTTTCGGTTTCTAAAACTTGAATACTTGGGAATACCATGTTATGACAATATATAGGAGTTGCAAATTCCTATAAATCTACTTGAGACTATAATCAAACCAAGACATATAACAATTTTGCCCCGCTCCAAGTCGTTACTCGGTTTCCCACGACTTAAGTTCAGAATATATGCACCCCAGGCATAACCTAATGCATAATCGACGCTATCGATTAGGGGTGGGCCTTGTCAGGCACCAATAGTACTATTCAAATATTCCACCGGTTTCATTTCCCTGAACAAATGATTATAGAGGCGAGGACTCAACCCCGAGTGGCGGTCACACCTCAAGTATTAAATCCGTCAAACATTATCCCTAACATATCTTTCCCCCGGAAAACGTAAAAATAGTTTAAAATGGGGCCGTGAAACTCACCTGAAACTGCGTCTGGCTCAATAGGGTGAATAGCAAAGGGGTGGTCTCGCACCTACAAACGTCCTAGACGTATAAGTCACTATACCTATAGTGCATGTGCCTTGGCAAGTTGTACACCCAACTCCCGACCACAAGTTGTTCCAAATCCCGTTTAATTAAGCGCGTATCCTAGGTTTTGTTGGCGTTACATTACCCTTTGTGTTACAAGTTATATATTACTCTTGTTAATATTTCCATAACTTGTATCTTATTACCATCGACTCGACTTCACTTAACATATAATTATTTTCCCATTTAAATAATTATACTTAAGATCGCATCGCTCGATATAATATATATTTCAATCCTCGACCCGACTCACCTTGCCGCACATTTGTTTTCCCATTTAAACAAATATACTAAGATCTTGTCGTTCGATTGTATATTCTTAACGTCCGATTCAACTCACCACACCGTATATTTATTTTCCCATTTAAATAAATATACTAGGATTTCGTTGATACGACATACACATATATATATCCTTGTCTTCTCGTCGCGGCTTTCCTTCCCGCATATCTACTTTCCCATTAAGTAGATATACTAGAATTTTGCCGAGACGAGCGTACAAATATATAAATGTGTAATTTTTCTTGTTAAGTATATACTTTTGTTTTTAACGTCTTATTCGTTTGTGTCATGTGTTTCTCCCACGAATTAATCCTTCAACACTTAGGAAAGTGTTTATTTGTTTTCACCCAAAGTATATATATATTTTACCTCTTAAAATATATATTTTTCTTATCTTGCCGCAATGGCATTTTTCTCATATTTTGTCCGTGTATGGTTCGTTAACGCGTCTTAGTTCGATATCTTAACTTGATTAGTTAATTTTTCCAAGTTTTTTCCCAACATGTATTTTATAGAAATATTTAACCATATTTCTTCCTATTTTCACATGTTACTTGGATGGTTAAAATACTTATGTATTTTTAACCCAACTTGTCAACTTAACTACAAAAATGTTTCCAACACTTTTATATTCCCATTTATATAAAAGTATTCATTTTTGTCTAAGTTTCCCAAGTTTGTTTAATATTTTTTATAAAATCTCTATTTTATAAAAATCCTTATGTTAAAACCCTTTATATTTTTATAACTTTCAAAAATACATTTTTATACAAAATACTCAAGTATTTTTACTAGTATTTACAAAAATCATCCTTAGACTTTATTACTTGCATTTTTGACACCAAACTTTCCATACTTGTGTTTTTGGACTAATAGTTTCTAAAATGTCCATTTTAGTCCCTTAACTTTCAAAGTTACAACTTTAGTCCTTTAACTTACAAAAGTTGCATTTTTCTACTCTAACTTTCAAAGTTAGCATTTTTCACTCAAAATAGTTAACTTTGAAGATTCAACTTTTTATTGGTAAGTTATTTTTGTATCAAAACACTTGGGTTAGTCTTATATTCCATATGAAAGACTATTTATGTGTGTGTTTTATGTATTTGTCCATTTTATCAAAATTTCATTCATCTAAGTGAGTTAACTTTAATTTTCCATCTTATTCATTTATGAATTTCTAACATGTTTTTACCACATATTATAACTTAAATGATCATAATAAGATGAATTAAAGTTAGTTTTAACATATTCAAGTTCATTTCAAAATCTTAACCAAAACATCATCCTACTAGTTTTACATGTAAACTTTATATATTTTCAAGACTAATACATCATCATCAACAAATCCATGGTTTATTTTCATATCTTTAATCTTCCATTTTACACATGAAAACTTATTAAAGATTATGTTCAAAACCATTTTTAAACCCTTCATGTACAACTTGCTACTAGGAACACATACATGAATAATAACAATCAAAAACAAGATTAAGAAGCTTACTACTAGCACAAGGCTAGGGAAGACAAAAACCTTGGATTTGAGAGGGGTTTAGTGTGTTCTTCCTAGTGGTTTAGCTCCAAGCTCTTGAAACACACAAAAGGGGTTTGGATGATGGATGATTTTAAGTATTTTGGAGATGTAAAAACTTGAAAGAACAATGTGTGTGTGCTTGTGGAAACCTACGGCCAAGAGGGAGAGAAGAAAGAGTTTTGTTTTGCTTGGTGATTCAATCTTCTAACATGTGTTATTATATAACCACCTCATGTAATGATGCTAAAGATTTAAGAGATCTTATGGAAGATTATGAGTGTACTTGGGAGATTTTTGAAATGAAGATATGTGTGTGTGTAGAAAGAGCCGTATGTATGTATGTAGATATAGGTGGTTTCTTGCAATCTTGGTTAAATCTTCATAAGGCATCATGATCCTACTTATAAGACCTCACATACATGCATGCACTCATGAAATGATGGCTTGGAGTTGTCTTGGATTCTTATGGCCTAATGGCTGAAAATATGGATCAAGGGGACAAGATTTTGTTGCTTTTGTACTACATGTTCACTTACAACTTTTCCTTCCACTTTTGTCTTCATGTGTGCATGCTTTATCTAAACCCTTAGATTATAATTACCAACACAAGATATGGATATACCAAGGCCCCTAGGCGGCCCTTGGATGGGTTTGGTGGGGTCCACAACTTCAAATAATTACCCATTGTTTGTTATGTTTAATCCCCCGTCGTTCGGGTGTCGTTCGGGGTATTTTTCGGGTTTTAATCACGCGTTATCCGGACATTAAATATACCTTTAATAACCCTTAAATATAGTCTATTTTAAGCGTTGATTGGTTATTTAGGCCTTTACCGGGTGAAATTATGAGTTATACGCGTATCGGGTGCGATACGCGCACTTTATTCGTTACCGGGAGATTTGTACAAGACGTTTTCATTTATGGTTTTGGAGTTCCAAAACTCATTATATCTTATGAAAATACCCTTTATTTTATATCCTGGGTGTCCGGGATTCGTTTCGTTTATTTAATTATTACCGGGTAATTGCCAACATCCGTACCGGATAGCTTATTCGCACATGATCCAATCATGCTTTACCATTAAACGTATGCATTCCTATGCACTATTTGGAAATTGCTATTCCCTAAGGCCTTGATAATTAAATCACACATAATTGCATTGACTTACGTTAATCATATATTAATTAATTGTACGGAATTACCTTATTTTTGCCGGTTGTTACA